>CM038117.1:28245395-28419390 GCA_001642375.2 Mentha longifolia | reverse complement strand
ACTTTTGCTCCAAATAGGCAAGTATGTACTTACAGTCATGGAGCAACGATAGTAAAAGGGAAATTATTCGGAATGATAATGGAAAAGTTCAAGAAAGCTTTCGAGCTTCATGTAATGCTGCATTGTTCAACATTGTAAGTTTGTCATCTTGAGGAGTTATTTTACTGGCTCTTAACACATTATGATATTATGGTGATCCCTTTCTTCCTACCACATAAGCATTCCTGTATTGTTTTGTCAAATGTGGGTAAAATCTATTGACTTAATTTGTTTGCTCTGTCTGTGGACTACAGACAATTTTTTACAGGCTGCATTCTGGTATGGGCTTGTTGTTCACTTGAGAGTATATCCCATAATTTATGCACTTCCAATCATTATACTCCTCGATCCACTGTACTTTCAACCCGGTAAAAAGCCTTCTCTCATGCCTTGGAATTCTCGAGCCTCGAGGTCATCCCATGACTCGAGCAATGCAAAAATAGCTGGTTTTCAGTGTATCTGGAACTTCTTCAGAAGCATGATAACATGGAGAAGAGTCATGTTTGGAATTATTTCAGGATTCACTTTCCTAATTCTGACAGGATTGAGTTTCTATTTATACGGATGGGATTTCTTGCATGAGGCATTGCTATACCATCTAACACGTACAGATCCACGCCACAACTTCTCGATTTATTTCTATTACATATATCTCCACTACGAACGCGAGTTCTCAATCCTGGAGAAACTCATCTCCTTTCTCCCACAGTTCACAGTCCAGCTAATTCTGATTCTCCGCTTCGCCCAGGATTTGCCCTTCTATTTATTTCTTCAGACAGTGGCATTTGTAGCATTTAACAAGGTTAGTAACATTGTATAAATCACATTCCTCGCTCCCCATGCTGCTAAAATATCATCAATGTTTGATTTTCTTCCTGCACAGGTTATAACAGCACAGTATTTCGTGTGGTTCTTTTGTCTTCTACCTCTAATACTTCCATGGAGAAATATGAAGCTTAAATGGAGAGGAGTAGTTTGCATCTTTGTGTGGATCGGAGCGCAAACGCACTGGCTGATGTGGGGTTATTTGCTTGAATTCAGAGGGAAGAATGTGTTCCTTCAACTATGGATGGCAAGTTTACTCTTTTTGGCAGCTAATACCTTTGTTATGATCAACATTATTCGTAGCCATGTATTCAGTCCTCTATTCAAACCGTTGCAGGTGCATTCAAGCAAACCTGTAAAAGATGATTAGTGTGATGTTCTTGTATTGTTAAATGAGTTTAGAAATTTTTAAGGATTTTTGTGTTGCCACTGTGTAAAATACAGTTAGTTTGTTTGTTCGTTTCTCCTTCAAAGTGCAATTGGATATGAAAAGATAAAATCTTTAATCTTCATTTAACTAGAGTTCACAGAAAACACACATTTAGATTTGGTAAATATTCAGATAATTCTTTACGTGTAGAGCATATATGTTGGAGCAGCGCCGGGTGGATTAAAAGTGTATACCCAGCGCCGATTCAAGAAGGCAGCAGCGATTCCTTGATGGGTTTTTTATTAATTATTATTATTTAGCAGCAAGTATTTTAAGTTATTTCTTTTATGGGCTTTTTATCTTATGGGCTTTAGTAGGGTTAGTATATATATTTATAATTCTGCAGAGCTTAGGGTTTATGACTACTATTAAATTGTAAGCGGATTATCGCTGGGAAGAAGCATCTCGCTTCTTGGCCTCTTTGAGGATTTATCGCATAACTATATCTATCTTTTCTACCGACTTTACTCTATCAATTTGGTGCGGTGAGCGTGGATTTCTCTATGGCGACGCAGAAAGAGAGATTGGAGCAGGTAGAGAAGACGGTAGAGGAGATACAAGCCGCGGTTGGTGGGCTGGAGGTGTCGGTGCTAAAGGTTGAGAAAACCCTAGCCGCGATTCTGGAAAAGTTACCAGATAAGGAATCGGACATTTCCAATGGCGAGAAATCTCCGGAGTCGTCAAAATCGAACGGAACAGGGGAATCTTCATCTACGACAGCAGCAGTTCCACGTATGGACCTACCGTTATTTGACGGATCAGACCCCATAGCATGGCTAGCTCAGGCGGAATAATATTTTTTGGTACATCGTACCCTGACGGAAGAGAAGGTGCAATTGGCGCTAATTGCTATGTCGGAGAGCTCGATGTTTTGGGCGCAATGGGTGCTGCGACGCTCGACGACCATACCTTGGAACCAGTTTACGCGGGAGTTAATTGAACGTTTTGGTGACAGCTCCGCCACTAATGCTTATGAAGCCATGCATGTAACCCATCAGACGGGATCTCAAGAAGACTACCTTTCCCTATTTGAAGAACGAATTGCCCAACTTCCAGTCCTACATCCTGAGCAACAGCTGGGAATGTTCTTGGGCGGACTACAACCATCAATCATGGATCGCATTCCGGATTCCGAGATGACGGACGTGTTCACGGCCATTCGATCAGTGCGTCGAATAGCTCGGTCCCAGAAAACTTCTCACACACCATCAAGATCAGGGTACTCGGCAGGAACTTTCATGCGGTCCGTCTCATCCTACAACAGTCTTCCGGCAAATCAGAATGGGTCGCGGCAGCCTGGACATCGGCCTCAATTTTCCTCGTCGGCATCTTCTGGCCCTCGCAGAGGTCGTAACTCATGACTTAGTCCAAAACAACAAAGGGAGTATATAGCCAAGGGAAAGTGTTTTAAGTGCGGGGAGCGCTACAGCCCCACACATAAATGTGGTGCCAAATCACTCATGGTGGTTTTAGAAGCGGAAGAGGACGGATCGGAGAATGGAACACCTGAGTTAGAGCAGCACCAGGATAAGGAGACTGAAAGCCCGGAATTCCAAACAGAATTGCAAACGGAATTACAACAATTACAACTCTCAAGGTTATCATCGAACGAGTTTGATGGAACCCAAACTCTGAAGTTATTCAGCAAGGTTGGAAACCAGCGACTATTAACAATGGTGGATAGTGGTGCTAGCCACTGTTTTATAGCAGATCACATTGCTAAGTTTTTGAAACTGGCAGTGGAACGTACGGCGGAATTTTTAGTTGTGCTCGGGGACGGCACGACGGTGCGCACTCGTGGAGTTTGTAAGGCAGTACCCTTCATCATCTCTGATCAGATATTTCACATTACTTGTTATGTTTTTGTACTACGCAGCGTTGATGTTATTCTAGGAGTTTCATGGTTAGCTTTGTTGGGTGATGTCACTGCAAATTGGGCTAAGCTCACTATGGAATTTGAAATTGAGGGCAAGAAGGTTTGTTTACAGAGTGATCCATCTCTGACCCGAAAGGCTTGTGTTCACACAGATCTTAAATCATTCGAGACAGATGATGAAGCTTGGCTACTGTGGGCCATGGATGGGACCAACTTGCTGTCCACCCAAGCTGTAACAATGCATGAACAGGCAGACATTGAGCAGTTGCTCTCTGAATTTCCAGTGGTCACGTTGTCCCCTTCGGGTCTTCCCCCAACCCGACCCTACGATCACCGGATAACCTTACAAGAGGGCACGCCTCCGGTGTCTGTATGTCGATACCGTTACAATCACTTGCAAAAAGATGAAATGGAGAAGTTAGTAGCGGAGATGCTAGCAGCAAGAATTATTTAGCCTAGTAATAGCCCTTACTCCAGTCCGGTTTTACTAGTGCGCAAGAAAAATGGTTCTTGGAGATTTTGTGTGGATTATCGCACCTTAAACAAAGTGACTGTGGCTGATAAGTATCTAATTCCTGTCATTCAAGAACTCCTAGATGAATTACATGGCGCAAAGTGGTTCACAAAACTCGATTTGAAGGCAGGATATCACCAAATCAGAATAGTGCCCGAGGACATTCCTAAGATAACTTTTCGCACCCACTCAGGCCACTACGAGTTTTTGGTTATGCCATTTGGCCTCACTAATGCACCGGCAACTTTTCAGTGCCTTATGAACGATATTTTTCGTCCCCACTTGCGAAAGTTCGTGTTGGTATTCTTTGATGACATATTAGTTTATAGCACCAGTTGGGCAGAACACCTGATCCATTTGCGCGAGGTACTTACCATACTCAAGGCTCAGTCCTTGATTATTAATAAGAAGAAATGTGTTTTAGGTGCAACACAGGTGAAGTACTTGGGTCATATCGTCTCAAGTAAGGGGGTGCAGATGGATCCAGCCAAGGTTGGAGCAGTTTTGAGATGGCCGACTCTCTCATCTGTCAAGGGATTACGTGGATTCCTGGGGTTGACGGGCTACTACCGTCACTTTATTCGCAACTATGGGAAGCTTGCTGCCCCATTAACTGCATTACTAAAAAAGGACGAAGGAAAAAAAGGATGGAGCTGGTCGGTGGAGGCGGAAGAGGCATTCCAGGTTCTTAAGAAAGCACTCACTTCAGCCCCGGTTCTGCGCATGCCTGATTTCTCTCAGCCTTTTGTTATAGAATGTGATGCATCTGGTCGTGGAATCGGAGTTGTTCTCATGCAAGATAGACAACCGATAGCATATTTCAGCAAGAGTCTATCTGGAGATTGTTGTCTAAATCAGCATATGAAAAAGAGCTCATGGCGCTTGTCCTCGCGGTCCAGCACTGGCGTCCTTATTTGATGGGACGGCGTTTTGTGGTTCACACTGACCAACGCAGTTTAAAACATTTGTTAGCTCAGGCTTTAACCACACCGGCACAGCAGAATTGGGCTGCAAAGCTCTTAGGCCTTAACTTTGAGATTGTGTATAAAGAGGGACGGACTAATAAAGCGGCTGATGCTTTATCTCGACGGGATGAGGAGCTGGAATTGGGAGCAGTGTCTATTCCACAATGGGTAGATTGGCAGGCCCTCCAAGATGTTGTGAAGGCGGACCCGAAATTGTCACAGATCGTCACAGTATTGGAGTCGGGTCAGCCAGGGCCAAAGCACTATAGTTACTCGCATGGAACACTTTTCTACAAGGGACGAGTGGTCATTCCAACCGACTCTTCTTGGGCGAAACAATTACTAGTGGAATTTCATGCAACCCCAGACGGTGGTCACTCAGGGGCTTTTCACACCTATCGCCGATTAGCAGCCATAATTTATTGGCCAGGAATGATGAAGACTATTACTAAGTATGTGGCTGCGTGCGATGTGTGACAAAGGAATAAGTATGAAGCGAAGAGTCCCGCCGGACTACTCAACCCGCTTCCCCTTCCTAGTAAGGTTTGGGAGGATATTAACATGGACTTTATTACTGGATTGCCGCGCTCTGGAGGATTTGATTGCATTCTAGTGGTGGTGGATCGATTCTCAAAATATTGCCATTTTATGGGTTTGAAGCATCCTTTAACAGCGCGGTCCGTGGCTGATTTGTTTGCAAAGGAAATGTGAGGCTGCATAGGATGACAACATCGATAGTATCTGACCGCGACCCTATTTTTTTGAGTATTTTTTGGCGTGAGTTGTTTAAAACAGCAGGAACTACGCTACGCATGAGTTCAGCATATCATCCGGAGACGGATGGCCAGTCGGAGGTTATGAACAGATGCCTTGAAACTTATTTGCATTGTTTCGCTTCCGAGCGGCCTAAGAGCTGGGGGCAGTGGCTTTCTTGAGCTGAGTTCTGTTTTAACACCGGTTTTCAGTCAAGTGCAGGCATGACACCTTTTGAGGCAGTGTATGGACAACCACCTCCTTTGTTGGTTCTTTTTTTGCCGGGGGAAGTTAGGGTACAGGCGGTAGCTGACTCGCTTCGTGAAAGAGACGAGGTGCTCGCTCATTTGCGGACTCATTTGCAACGTGCGCAGGAACGGATGATGCGTGAGGCAAATAAGCATCGGCAACCGCTGGAGTTTACTGTTGGGGATCTAGTTTATCTCAAATTTCGTCCATATCGCTAGAGGAGTTTATTTTTAGCTCCTTTCGCTAAGCTCGCCCCACGTTTTTTTGGGCCATTTGAAGTGGTTGCTCGGATTGGTTCAGTAGCTTATCGGCTCAAGCTGCCGGATAATTCAAAGGCGCACCCGGTTTTTCATGTTTCTCTGCTAAAGCCGGTTGTAGGCGCAGCGTTGGATTCACCTACCCTGCCAGTAGAATTGTTGGCGGCCGATCCGCCTTTTGTTCCGAGTGTTGTGTTGGAGCGTCGTTCAGTGATTCGCGAAGGAGTTACGGTGGAACAGGTGTTGATTCAGTGGTTCGGATTAGGGGTCGAAGAGAGCAGTTGGGTGGATGTGGCAGTTATGCAAGGTCAATTTCCTGATTTTAGCCTTGAGGACAAGGCTGTTCAGTCGCCGGGGGCAATTGTTGGAGCAGCGCCGGGTGGATTAAAAGTGTATACCCGGCGCCGATTCAAGAAGGCAGCAGCGATTCCTTGATGGGCTTTTTATTAATTATTATTATTTAGCAGCAAGTATTTTAAGTTATTTCTTTTATGGGCTTTTTGTCTTATAGGCTTTAGTAGGGTTAGTATATATATTTATAATTCTGCAGAGCTTAGGGTTTATGACTACTATTGAATTGTAAGCGGATTATCACTGGGAAGAAGCATCTCGCTTCTTGGCCTCTTTGAGGATTTATCGCATAACTATATCTATCTTTTCTACCGACTTTACTCTATCAATATAATATAAAATAATAAACTTGCAAGAAATATCATGAAATCAAGTTGAGAAAGAAGATCACGAAACAGGCATGACAGCATAAAACTCGATTCGCCCGTAGGAAAATTATCCTGATGCCAAAATATTTTCAGAACAAAGATATGAACTCACTGCTTCAATTTGATTGCATAATTGAGTAATAGTAATTTGCTAACAAAGTTGAAATATAGTTCTCACTACTAAGTCCTGAAAATGGAGTCGATCACCGGATTCTCTCACATCTTCAAATCTGTAGTCCATGTCCCTTGAACACTAGGATGCTTAGTTACGTGCCTCGTCCTCAGTTTTATAACTTTTCTTCCTTGAGAATTTCTAAGCCTCGTAGCACACTGCAGCACATCCTTCGGAGTCATATTCTTCACACAAACTACACGCTCATTTTTGTTTTCTGCAAAGATACAACACTCATTTTTCTGGTTAACTCAGATACTCCTTCTCATAGGAACACATTTAAACCACGCACACGAAAAATTGATGATATTCATGTACTCCAAACACTAATAAGAATATAGTACTTAAAAGCACAATGGGAAATAACATGAAGGTTAGATGTTTATGAATAATTTATAATTCTTCTTAGGCATACCATGAGGCAACAAATATCCGCAAATGATCTCATTATTCATTGCATGAAAAATTGAAAACCATGATGAGCTAGGGCTTATTATGACATAAATAGACCAGATTATCTTCAATCCATCAAATGACGAGGGCAAATAAGCAAACATCATTCAAGAATTGTACTAATATAAGGTGGTTTCTATGCATTCTAGACATGATGAAGATCAACATGGGAAATATAAATTGTTTTTTCTACAATATTCAATTCTTAACTTCAATAATATGAGATCATCAGGGCTGCTTTTATCTTTATCCAGTAACCAGATTACTTCAAGCTTGCATTAGAATGGCCATGTACACATTAAGATAGGAATATTGTTTTTCCTTAGGAAAGAATATCTTCCAGAACCTGGTATTCAGGATCTTGGGTTGTCTTAATTGACACCTACGAGTTTATGCTATTTTTTCAAACTAATCGAAATTTATGTTATTTTTCCAACTATTCACATTAGGTTTCTAGGCACAAAAGATATTAATAATCATTCATTGGTTAGATAATATACCAGATATGATTTTCAAATGTACATGCACTGACAAGCACTAAATTATCATACCAAGACTAAGAAACCCATACGATCATGAGTTACAGAGACAGAGAGAGCTTACTGTAGAATCCTTTCAAAAGTGGATGATAACCCCGATTCAGTTCAGTGACGACTTCAAGCTGAGGATTCATCTCTTTAAAAGCTGGAAGATTAGACTCCATAAATGCCCTAAACCAGATTCACAATCGATCAATCTCTACTAAAAACAAATACTATGATAAGATATGAAGCTGTTCTGCCTTCCTTCAACTGATAATAATAAGTTATTCTACTTCGACACTAATTCCAAGCACTGTTATACGACAATTAGATAAGAGTGGTCTTCCAAGATAAAATTAAAAACTAATAAAGTGCGTAGACTCTTCAACCATTTCGTTAATTCTATTGGTAATTACAACTCTCTGATGTTGCTTAGAACCTCAAAGAAACCAAGAATGAAATTCTCACCGAAATGTATATTTATGAAGTTCTGTCATTATTATTCATCGAGAGAAGTGGGGTATACAAGCCCAGTTGTAAGATTAAGACAGTAAAATTTATTCATTTGTTATGAGCTGAAACAAAATTCAATGCTCTGGCGATTCCATGTACCATGGAAATAGTCAACCAACTTGAATAAAATGAAAAACTCCATAATCATGCATGACAAGAGCAGTCTCTGGTTCTCCCTCCGGACACCAATACCGTAAACACACTAGTCATACCAAATGCATCAATTCACATCACAGGCAACTAAAGCATGATTCAGTTTGGACAAGATAACTACTATTTGCATGAATATATTTGATTACTATAAGCTGTCAGTCTTCAAACACCAACAAATTATCTTACTGTATCTCCTAGGGAAAAAATTCTCCAATTTCCACAAAAATAAAAAATAAAAAATAAATCTACTGGTCTCCGCTCTATATTCCTAAGCAATGTACCAACTCTTTTGCAGGAACAGTACAAATAACCAGAGCCCCTTTCATTTCATGAACATCCTCATTTCCATCTATTTCACTTTCTACCAAAGAATCATCAGATACAGATAACTTCAGACAGAAAGAACATGGCATGATTTAAGCATTTTTTCCTTCTTTCCAGTAAATTTCAATCAGAATAGTGCAATTAACAATACACTCGTACCCAATTTATTCAAACAAAACCCCTAATCCTTAATCCCCTTCCTGAACAAAAATATTTATCAAAAGAAAAGCCGTATCAAGAACTACAGGAAACCTCGAGCGCGATCGAAATTAAACGACGTCAAAACAAAAATGAAATTCAAGGTCGGAAAAAGAAAAAAAATATATATACATAAAAATAAAAATCGCATCTTTAATCACCTGATGCCTCTGCTGCTGCCACCCCAATCGCAGAAACTCACAATTAGCTTCTGCAGTTGCCACACACCTCTCAAAGCCATTTTTCTTAAAAGAAAAATTGATTGATCTGTTAATAGCTATGAAGAGGAACGAGAACGACGAAGGAAAGCGAGAAGAGGAGCGAAATGAAACTAGGGAAGGGAACACGGAACCGGATTAGCCTCCCCGGTTCAGCTAGGTTTCTCGATTTTCCTTTTTCTTTTCTGTTTTTTTTCCCTAAAAATCAATTTCTCGGTTTTACATCTGATTGGAATTTCTTTCCCTATTATATGGTGAGAGATATTGTTGAAATTTATTTATCGTCAAAAGAAAAGGTTGGTACATAGTACTAATATGCATAATTATTAGAAACGTATGAAATCGAATAAGGATTGTTATTGTTTTTCATTAAAGTATTTGTGTTTTTACTCACCTTACTTACTATATACTACTATGTAGAGTATTTATACTTACTATATATGTAAAATATTTATATTTTGACATAAAGTTTAAACACATGAGATTTTTTTTAAAAAAAAAACTTTGTGTTACCCACATAACATTTTTTTTTTTTTTGCAAAATACATCCATGAATACTAGCTTATCTTAATTTATAGGTATTGATACAATTTTTTTCGCTTTAACAAGTCCTCAGCGGCTTTCATAGGAATATATATAGTTAACTTATCCGATCACCATTTATCATTCATTGAGATTCCAAATTATTATAATATAAAAATTATGTGTTAATACTTAAAAATAGCCCATTTCAATAATAAAAGTTAATTTTAGCTTCTCATAAGTAAAATATCTAATTTTAGCCACTGCCACAACCATATGTCATGTGTATGATCGTGTATTGTTGTGGTTGTAATACACAATCTGTCACGACCATGTGTCATGGTGTGCGTGGTTGTGTATGGTTGTGTGGTTGTAGTTGTGTATGGTTATGGTTGTATGTGGTCGTGCGTTGATCTTAGATACTATCATAACCAGGGCCGGTCCTGTGCTTCGTGTGGCCGTAGGCGAAAACAAGAAATGAGGTCCTTCATAAGCGAAAAAAATCAACATCTTCAATATGATGCTCTGTTAAAATTTTATTTTCATGTGAAAAACGAGGTTGCTTTTTTTATTACTAGCAATTTTAAAAAACTATTTTAAAACGAAAGGGAGATACAAAAATGAAAAAAAAATGAAAGAAATGTGATTATTAAAAAATAAAAGAAAGAAATAAAGAAAAAAAAATTGCAGAAGGACTAGATGAAAGAATTTTATTTTCAAAGAAATGTGACTATTAAACACATGAAAGAAAATGTAGATAAATAAATAAAAGAAATGTGATTAGTTAAAAATGAAAGAAATAAATAAATGTGCATGAGGAGTATATGAAAGGAACAAAAATGAAAGAAATGTAAGAAAAAGAATAAATAAAAAATGAGATTAATGCAAATTAAAATTAAAAAAAAAAAAAGAAAAAGAAAAAATGTGCCTAATGAGGATTGAACTCTACACCTAAGGAGTAAGTAAAAAGATAGGACATACTAGAAACCAACTGCACTAAATGTTCTTCTTGTACGTGTTTAACTGAAAAACAAAATATATATTAGGCCTCCAAAATTTTTGGGCCCTAGGCACAAGCCTTGTGGGCCTATAATCAAATCCGGGCCTGATCATAACCTCGCATGGTTGTGGTTGTGATACACGACCATGCGTTATGGTTGTGCGTGGTCGTAAAATCCGACTAAAATATACTACTTCTGTCACAATTCAATTGTCTCATACTTTGAATATATGTGAGATATAAAATAATAAAGTGTGACAATTGCACTGAGACGGAAGGAGTACATTTTACTTATGAATGACTAAAATTAGACCTTTTACTTATGAAGAGCTAAAATTAACTTTTATTTATCAAAAATGACTATTTTAAGGATCGTTTCTAAAAATTATTCCCTATAAGACAAAGTTTCCACGCTAATGGAGTTGTTTCTACGGAATTTTAGCCCTAGATTATATAGTACGGAGTAGTAACCAATATAATGGCTTCAAATGTTTTTTTGTTTTTTTTTTTTCCTTTTCTTCTTCTTTTCTCGAAAAAAAAAAAAGTAATTAGAATGCCAATTTTATAACAGAAGACTATGTGGAAATTCGTGGTAAATTTAAATTAGTAAAATTGGCTCCATCATTACTAGGGATATAAAGCCCATCTAGTAATGTTGTTTATTTGGTAGGAGCATTTAGGGATGTCAACGGGCGGGTTTTATCCAGAACCGCTCATTACTCATTAGTTTATAATGATGTGGTTCCGGTCCGGTTCCAGACCCGACCCGATAAGACCCGTTTGTTTCGGGTCTGGATCCAGACCGACCTGTTTGTTTCGGGTCCGGTCCGACCCGGTCCGTCATTTTTTTTTATATTTTTAAAGCCTGTTTCTATATGTAACTTTTTTATTTTTATTTTTTTGTTGTAATGTATTTGCCTATTTCCAATATAAAAAAGTGGCACTACAACAACTAAAGTGTTAAAAATGAGAACAAATAAAAGAAAAACACATCTCATTTTCATCTAAGGTAGTAGTAAGGTTCTAACTCAATTGGCATTATTGGAAACTAGTATTAGTAATACACGAGGGATATCATATAAATTGCATGATATTCAACTAACAAAAAGAACCAGAATTCACGCACTCTCCGAATTCATAGAAGTATAAAACGTGTTATAGAAGAATATCTTAGCTCAGTAACTGGAACTGGAAGTAGAAAAACAGTGTGTGGAAACAAAAACTTGTAGTGAATTAGAGTTGCAGCAAAAGCATGCATGGGAGAGCACACGTGAGGAAGATAGAAGCACATGATATACTCTCATTTATCCTAGCTTAAGTCGTAGTTTAGTTGAATAACGTTTTCTACTTTACCCTATTCTAGTTAGTATGTAGCAGTAGTTCACTGCAGTAGTAGTATAAAAAGGGAGTCCTTGGTTGTATTAGAGTTGATGATGTTTAATGAAATAATAATCTTTCTTATCGTGATTTCTACTTCAATACTTATACATTTCTACAAAACTAAACTTACACTACTATGCGGCATTTTCACAAACAGATAGCATGCTGGAAATCAATTACTGAATATCAAAACAGAATTAGCTGGATCTTGTGTGTAATGAACTAATAACTGATTTACCTGTAGTATGTTGGCGGGTGCAATTGTTTGATATGAGTCTTGAGAATACGAGAGCAGCGAGATTGGGTTTAAGCGTGAACAGTGCGCAGCGATAGGATTCTTGCCGAAATTACAAATTCAGAGAAGAAATCGCAGCGGCGGCGGCGGTGCCGGTTGAGCTGCGGCGGCGAGTCGAGAATGGTAGAGACGACAGAGGAAATTCTGGAAGAAGGATTTGGGGTATAGGGTTCGATTGAGGAGGAAAGTTCGCGCGTCGCGCCCTCGTCTTTCAAATGCTGACAATTTACACTCTAATGGTCCGGTCCGAGTCCAGGTCCAATTTAATGGTCCGGGTCCGGGAAACATCAAGTTTTAATGGTTCGGTCTGGATCCGGGTCCGGGTCCGAGTCCGGGTCAAATTTTAATGGGTCGGTTCTTCGACCAGAACCTTAATATTTTTTATGTATCTGGGCCGGGTAAAACCTGCCCATTGACATCTCTGCGAGGATTAATAGCTTATACCAAACTATAGAAAAAAATCACAAAAAATAATTGTTAGAAATGCATGATTACAGAAATTAAGCAAGGGTCCTGAATTGCATACGAGCACAGGTATAATATTAATGGAGAAAGAAAGTAGGAAGAAAAGAAGAGCAGCAAATGGAAGTCAGATAAGGTCTCTATCATACTTATATTGCCTTTTTATTGCATCAACAACAATTGGTAGATATGCATTCAACTTCAACAAACTATCAATACCTCACATGTTAATTCAAACCTCTTTTAATCTAGTATTTTATTTCATGCAACTGTACTATGTTGTATCTACACTATTATTATATATTATAAAAGAGTCTTATTTTACAAAATTTGATTTGCCTAGCATGTCCTTCATTATATATTTATTTGAAGGGTAATTTTGTAACATCAATGTTTTCATTAACAAATTAATAGTTAATTTAAATTTTTAGTTTTTTTAGTATTTTAGTCCTATTCGAACTCTTACAGAAAATGATTTTTTTTACATAAATAAACCTTTTGTCTTTTTAGAATTAGAACATAATACCCGAGTGTCTTAGTTTTGAAGGACTCTTCTTGAAGAACACAAGAGAATCTATACAATATATAAAAGAAGAATGGTCGGCAAAAATTACAACAATACAATTTTCCCTTCAATAGTAACCATGAATTTTCCAATGGTTTATGAAGATGATTTACTTTAAAAAGTTGTGAATTGTTTAATGGATTTGATAATAAATATATTTTCAATTATAAATATTATTCATTGTTTGCTAATATATCTATTTTACCACTAAATTATTCTATTAATTTTCTTATTTTGCTATATTTATATGTTAGTATTTGTTTATTTTTTCAATCCTATTTTTTATTGTAAAATTTTGTTGTGACAATACAAATTTTGGATACATTGTCACAAACAAAATTAATTATTATTTGAACTTGGTGAAATAATACTAAGTTAGATTTAAAGCTATTGATCGATAAATTTACTGTAATAATGATTTATTGCTTAATTTCTTGATGTATAATTTTTTTAAAAAAATGTATTAAATTACTAAAAGAATATAGTAGTAATTACTAATTATTTAGATAACTATTATGAATTTAAATAAAATACCAAAAACATATTAGTTTAAATATCTTATTTTCAATAGTAGTTTCACTATAATAGCCTATAGGGGGCTTATGTTTCTATCGCATAAATATTTAAAATTATATTTACTTATATTCTATTAAAATTATTTTAAGTTTTTAAAATTATAAGAATTAAATCAATATTTTATTTATATCTTTCGTGTAATGCACTGGCGCAATACTAGTTCTTTAAAGCCACTACAACTTTTCTCAAGCCTCGATTAAGATTTTATTTAGACATTATTGTTAATTTGTGATAAAAAAATTTCATCAACGTACTTTTCTACGACGGTGTCATGAAGAATGGTCTTATCACCATGTCATAAAATTGTGATATTGGAGTTAAAATTTTATTTTTTTTCCAGATATTTCTTATTCAAATTTTGATACTATATCTTTTGTCCTGATGACAAATTTACTTTTAGACAATGATGCAGTATACAATAAATTATTATGACAACTTTAAGAAATATTGATATGAAATTACTTTTAGGATAATATCAATAGTATTATATCACATCCATACGAATTGATATTCATCTACGATAAGGAAAAAAAATACAATTATTTATAATTATAATTTTTTAAAAACAATTCGTCAATATTAAAATTCTTCATGACCCATGTTTCTCGAAATCTTGAATATATAAGTTGTTACACATTTCACAATTTTATTTGCCACAATAATATACTAATACAATAACATTGCAATGTCCTACGCTAATTAAGCAACATGATTGAGATAACAATCAATTCAATATCAAAAAACTAAAATATGTTGATTTTCAACATCCAAATATCAACCGCATGATTAAAAAAAAGAAGATAAAATAGAAATTGAGAAGTAAATTAAAAGATATAAATTAGTGTCTTGATTGATATAGTTATTTGGTGTAGTAGCAGTGAACGCGATATTTACAAACACAAAAATAAGGAGGGGGATAAGTATCTTCAAGGAGTAAGTGATCTATGTCTAGAAATGGAGTTCCATCATCAATTGTTGATTCAACTACAACATCATCAGGAAGAGAAGATCCAGATGAAGATGAAGATGAAGATGAAGAGGAAGACGAAGAGCAAGAAGACGATGATGATGAAGATAGAATAGATGAATCTTATGATGATTTTGATTTTTGATCCATTTTCTTTATCGACATGTTTCTCGTTTATTAATTTTTAAACGGTTGAATTTATAATATCCTTATGGCCTGTTTCGTAATCCTAAAAAGCCATGAAAAGGCCAACTAAATACTATAATTAAGGATTTTCTAGTGTTTCGTATAAATTTTTTTTATGTTGACGGCTCGTGAAAATGTATGTGCTGTATTGTTGCTGTCATTGGGAGCATCAACTCCGTTCCTGTAGGCTTTTGAGGAGCGGAAGAAATTGTTGGAATTCTATGAAAGAGTCTCGGGAGCCAGGATGCACCTGCGGGGAGGCCCCCTCCCACTATTTCCTCGTTCCAACATGCCTTTAATCTGCAGAAAAGGAGGACTCATAGTTATAGGTCAAACCACACGATCTCTGCATCGTTACAAGTGAATTACAGCAAGTTTCACACACGAACACCCTCGGAACAGCTTCAGCTTATGTGATTCCACAACAGAACGTTTGCTGCCACGTTTCGCATATATCATAAGCCACCACGTCTGCTTCCAAAGAGTCTATAGATAGAAGGACTTAGCGGAACACGGAAGTGATCGACTCACTTTGGTGAGGATGAATTCTTGTTGATCCTTCCATGCTTTGCGGGGGTGCTCGCAATGGTCGATAGACTGTTCCTTCCTTGCTGCTTCGAGGACAGTATTCGTTGCTTAACCTGCCCGGGCGGTGGATACCTGCAAAGACTACTCGATCTCTTTCTATTTACCCCTCCATCTTATTTTATTTGGCTTGTATGAAAGAATTAAATGAAAAAAAAAAATGGGAGAAAAGGAGTATACAAGTGTGAATCTCTATAATACTTTTTCCATTTCTTTTTTGCTTTAATTATTTTGCCCTTATTTAACTTAATACGATATTTAATAGTCAAAAAGAAAAAGATTTAAAGAATGAGCACTCCTTATTTGCTTATCATTTGTATGCATGTAAAACTTTGTTATTCATTTTTTTTTTAAATATTAAGGAACCAACTTCTTATTTTAATATCCATCATCGTCATAAATTCATCCGTAATTTAAAAATAGCATTTACCAATTTTAAATTAAAATTTATACGATAAATTAAAGGCCAAACTTTATTTCAGATAAATTATTATGCCAAAAAGTAAAAAAAATCCGTATGGAAAATAAATAATAGCCGGGTTGGCCAATAATGATAACTATGAAGTAGACATTGTTACCATTTATAAAATATAGTTATATTATCATTTACAAATTTGAGATATATCATAATATATTATATTACATTATTACCCTTAATTTAAAATATATTATAAGGATATTATAGGCAATGTACGTTTTGTAAAACAAGACTTTTTTACATATTGGTATAAATTTTTGCTTCTGTATTGAATCCTTGTTTCAGTTGAAATTTGTGTTTGTTAGAAAGGAAAAATGAAGAAAAAGCTAGATAGAGATCGATCATCATATGGCTGGCATGATTTTTATTATTCATACGTATCTAAAATGGATCAGAATATCATAATACAATTCATTTTCATCGTGCAGCAACAAGTGAAATCAGAAATTTTCACCTAAAAAATACAGAGCTTTTTATTTTTAAAAGTGCAAATATGTAATCTTACATTTTTTTAAATCTTTTTCTCGCATTAAACTGGATATTTATATTTGGAACACACTTGGGTCAGCCGGAGGCACCGTGCGGCCGGGCTAAAATAATGACACTTTTATTCATATAGATTGACACTTTTCTGTATAAAGATTGACACTTTTAAAAATTGTCATTTTATTCGTAAAATAATTATGTTAAAGATTGACACTTTTATTCATATAGATTGACACTTTTCTGTATAAAGATTGTCACTTTGGGCCCGGCCGCACAGTGCCTCCGGCTGACACAAGTTTTTGTCTTTATATTTTTACTTTTCTCTATAAATCATAGAAACTTTAAAGCACGGTTGTCACTGAAGTTTTTTTTTTTGTTTTGTTTATTTTTTTTTCTTTTTTTTTTTGCATACAGATTCATTCTCATTAAAATTATTATCGCTACATTTTTCTATTACATCATAATTTTATTGTCACAAAGCATATGTTTGTAGTGACAACAATACGATATCTCTATTCTCTAACATATAGTGACGATAAATACTGACAAACGTAAAAATTTGTGACTGTTCCAAATTTTTTTGACAAGAGAAAATCTTGTCACTGTATGTTTATCTTGTCACTGACATATAGTGACGATAATCATCGACAACAATACAAGTTGTGACTACTGTAACTTTTTGTGACAAAATGCAATATCGTCTCTATATGTATGTTTACAGTGACAGAAAAATAATCGTCACTAACATATAGTGACGATAGTCATTGGCAACATAAGATTTTGTTATTATTACATCTTTTTGTGACAAGTGAAAAAATTGTCACTGTATGTGTGCTTGTAGTGACAAAAATATGACCGTCACTCATATTGTCGTCACTAAATGCAGTTTTTCTTGTAGTGTCTATTCCTCAATGATTATATATACTCACATGTCACGAGATATAACTAAGAGAGAAACGCTCCAATGCCCACCGTGGGCATACTTAATATGCCCACAGATGATGTGTCAATGTTTTAAATAAGGAAATTAATTTAAATATATATACCATAAAAACTAAACCTTACCAAAAAGAAAAAAACTAAACCCTACAAAGAAAAAAGTAAAAATGCAATTAAATACACCAACTTTCTCTGACATTCTGTTTTAATCACCAACTTTCAATTTTTTTCTGATAATTCACCAACTTTCTTCCGCGTTCAATTTTAACACCGATTATATCTTCCGGCTATTACGTGACAATAGAAAATGATGATGCACTATACGTGGCAATGTTAATTATTATATTTACTACACGGTGATAAAACGACGCCGTTTCTGAAGCTAAACAAACGTATAAATCCTCGTCATTTTATCACCATGTAGTAAATAAATTATTCAAAAATGTATAAATTATTCAGAAACGGCGTCGTTTTATCACCGTGTAGTAAATAATTTAATTAACATTGCCACGTATAATGCCTCGTCATTTTCTATTGCCACGTAATAGCCGGAATATGTGATCGGTGTTAAAATTGAACACGGAAGAAAGTTGGTGAATTATTAGAAAAAATTGAAAGTTGGTGATTAAAACGGGATGTCAGAGAAAGTTGGTGTATTTAATTACATTTTTTCCAAAAAAAAAAATTATACCTAAACGAAAAGAATTATCGATGTGGCACTGCCACATAAGCGGTGGGCACATCCCGTGGGTAAGGAAACGTTTCTGATAACTAAGATTATAAGATTACAATAGAGGATAATTAACTTAAAAAATAATTCAAGTTAAGAATAATGCTCCAATGTCCACAGAAGACGTGACAATTGTTTAAATAAAGAAAGTAATAAAAATCATATCAAAATTAATTAAATCCTATTAAAAAAAAATCTAAACTCTACCCTAAAAATTAAACCCTAAGTGAAAAAATTAAGGTTGTTTAATTTGATTGATTTATCATAATTATGATGACGATCATTGTCCAATGGTTTTTTTTTAAGTTTTGACAAAAGATAATTTTTTCTTGTACGAAAAAGATACTCCTATTTAGAAAACATAGTTTGGTTCATCTTTTGTCTACTATTTACATTAGCTTGCTAATATTGTGTTGAAATTAATAATTCACAATTAATATTATTTTAAACTTTGAAGATTCTCTTTAACTTTAAGTATATTACTATTTAAAATAATTTTTTTAGATAAAATAAACGGTTATACGTGCAACGCACGTAATCCCTGCTAGTAATTATAAATGTATGCTAATTATATATTTGATGTAATATATATTGAATATATATGTATATATATTACATATCTATAATTTCATTTTCTTAATTGTACAGCTACCATAATTAGGTGGCTATCCAAAAATATTTATACAAAAATTAACAAAATTTTGCTATAAAAAATAGGATTAATGACGCCAAAGTACACGAACTTTCACCCAATGTCCGTTTTTTCCAAAACCTTGAAAAAATTCGTCTAAATATATGAACTTTGCAATTTGTCCGATTTTTCCATATTTTGGTTTTTTTTCCCAAATGTATGCTGACCGACATGGTCACCGAGAATGTGTCCCCTTTAATGATATCCAGCAAACAAAGTGAAGTGGTTATGAATTGATGAATGACGTCTGCAAGAGCACAAAACGACGCCGTTTTTTTATTTCTTAATTTGTCAAACACGATTAAGATTTCAATCTCTTCCATTTTCGCAATTGCAGCAAAGAGGAGAAAGGAAGAAGGAGAAACTGGAAGTGGTGCTGGGGTTCAAGGATGACCAACAGCAACAGATAACCATGAAAGCAACCAGAGTGGCGCCGCTAGCGAGACGGAAGCCGTCGGTTAGAAACGACGCCGCTTTGCTCCAACCGCATGTTTAGTGTCACACCCTCACCTTCCTTGTGCATAAGGTGTGTGCGTCGATGCCCCACGCAGCGACTAGCCTAACTCACGCCTCACCGAAGATCCTCGTGTTTCCCACCCCACACCCTTTGAGGCTATTTTCAAGTATCTTGCCTTAGTTTGTACAACGCAGCTGAAATAATTCACATACACATTTACGGGAGTCCCTCACCTCCCAACCTTAGAATAATTCCCACATGTTACAAAGAAAAGCTCAAGGCAAGCACACAAAACTCGAAGTGAGTCTTTCCTCTCATGGACAACATATTTAAACGTGATGCCCATCAGTAGGCTGCATCGATCTAAACCATCGGGTCCCAACTGCGAGGCCAAGTGGCGCCCATCCAGCTGCTCCACGCAGGGGCAGTTTCACCCTACGCCAACTGCCCCGCAACTGCCCACGATCTCCCCCAACTGCGCGCCAATTGCCTGCAACCATCGCCAACCGCCCCACATGCTCCGCACATGTGGGCCTCGCATGCCCCTCTCCAGGTTCAATCCTCGCTGGGAGCGCGTGTTGCGTGTAACTGTAGCTCACGCCGCGCCCATCTCTCGCATATGCATCCCGTCGGGTGCTGCCTCGTGGGCACTGCCCCGACGCACCCGTTGGATAGTGCCCTTAGCGGGTGATGCCCTTATCCCGTAGGCATCACCCCCATGCCTCGGCGCCTACACTCGCCTTGGCCCACACTTGCACGTCCCGCACGCCGAGTGCTGCTTCCGTGCCGGTGCTCCGCATCACTAAACTCGTCATTCGCAATCTTATCTGATGCTCCACATCATCGGGGCCCGTCATCCACGCCTTCACCTGTAGGCTCACCCGGTGCACCCGAGCTCCGCGCCATCCCGCATAGCACCCGCAAACCAGCCAAATCCTTGCAACTTGACACCATGTTACTCCGTTTCCAGCTAAGGCAGCTCTCGTCGTCCGCCTTAACATCCAATCTGCAGAGCGTCGCCCATGGCTAGGCGCACCCGACGCTTCCACTGATAGGGGTCTAACACTTAGCCATAGCGAAATTCTGAAATAGAAATTGCTCCAGCAACACCATTACAACATACCAAGAATGAAAACTCCACGTTGAGGCGGTGAGTTCTGTCTGCTATATATGCTAGCGGCGGCGCATAGACATCTAAATCTGTCACCCACCAAATTCAGTCATCAAGGGAATATGTAAATTAAGAAGCAGAGAGCAATAACAATGTAGTACACACACACACAAAGAGAGAGGAGAGAGAGAGAGAGAGAGAGAGAGACGTCGTGAATGGTAGTGGTTGGAGGTGAGAATTCAGTCATCAAGGGAATATGTAAATTAAAAAGCAGAGAGCAATAACAATGTAGTACACACACACACAAAGAGAGAGAGAGAGACGTCGTGAATGGTAGTGGTTGGAGGTGAGAAGGGGAGGGGATAGCGAAAGGTGGTAATAAAGTACGGGTTTGGAATGACATCGTTCCATGTTAAGAAATGACGTCGTTAAAGGTCAGAACGGTGTCGTTTGTTTGACACATCAGCCGAGCGAATTAGAAAATTGACTCGTAGAATTCATGTCAGGTTTCATCTCATTGGAGCTCCATATTATAGAAAAATCAGACAAATTGCAAAGTTCATATATTTACATGGAATTTTTCAAAATTGTGAAAAAAATGGAGTCGGGTGAAAATTCATGTATTTTGGTTTGGCATCATTAACCCCTAAAAAATATTCATATAGTGTGAAGAAGGTTTTAGTCTTGACTAGTTTACCTGTATCTGCCACTGACCACTGTGTTCAACCTATCAAAGAAATTCCTACTGTGGTTTCTTATGTTAAAAGTATGATGTGTCATCAAAACTGACATAAAATACATGGCAACAATGTTAGAGGGATTTTTTTTTAAATAATTGCAAGTATTATTATTAAACTGATGACCAATTAGGCATATACTCCCTCCGTTCCGCGGCAATTGTCCACAAGGGGGAATATATGTGAGGTATAAAATAATACTTGTAGACAATTGCCGTGGGACGGAGGTAGTACTATATATGAATAATGCTCCCCTACCCACCGTAGACATACTTAAAGTGTTCACGGTTGAGGTGACAATATTATATTTAAAGAAAAAAAATATATAGTATACCTTAACCCTACCTAAAAAAAAACTACTCCCTCCGTCCACGATCTGTTGGCCAAATTGACTTTTTGACTTTTTTTGAAAGTTCGTGATGATAGATTTTAAATTATATTTTTGTAGTTTACTTTTTTTACAAGGTACTACGAGTGTTGTAGTACCCTGTAAAAAAAACTAAACTCTAAAAATATAATTTAAAATCCATCATCACAAAGCTCCAAAATCATCTATAAAATATTCTTGGCCAACAGATCGTGGATGGAGGTAGTAAATCATAATAAAAAAAAACTAAACCCTAAGACGTGGCAATGACAAGTCACCCGTGGGCACATTAAGTGTGCCCACGGTGAATAGATGATTGTTTCTGTACTATATATATATATAGAGAGAGGGGCAATTTAATTTACTGAAAAATATATTGTGCTAAAAAATTTATAAATTTCTGAAATATTGCTACTTATAAAATACAGTAATTAATTTTTGACAAAACTAGCAAAGAGAAATTATTGCATATTAAATTATCACGTTGTTCTTTAATAAAAGATGAAAAACTCTCCCAAATGTCTGGATCTAGAGGTGCGAGGTCATAAAAAGCAAGCATGCATCCCATCATTTCAACATGAAAAAAAATACTATTTTAAAAGAAAATCTGGACTACTTATATATATTATCCTAAATCATTAGCAACTTCAAGAATTCAAAGAATGCAGTTGGTATATTTGCATCATGTAAATAATTCCGGATTAATTATAGTTTATGGTTCCAACTTTTTACGATTTTTGATTAATGACCTCAAATTAACTTTTTTTTTTTATTCTAATTTTCACCTTTAATAGTTTATTTTAAAAAAAGGGTTAATTACCAAAAAAATCCCAAACTATTCATCTTTTATCAAAAATACTCTAAACTATTGAAAATAACCAATTAAATACTAAACTATCAATTTCTTATCAAATCTACCCTCTGTCACTTGGACATTTTATCAAACATATAGCGTGCACAGAGAAAAGCTCTCTTGCTCTTTCCCTCTCCTGTTCTTCTTCGTCCCTCTATTCAACCCCACCCCTTCCCTCTCCGCCATGATCATCAACCACTACAAGATGCGGTGGAACATTCTCAGCTTCAACCTCAGCGGCATGTGCTGCAGCACCGCCGCCATCGCCCTTGACCTCACCTGCGACATGCTCCAAGCCAACCCCAACAACTACGCCGTCGTCGTCAGCACCGAGATGGTGCGCATTAAACTGGTACTCGGGGAGGACGCCGAGAAGCACAAGGGCCTTAAAATCAGCAAAGGCCTCGTCGAGATCGGCGGCGACGCCATCAAGACCAACATCACCACCCTCGGCCCCCTCGTCCTCCCCCTCTCAGAGCAGCTCCTCTTCTTCTCCATGCTGGCGTGGAAGGTCCTCCTCGGCAGCAGCGGCGGCGCCAACTCCCAGCCGATGAAGCCGTACATACCGGACTACAAGCTGGCCTTCAAGCACTTATGCTTCCACGCCGCCAGAAAAACAGTTCCCGACGAGCTGCAGCGGAACCTGAAGCTGAGGGAAAGAGAGTTCCGTGTGCATGCTATATGTTCGATAAAATGTCCAAGTGACAGAGGGTAGATTTGATAAGGAATTAATAGTTTAGGATTTAATTAGTTATTTTCAATAGTTCAGAGTATTTTTGATAAAAGAGAAATAGTTTAGGGTTTTTTTGGTAATTAACCCTTAAAAAAATGTCCTTTTTTTTGGGCTTCCAAAATGTTGACTCAGTTTACCGGCAAACTTTTGCCTCCTCACTTTAAAACGATGTCGTTTTTGAGATGCAGTCATACTTGGAAAATTATAAATCCTCTTTTACATACGTGACACTGAAAGTCTTATCTCCTCTAAATAAACTCCTTTTCAATACAATATATATACGGACTGATATCTTATCTCTCTCTCTCTTTCTCTCTTCTTTTTTTTTTTTTTTTTTTTTTGAGATTTCATGTGAATCGGAAAATAAATATAGAAGGAAATAAACTGTGAAATTCAGTTGCAATTTTTATAAGTATGGGCTCAAAACAAAAATTTCACTTCTTTTTTCACTTCGCCGGCGAGCTGATTCAGTGCTTCGGCAACTGGGGAAAAGGTATTATATTTTTAAAAGAATCATTGAAAGTTGTAGACATTTACAAGATAAATTAATTAATGTTAGGGTTATAAACTATAATTAACCCAGTAATTACCCAAAAATCTTATGAAAGAATCAATAATTGATCTCATACTGTAATTTTACAAAAGATGCTGCATTTGGCAATTTTTGCGACCAACACCTTGCTTGGAAGTTAGAAAAGACAAATCTACATCTTTTGTATTTAATTTTTGGGAAAAGGACAAATCAAGGATATATAATTATTCATTTCCTTGAATAGCACACAAAATTGTTAAAAATTTCCATATTAGTGTAAAGTTGCTTTCTCTTATAAACTAACAATATAGGAAACAAAAAATTAAATGCCCTACCACTTCATATATCCTTTATACCTTCCTCCACCTATTTCTCACATTTTATCCACCCCACCTCACCCCACTATTAATATCCCCACCTCCCTCCCAAAAAACCTCACAAAACTCTCCAAATATATATATAAATCTCACAACACAATACTATCTAGAAAGAAATAAAGAAAAAATGTCAAAGAAAATGAAAATCATCCCTTCCATTTTCAAGAACAAACAAGCAAAGCATCCATGGCAATGGCCCTCATGCAAGCACCCAAAAGCAAGCTCCTTCCGAGGCGGCCTCAACGTGGGACCCCAGGAATCCTCGAGCTCGAACTCCGACGAGGAGGAGGCGGCGCCGGCGGCGCTGGAGGCGGTAATCAGCGGGGTGAGGCTGTCGGAGCGGCTGTTCTTCGAGCCGGAGGAGACGAGCTCGATCTTGAGAGAATCCAAGAACGGAAAGAATTCGAAGAGATTGATGTTTAAGGATAGCGTGGCGATGGCGTTGGAATCTGAGGATCCGTACTTGGATTTCAAGAGATCGATGGAGGAGATGGTGGAGAGCAAGAACTTGTTGAAGGATTGGGATTGTTTGGAGGAGTTGCTTGTTTGGTATTTGAGGATGAATGGGAAGATTAATCATGGCTTCATTGTGGGCGCCTTCGTGGATTTGCTGGTAGGTTTCTCGGCGTCGGCGGCGGATTCGAAGAAAAAGAAGACTGCGGTGGCGACGGTGGTGTCTGGTTCGGATTCTATGAGTACGACGACGTATTATTCATCCGCGTCTTCTTCGTTCTCCTCTCCCTCTTCCCCTCTCTCTCCTCATCACTCGTAGCAACTCGTAGCAGGTGATGAGAGAGAGAGTTTCTCACTCCCTCTTTCTCTTTTTATTATTATTCTTATTATTATTATTTTCTTCTTCTACATTCAAGTTTGTTTATTACATAGTAATGGCGATATCGATCAATTATGGGAATACGTTATTTGTGTAGATGGTATATTGAAGTAGAAGATATAAAGTGAAATTAATGCCATCGTTGGATGCTTTAGTTGTTTGGTCCGGACTATTGAGTAGGGAATTAAATTCAATTTTTGTAAGTTAAAATGTGAATTTGTGTGTGCTGTGTTGGCAGGGTAAATTTTTAAATCTCAATTAACTATATTAAAAAAATGTGAATTTGTTCGTTATGGAATGAAAATCATATCATGGATATTGGAATTAGTATGTTGTTTTATGATATTTAATTATAAATTAATAATCCAAGAAGTGACTAGCTTACATTACAAGGTTACTTTCCAGCAAGAATGCATGTCTTTTATACTTTGTTTTTCATGTAGCCTCATCATACATGTAACATATTGATACCATAATTTTATATTCATCATCTATTTGTCAAAGACGCTTTTCTTTTGGTAAAAATCTATTTATAATTATTTATTGTAACCTAATTAAGAAACTCATTTCCGGACAGTTTCACATGTATATTATTCCAATAATATATAGGACTAATAAATAAAACCAAACAATCGTGCAGAGAATAATATAATGCATTTACTAACAGTCAAGCATGCTAGTGTGGAAAGGGTTACTCCAAATGAGAACTTTTTGGATAACTCCATGTATACAAAATTCAAATTATTATTATTATTATTATTATTATTATTATTATTATTATTATTATTATTATTATTATTATTATTATGTTATGATAGAAACATAACACAATTTTTTAGGTGAAGTGCAAATGAAATGATGAATAGTGAGTGGGTAGAGAAGTAGGTAGGCGTCATGTTAATTAAAGAGGGGAGAAGAAAATTAAAGTTTATAGTTTCTATTGATGTTTTGTTTGGTTTTAATATGAGATTGCAAAAGGAAGTTTTGAAGAAAGAAAAGCTTATATCTTTCCCCTTTTGAGCATGAAACACGTCCTAACTCTTAGGATAATAGGTACCTCTATTTTGTCTTAGAGTGTGTTCTTTTTTTATGGAAAAGGATGAGGAAAGATAAGCTTATACAAGTAATATTTACTCTCACTATTTATAAGCGTCTTTCACCGTCAAAATATACAAACTAAATAAATAGATAATTCTACGCTTATAACATAATTCATTAATTTTTTTAATACAGAACAAACTTATAAGATAGTATTAGTTACAATCTTTGTAAGTATGTAACTATTTTTTTAATCAATTAATTTTAAAGATAGACAAGTATATTTTATATTGGGTAAAGATCTACAAGTTAAGATCCATGTCCAAACCTTATATTTCATTTGTCTTAAAAGTTTAGTCTAAACTATCTTATTTAACTGTCAGATAAATTTAGGCTCATACCAAAAATAAAAATTCAGTGATCCACTACTTAGAATAAACATCCTTAAAATTCCATTAGATAACATAATAAGTCATTGTGGTCCACCAAAAATTAATCTACTTTATCTATAATCTATCTCCCACATTTTAATTTTGATAAAACTATTGCATTGCTAATATTATTATAAAGAATTTATTTTCTTAACATCCATGCTCGGCCATCCGGACTAAATTTTTGAATTTGAGGAAGTATATATATATATATATAGATAGATATAGATAGATATATTTGGGATTTGAATTTTTACTTACCTTTAGTAAATTTAAACTACTAAGTAAAACAAAATCAAATTACAGTAAAACTTAAATTAATAATCTCGGGACCGGAAAATTTTTATTAATTTAGAGAGTTGTTAATATATCGATAAATTAATAACTTATTAATTTAAAGCGTGCTTTTCGATTTCGATAAATATAATTTTAGATAACTTATTAATTTTAAAGAGTGCATAAAAATTTGAGCTTTGATTATTTTGTAATTTTCGAATTTTAATTAGAATTACAAAAAGCAAAAAGAAAATGCTAGCATAAACTAAACATTACTAGTGCTCACGAAAGATGCACACTTAAAGTGAGCGGCATATCATTCATCTATGTATTAAATATATTAAATTGAAATAGTTTCATCTATGTTTAATTAAGTAGACTTACATATGTATCACTCCGTAGTGATTAACTAAATATATTCGTGAATGCATAAATCTCTATGTGAAATAAAAAGCAAGATTTTAACACTAAATCATGACATGAAAAGATACCCACCAATTATTCATGATTGATCAATGCCTAAATTAATCATTATTTCAATAAATCACAATGCTCATACTTATAATCTCGAAAAATAATTAATTTATAAAACTGATGGAACCTATATATGTATATAGGATTTTCCGATAAAATTATTATTATATTATTTTATTAAAATTGATATTTTTTTTAACTGGCCCTAGTCAAGATCGGATAAATTTATTATTTTAGAGATTTTATTAATTTATTAAATATTTAATTTACAGGTGTTTTACTTTACGTTGCAGCCGTCACATTACTTCTAGAAGAAACTAACATCTACCGAGATTTAACTGGAAAATCCTGCAGCCTGTAGAAATGGAAATATGCGAAATATGCACCTTAGAATTTGTTATATATGACGTCCTATTGTTGTATTTCCTTTATTAGCAATATTGTAAATTAAGGAATTCAGAAGTAGTCGTTGGACAAGGCAGATATTGTGGTTGGGCTTTAGGGTAGGTGGTCCAAAAACTTAGGCGATTCATTAATACGCATATACATTTATTATAATGTTGGAAACTTCTTGTATAAATAGTTATTTTGTTGGCCATGTAAAATGTAATCACGACAAATCAAATCAAACAGCCTACGAAGCCAATTTATCAATATTTCCTTTTTGTTCAAATCATACCAGACTGTACATTAAGGTGTGGGCCCTTTTGTAGCCGAGTCGGTAGTATAGTAATAGTAGAAAATAGGAAAGATAATAAAAGAAAAAAATGAACCACCAAATTAAAATATAAAAAAACTAGCACATAATATGATAAAATTACCCTTAATGAAAAAGTAATAAAAAAATAGAAAATGGAAAAAAACAAAAACCACTTTTATTATGGAAATTTTTTATTATTGCTAGTTTTGGAAATATTATAAACACAAAACAAGACAATAAAGAATCTGAATCCCTTTCTATCTCTCCCTTGTTTTTGCATTTCCTTCTCCTTTCTCTCTCTCCCTCTATCTTCTGTCCATTTCCCCATTCCGGCAATTCCAACACCACAACTACTGCCGCTGATAAACACTCATTTTCGTATGCATTTTTGTATATTTTGTGTGTGTTTGTGTGTTGTTTTTTAGTATTTTTGAGTCGTTATTCTAGTCTTTATTCGTTTCTTATTTCGGCGCGTTTTTCGTCGTATGTTGGTCATTTTGTAAGGAAAATGAGAGATATTTTGGCAAGAATAACAATTCCGTTTAGAAGCTCGAGTCGAGAGAAACATATAGGAAAAAAAACGGAAGTTGATTCGGAACTCAAACGAGGAAGAACGAGATGTTGGAAGTCGAAGAGCCAGCAAGGAGTTGCCGGGGCCGCGGGCGCGTGTCGGAGAGGAAAGGAAAGGCACGCGCACCCACATCTTTCTTCCCACATAAGTTTCTCCTCTCTCTCTCTCTCTCTCTCTCTCTCTCTCTCTCTCTCCCCTCTCTCTCTCACCGTTTTTATACCATTTTTTTCGGCGAGCTATCCCCTCCCAACACCACCGCCACTCTCGCCGCTGCCACAGCCACCAGCGTTTGTGTCTTCGCCCCATACCCCTATCTTCATGCATCTTAATTATGCAATTTTTTTCTCACTCGTCGTCGTTTCTACAGTCGTGTTCTTTGTCGGAGTCCTTGGAAGCTGCACAACTAGCCTCTCACTTCTCCTTTATCATTGTGGTTGCAGAGGGCTCAAATAGATCTATGGCTCGAACGAGCCTAAATGGGCTTGAACAAGCCTAAGTTTCTCAAATGAGCCCGTTTGAGCCCAAGTGGATCGAGCATTTGTAGTCGCTTGCAAGGGAGTGAGGCTCGAACGTGCCTGATCAGGCTCCATCTAGTCCATTCGAGTTGATGGGGATCAATCGAGCCCATGCGAAATTGATTTTGAGGAGGCTTCTCCATTGTGCATTGTTGCATGGAAATGGCTCGATTGAGCTGCATGGTGTCCATCGAGCGTACTGCTGATGCCATGGCTGATCGGCATGAACATGCTGGGATTGAGCCTCTTCATGTCGCCACCAATGGACTATGGCATGTTGTTGATTTTGTGGTTGGTTGTTGGTATTAGGGCTGAGCATAAGAAACCGAAAAACCGAACCGACCGACTATCCAGACCGAACCCGATCTGAAAATATGGGTAACCGAACCGTATGGTTCGGTTTTTATTTCTAATTTTCAAACCCGACTCTAACGGTTCGATTTCGGTTTCTATGCCTAAAAAACCGGCGGTTAACCGAACCGGTACCAATTAAATAATATATGATTTTATATTATATTATATTATATTATATTATATTATATTATATATATATATATATATATTATTAGATATTACTAATAAAGTTTGAGTGAAGATCACCTGATTCTGAGTATTGATGAAGCCAAAAGTTAATAAGGAATTGAAGGTAGCTCGATTGTTAGTTTAAGTTATTGCAGTGCTTATTCTATTAGGATTATGCAAGTTAATTTTTATTATTTTTTAATTTTTGTAAATTATTTATTTTGCATGTATATTCTAAGATATGAATTCTTTCGAATTTTCCTATTATGAACTATAGAAAATATAATATTTCTTTTATTTATGGTTAACCGTTAGATAAACGGTTAACCGGTCCGATTTTTAGGTTAACCGCTTTCATGGTTTTTGATCTTTATTCTTTAATTTATAACGGTTAACCGACCCGATATTGTAACGCCCCGTATTTTCACCTAACTAATCTAGTTAATTAATCTCGATAGTTGATATATTATCAGCTTTCAGTATCCGAAATTCAAGAACAATTGCTTAGAGAGCAATAATGGAATCGAGTAGCGACTCAACTCCTATATTTTATTATCAGTAAGTAATCGATTGAGCAATCGATTAAATAAGTAATTTTAATAAATCTCGATCATTCTTAGCTAAGAATTGATCTATTAAGAATGTCCCGGATATGAGTTAATTACTCGATTTGTATCATCTAGTAAATGGGCCGAGCCCAATTATAGATTAATCAGGTCAAACCCGTTTGACTAATCATCGGGTCGAACCCGATAAACAATTTGTTAAATAGAATAAGTTATGTTGCAAGGCATAACTTGAATACACATGAATATATATATATATATATATATATATATATATATATATATATATATATATATATAGGGAGTTGATCAAATAGAAACCAACCCTTAGGTAGTAATTAGGATCCATTCTACACCATAGATTTTAAAATTTAAGTGGTTCAGATTTAAAGACATAATGGAATAAATATTCTTTTTATATTTATTTTTTCATTTGTAACTGTTCACGTAAGGGTAAATCAGATAATTTATCCCCCAAATAACAGGGAAACTGCCGCTAATATAGGGATTCAAACCGTAGTCTCGTTTAATTATTGAGTTAATCAATTTGTACCATATTTTTTATACTTCATTGATCAGTTTGGTTATCATTGCAGTATGTATTGTTATGATTACAGTATAAGGAGTTAAGGTTTTCGAGAAGATGAGTGCTTAATTTGAACATTTTTTGTGCTTAAATAAATTATTTGAATTGCTTAATTTAAAAAAATTTAGTGTTTAAAAGTTGGATAGCAATTACATGAGTTCGAGAGTTTCTACATTTCAAAATTTGACTCCATACTTTTAAATTAAGCATTTCAAATATAGGAGTTTTAGTGCTTAACTTGTACATTGTTGGTGCTTAAATAAATTATTTGAAATGCTTAATTTATAAATTCCTAGTGATTAAAATTTGGATAGGAAAAGCAATTAAAATTGTACAAATAAGCAATTTGATATATTCAAATAAGCAATTTGAGAAATCTGACAAAGTAATTCAAAAGTAATAAGCATTTAAATGACTGCAAATAAGTAATGTTAAAGCTCTAAATAAGCAATTAATATGGTATAAAGAAGTAATTTAAACTAAGATCAAATAGGAATTAACCAACCTCAGGTAATAACTAGGATCCATTCTACACCATTAATTTGATATAATTGGACGCTTAAGATATAAACTAATTATAAGGGAGTGGATTAAATAGAAACCATCCTTAGGTGGTAACTAGGATCCATTCTACACCATTGATTTGATAATACTTGAACTTCATATTTAAACTAATTATAAGGATTATCATTAATGTGAGAATAAGCATGTAAATAAGCATAATAAATTGCTTATTATCTTAGTTTTATTTGTTTATTATCTTAGTTTCAAGTGCTTGTTTCTACATTTCAATTTGCTTATTACTATATCATTCTAGTTGCTTATTATATTATTTCAAATTCTTATGCAAATTATAAAATGGATTAGTTTGAATAAACGTATGACTTGTTACTTTTTATGTGCTCAATTTCAAGTGTTATATTGTCTAAAATTCATGTAATTTCTTAAATGCTTTGTCTGAATAACTATATTGTATATTGTCTCAATTTAAAGTGCTTATTTTTCAAGCGCTTATTATCTCAATTTCAAATATTATTGTCTTTGTTTCAAGTGCTTATTTGGCATTGTAGTTGCTTATTATATCATTTCAAGTCCTTATGTAAATTTCAAGTTCTTGTAAAATAAAAAGAACTCATATACCATAAAAAAAAAATCTTTATGTATTTTCTAAAAACCAATATGTCTCATGGAATGCTTAGTTTCTATAAACCAATTGCTTAAAACATATTTTTAAATGCTTAATCTAAACCTTATACTTCTGGTCGGCTCCTCCAAATCCAAGGTGCTTAATTTTTTATCCAAACGTCCCATTTTGGACAATTTTAATCGTGTCTCATTATGTGTTTACTTTATTCAGACATATTGCTAATAACTTATTGTCAAATGCTTTGATAATACTCCTATTGTTCCGAACTTCCAAGTTCCAATAAAGTTCGGATTTCATAGTGGGGAATTCTTAACTTCTAATCTGTACAAAGTGAATTTAATTATTCAAATACCAGCAAGGAACGATAGTATTGAAAATTAGGTGAGAGATAAACATTTAATCTGAATCCCTTGATATATGCGAACGGTTACAAAAACTCTACTAATTTACCTTATTAGCCTTTTCGGTTTAAATAGGAAAAATATATAAAGGAATTTATGAATATATCATAACCATAGATCTATAAAAATTAATGGCTAGGATTGGATCCTAGTTACTACCTAAAAACTAGGATCCCATTTGATCCCCCACCTATATATATATATATATATATTCGTAAATCAAGGAAAGAATAGAACAAAGTATATACATTCTTGATCTAGGGTGCAAGCCTGTTGAATAAAACAAAATAGCTAAATCCCTTTTATCAAAAACAAAGAAAGTAACGTGTGTCACATATACCACATGGATCCAATCTCATACATTCAGAACAAGATTTTCAGAGTACAACTTTGAAATTACCAAATTACATTAGCACACCAATAAGATAAATTCCTAGCTTCTAAATGGGGAAAGCATTCAGCCCCTTGGAGACCGAAAAGGAAAGTAAGCACAACCCCCTCACCAAGTTTTAAACTTGCAGAATAAAACAAAGGCTTAAATAGTCTACAGCCTAAAGAGAATAGAAGCAGCCCGTAAATTGCTTGATTCTAGTCGCAATTACCCAATAGCTCCCCCATCAGCAAGCTGCAAATAAGAGAAAGAGAGGAAAGAAAGTCAGCTTCTCGATAACATGAGAATAGAGGTTCAAAGTCTATGAATAAGACAATACCTTAAGGCTAAATCAAGAACATAAATCAACTCCTTTCCACTCCAGCTTGGCTGCAGAAAAACAACAAGCATCACCTTAGCATTAAACCTACAAAAGAAAAAGAGAAGTCAACAACTAGAAGCCAAGGAGGGAAAAGATCGAAACCTGTAGCATGAGAACAAAGCAAAATCTGCAGAAATCTCCTAATAAGACAAAGATAACACAAAGATGATAGTCTTGAAACACTACCTCCATTCCCCTCAGGTCAACTTACCCCATTCTCCACAACCAACGCGTAGACAACAATATATACTCAACCTCCTCCCCAAACTCAGTCACACTCTTTCAAAAAAAAATAAAATACCAACACAATAGAGAGAAATGAGAACAACCGAGAGTGAAGGAGTGGAGAGGAGCTGCATAAACAAAGAAATGAGGAGAGGAAGTTGCAGTCAAGAAGGAAGAGGAGAGATTCCATTCCAAGACTGCCACAAGCCATCCCCCAAGTTGAGACAACCCCTCCCCTAACCTACCATCTCTCACCATTTCAAGGTAAACAACCAACTCTGTATAATAGTAAGCATGCTACTACTCTTCATTCAAGAAATAAGCCTATTAGTATGAGTTAGGTAAATCACAGCCCTAGAAACACATAATTTAAGTCAAGCATGATCACTTCACCGAGTTCTGCAGTATTCAAACCCCAACCAAAACAACATGTTATGAAACCTCAACCAAGGACTAAGAATAACCAGCATACTCTATAAATCCAAACCATAATCTAAAGCTAAGGACTAGGAACGATAAACACACGCACACAGGAAGAATGAAACAAGAACTCCCAAGATTTATTTTTGATTAAAGATAAGAAAGGGAGAGAGAGCATAACTTAACCGAAGTAGAGGTTAGGAAATTAAACCTCCGTCGAGGCGCGACCAACGGCGAAGAGGCTAGACAGGAAGAGAGCAGCGGCGGGCTGCAGCGAACAACGGCGGCGTGTCTCGCCGGGAATCGAAATCCAAAAATCGACAGAAGGAATGAACAATGGAAATGTCCTCTAATTTTGTTGATTTAGGGTTAAATTGCACAGAGAGAGAGAGGAAGAAATAGAAGAAGAGGGAGAAAGATGCTGACGCTGTCGACGACAGTCGCCGGAGAAGACGACAGATGCAACTAAAGAAATCGCAAGAAGAATCGCGAGAGAGAGAGAGATGATTTCAGCGTCCAATGAAGAAAGAAGGGGAGACTTGGGTTCTATTGTTGACCCGGGTCGGGCCGCGGTCCGGGTTTGGACCGAATAAGGGTCTGGGTCGAGAGAAGGCTGGGCCGGATCCATTTAATTGGATCGGGCCGCAAATCTGCTGGGCCTCTTCTAATTAATTCCAAAATGAGGCCTTATTTATTTAATTAACATATGGACCCAACTTATAATTAATTATGTGATCTAGATATCACTAATTAAGTTATACTCAACCCACGATTAGACCTTAATAATTCATAAGGAATTATTTTCACGATCTCAATAATTAGCTTCAGATAAGTTAATTAACTAAGAAATTAATAATTTAAATTAATTGATTTAGCTAATCAATTCCACAATTTCAAGCAGAAATTGGCCCAGTTTAACAATCAACCAAAGATGATTTATTAAGAGACTAAGACTAAGAAATTCTTAAGTGAATTATTAACTTATAGTAATAAGTTAATTAACCGAGATTTAATAATTAATTGTAATTGATTAAGCTAATCAATACGCAATTAGAGTTAATCGAGTTCAATAATAAATCAAGGTGATTATTTATAAAGATTCACATGAACCGTTCACATGACGGGATTCATAACTCGAGCATAGATCACAGTAACCACGTTACTGAGATTAGAATAACCTCCAATCAGATTAAAAACAAGAATCTTAGGTAAGATTTTTATTCATTAGATACGAATCTTACTTCGATTTTAATCGAAGGTTACGCGAAGGAGGAACAGTAGCTGAGGCAGAGATCAAGTCTCGTAGCAATTGAGAAATGCAACGAGGTGGGCTTTCTATAAAACAAAGCATGCTTTATTAGATCAGTAGCCTTTTTTTTAAAGTATTGTCATGCCATAAATGTTTTCAGTTTTTGTAAGATGCCTATCTGTTAAATGGCCAAGGCCAATTTATAAATCGAATTCGGGTCCTTGAATGATCAGCTATCATTCTTGGAGTGTACACATCGATCGTGTCATTGCAGATAGTGACCGATCACGTGACCGAGTGAGGTGGCCACCTCCTCGGGCACAACAAACTCAGATATGGTAGATTACTACAGAACCTAGACTGCAATCGCTTTTAAGATAACTCAGCTTTTTGTGAACATAGGACTTTCAGTAAAACCCTATGCTTCACTATAAATGGCTTGACAATAAAATGTTTTGGGCATGTGTCCACTGAGTACTCTATACTCGCGCCCTGTACATTATTTTCGATGTGCAGGTTGAGCAGGATGAAGGGAGAGTGACCGGTGGTGCTTTTGTCAAAGTTAGCAAGTAGTAGTAGTTGAAGATTTCTCTTGGTAATACATGTCTCCATACATGTATTCTTAAATACATTTCCGCTGTGTACACTCTGATACTTCTAAATCCTTCGATATGGTTGTAATTCAAGTTAGAATCATGACAAGTAGTGTCGTACTTATTCTGTCTATTATGTCCACCTATCGGTGTTTGTTCTATAATATGTTCGTATCAAATTCCCAAATTTCCCATATTTTGTAAGTTATTCGTTAATTTCCACCATAGTCACGAATCCGCGAGCTTAGCTATCAATTAGCAAAGTGCGGTCATGACAGAGTGGTATCAGAGCCAGGTTTGCTATGAAATCCAAGAGTTTTCTTCAAAGTATAGTCTAGACTTGAATCGCTAGACTAAAGAGAGTCATTTGACAAAAGCTCAGCACTCCAAATCATCACGCTCAACGAGGAAAAGAGAAAATACTTTCTTCAACTGATTAAAATTGGAAATTTCTTTTATTGCAAGAACTTAGCAGAAACTAGTTCTTAGATCACTTAGAAAGAAAAGTGAACTTCTCTAGAGAACATAGTTGCTTTAGACACTTACTTCGAAGAAGTAAGCTTCAATTAAGATTGTAACGAAGTTCCTTTCTTGCAGTAAAGCAGGGAAGAAGAAGAAGAACAAGGCCAGATGCCAGAAGAAAGATACGAGGAGTAGTATGAAGATCGAGGCGATCTCAATAGACGTACACCAACCCTCATTTAGATTAGGCTGCTAACGCCTTCAACTTCAGCATACCTCAGTGGTATAATCAGAGTAAAATATACTGTGGCAAAATAAATAAGTCCACTTCAATGTCAAGTGTATCACTGCACACTTGGAAAGAAAAGAATTATCTAATAAAGGAAAGAAAGACGAGTTAAGCTCAAACGCTAGCAGTTACGAGAATAAAATAAGAAAGAAAGTAAGTTGAGTTATATTCACGATCAGACGACATTATAGCAATGAGAGTCAGGGTGTAGTGCCACTTGGAGTAAATAACCAAATCATTAGAATGTTGCAGCCTAAGTTGCAACTTTTATGAGAAGTATGTATCGGAAGAATAATCTTTCTTTTAAGATGGTTAAGCCATACCCAGGATGGTTTAGCATCCTACTCCATTAGGCTTCTTAGCCATAGTGATCGATTATCGAAACATTACTTGAAACAAGAATTAAATTAGAAGTAAAGCAGTTACAATTGAGACCAAATGCAAGATAGTATTACTACCCGCACTTATGCATCGTTAGCAATGATAGCATGTCACACTGCCAGTTTAGCCCTTAAGAAATAAAGGAATATCAATCTCCTACATAAAAGATTAGTGCGTGCAGATAATCAACGAAATTAGGAAGGTAGTAATACAAGGGAGAACCTTGCGTACTAATGCTTTATGATGTGGCATGTACCCTTTTGACCCCTTGAAGCCAATAAAGTCTCTTCTTCAGAAAAATAACAAGTTGAAAAAGTTTTGAGCCAAAAATGAGAAGTTTGCCAGATCTTGAGAATTCATTTTTGTCATTCCTTGACAAAGCCACAGACGGATTCATGCTGAGAAGGTGCTTATGTGGAACTGGCCACTCTACATAATCTCCATCTCAGCAGAATCATTCTCAGACCAAAATTCAGATGGGTATCGACAAGAGGGTCCCTCCCTTTCGGCCCTTTGTCATTTCATTTCTACCCTCTGACTATTCTTTCCACACTGGTCTGATAAATTACTGAGAAAACCAGTTGACTAAACATCATGCCAGAATTGAAACATTGTTCCTATTGAAATGTCCTTCTGGTGATAGTTCACAACTTATTCCATTCTGTATGTATTTTACGTATTAACTTTCTTTGAAACCAATGAGACACAAAAAAAATAAAAATAATAATAAAATTAGTCTATTTAGAAGTTCATGGTATGACAAGAAGCATAATGTAGCTTGAGAATACCAAAAGTTGTGGACAGATCAAATGAATAAGAAATTAAGACCTAAAATAGAAGGGTTAAGACCTAGTGTCTAAAAGAAGATAAACCAAGGGTACATAGAGAAATTAGAAATATCAACAAGAGATTTAAGTTGATATGGAGTTGTAAAGAAACTTAGGGAACCTTTAAGAGGATCCTAGAGACCCAATGAAGAAGTGAAAGAGCCGAATACAAGTATTATGACCCATATCACGATGGGGAGCAGTTTTATTGGTATACGCAGCACGTAAACCAATGGAGCACATAAGCCTATTTATTTGGTGGGTAACACCAAATTAACAGTGATAAACTGTTAAGTCCAAGGAATTGAAGGTGACATACTCATGAAATAGAAAAGTTTTTAAATCAGAAGAATTGAACTAGATCTAGTAAGTAGATGAACTAAACAACACCTATGAAGTTTAATTCCTCATAAGTAGTGGTATCAGACTGCCATACGAGGAAAACTTCTAGTTTAGGTGAGAAGACCGATGATGATCGGCAAATTAGAATTCAGAGCAAATGCGATAACATATGATAAATCAGAAGATTTAGTCTAGTTAAGATCCATTGTTTCAAGGGAGAAGGACCTATTAGAATGTCCGTTCAAGCCAAGGTAGAATTCATTTTATTCTCTATAAGAGAAGTAAAGTGAGAATAGTAAGGCGTTCTTAAGAAATGAGGACATATGGCGACACTTAAACCACCAAAGAAGAAGAAATATTTAGATACGACAAGTATGATAAATATCAAGACTTAGAAATAAAGTACGATGTAATAGGAGATGAGGGTAGCCACCCTATATTAAGAAAAGAGACCGAGAATTTCTCGATGGGAAATAATGAGCCCTAGAGGGCATTGATTAAGGACATGAATAGTATACTAATTTACAAGATCATTGAGAACCTTAAGCAGATCAAGGTGTCAAGAAAAGTACAAGTGGAGGAAAGTATTATGCCCAAGTTAAGTTCCCATGGAAGGGAAAGTGAAACATAATCACAGTATGATAGTAACATAGAAGATCACAAGGAAAATGAGGAGAAGTAGAAAATAATGGCGTATCAGAGATCCTACGACCGCCACCTAGAGTCTCCTAGTTCAATTGATCTTCTCGATGAAGAACAACCCAAAACACCACGATAGTTTCCCCCACCACCACCCCGACTCCCACCTCAGAGCCAACAATGCTTTGGGTACAAGCAACGACATAAGGCGAAGGCCTATGCGATGAGGCAGGAGGAATTCGCTAAGAGCCAAGAAAACTTAGTAGGTATGCGCCAACCCCTCGATACACCTACAACAATCATGTTTGATAAATAGTACTTCACTTTCTATTATAGCAAAAGCATGCGTATATAACCAAAGATTAGGAACGGAACAAATAGAGACAGATATGAGAATCACCTCATAGGTGGGGAATCTAGAATTGAACATATGTTCACAGTAATTTCTAAAGAACCATCTCCGCAGTATACCTATGAAGAAGCTGCATAGAATCCTAAGAATGAACTAGCTAGTTGAAAACTACGCCACCATCCTCTGTAAGAAAAGATAGAATTCCCGTTAGAATGCCAAGTAAAGAGCCAACAAATTTCTACGGCATTTCTTTGAATAAGCGAAAATTGGTGATCTCCGCCATTCAAGCAACAACCTTGATGAGGAAAGGGAACCCAGTGTACCTCGTTTACCTGAATGAGAAAACCAAAGGACGAGAAGAAGAAAAAGATCGAAGATGTAGAGATCGTCCGTGAATTTTCCAAAGTTTTTCCAGACATACTACTAGGATTACCACTTGATAGGAAGATAGAGTTTACTATCGACTTGGAATCGGGATTAGCCCCAATATCCAAGGCACCGTACCGAATGGCTCCGAAGGAATTGGAGGAACTCAAGATACAACTCCAAGAACTTCCAGACCTAGGTTTTATTAGACCTAGCGTATCACCATAGGGAGCACCAATACTGTTTGTAAAGAAGAAGGATGGCTCCATGATGATGTGTATAGATTATCGAGAGTTGAACAAGCTAACCCTTAAGAATAAGTATCCATTACCAAGAATCGATGATCTGTTCGACCAACTCAAGGGAGTGAGTGTATTTTTGAAGATAGATCTTAGATCGGATTGCCATCAGTTGAAGATCCGACCAACAGATATACCCAAGATGGCATTTTGAACTAGATATGGCCACTACGAGTTTGTAGTTGTACCATTTGGTTTAACCAATGCGCCAGCGGTATTCATGGATCTCATGAATTGAGTTTTCCACCCCTACTTAGACAAAAATTGTCTTAGTTTTCATACATGACGTCCTGATCTACTCTAAGAACAAACGAGAGCATTAGGAACACTTGAAGGCAGTATTAGGAACTCTGAGAATAGATGAGCTTTACGCCAAATTCAGCAAGTATGAGTTATGGCTAGAAGAGGTAGCATTTTTGGGTCATATTGTGTCAGCTGAAGGAATTAAAGTGGACCCTGCAAAGGTTGAAGCAGTTCAGAAATTGGAAATCCCAATCAACACCAAACAAAATCTGAAGTTTCTTAGGATTAACTGGCTACTATCGAAGATTCATAGAGGGATTTTCCAAGATAGCCAGACCAATGATGCAACTCCTGAGGAAAGGGATCAAGTACACATGGACACCGGAATGCGAGTCAAACTTTCAATAGTTGAAAGAGAAATTGACCACCGTCCCAATTCTGGCAGTCTTAGATCCGGACAAGGAGTATGCCGTTTACACAGATGCCTCCAAGAACGGGCTAGGATGAGTTCTAATGCAAGAAGGGGAGGCAATAGCTTATGCTTCATGACAACTTAGACCACACGAGCTTAATTACCTAACCCATGACTTAGAATTGGCAGCAGTCGTGCATGCTCTGAAGATCTGGAGACACCACCTCTACGGAGTCCGGGTGTGAGATTTTCACTGATCACAAGAGTCTCAAATACTTTTTCAAGTAAAGAGATCTTAACATGAGGCAGAGAAGGTGGCTCGAATTGGTGAAGGACTACGACTGTGGAGTCAACCACCATTCAAGCAAAGACAAAGTAGTGGCAGATGCTTTTAGTCATAACACTCAGTCAAAACTGGCATTTCTCTACTAGCGGAGAAGCACGTATCTAGAAGTTCCGTAAGATGAACTTAGAAGTTGTGCAGTATTTTGAGACCACCTTTTTATTAATTAAGTTGCGTTGATATGAAATATTCATCATGAAGAATGTTAGTTACATTCTTACCTCCGATTGGGATAAAATCCCAAAAGAAATGATTCCTCATTATTCTAATTAGGATGAAACAATTAGTAAATTGCATCATACGTAAGTAATTAGTTGTTTAATTGGTGCCTAATTAGGTCCCATGATCAAGTAAGTGCCTAATAGTCCTGGCAATCTTGATTAAAAGTTTAATCAAGGTATGATTTCATCGAGAAGATGATTTACTAGTGGTGTTTTATAGATAGAATCAAATAGCAATTTGATTACTATAGTTTTGAGATGACGATTCCATAAACAATCATGTACATGAATAGAATATCTAGTAAAGCAAAAGAGTAATGTTTCTCATTAATGAGTACAGATGATGGGACCCATTCCATTAGTTAATCTATTGGGTCAAATTATCTAGATGAATTAGAAACCGAAAACAAATAATCTTAGGCCAGTCGAATCCTACATGCTCAAAGAAAAGATGAAACACTTGAGAAGGCACGTTAGAAGATAAGAATGAGAGAACCCAAAAGTTACCGCAATGAAGCGAACAATGAAATTACGGTCGAAGAGAGATAGTGCATTCCACCCAGTGGGGAGCTTAGGAAAAAAATCCTGAGCAAGGCTCACGATACGCCGTATACCATCCACCCTAGAAGTGCCAAGATATACCTAGACCTAAAAAGAAATTCTGAGGGGATATAATGAAGAGAGATATATCTTCATTCGTTAAGAGATGCCTAGCCTGTCAACAAGCGAGAGCTCTACACCAATGACCTCATGACAGATTGCAACCCTAGGAAAATCCACGGTGGAGATGGGAGCACATCGCCATGGATTTGTGATAGGACTACCTAAGTCAAGAAGAAGAAATATCGCCATTTAGGTGATCACTGACCAACTTACCAGAAGCACACACCATATGCCCGTCATAAATAATTCACGGGTCAGATAAGTTAGCTCAGTTGTATGTTTGTAAGGTAGTACGTCTCCACGGAATATCAATCTCAATCATGTCAGTTGAAATTCCAATTTACATCTAGATGAGCCTGCATGAAGAACTGAGAACTAGACTGAAGTTTAGTACTGCCTTTCACTCTCAGACCAACGAACAGTCGGAGAGAACCATACAGACCTTAGAGGACATGTTAAGAACAGTAGTACTCGATCGAGGTGGTCAATGGGAGCTAGTCTTACCACCGATTGAATTTACTTACAACAATAGTTACTAGGCGACCATAGATAATATGGCACCTTACGAAGCACAAGATGGAAGGAAATATAGATCACCACTTTATTAGGATAAAGTGGGTGAGAAAAAGGTGTCAAGTCCTGACGCGATTAGCGAAATGATCGAGATCATGCGTCAAATCAGAGATAGAATTATGGAAACTCAAGATAGACATAAGCCTTATACCGATAGCTATCGAGTAGTAGTTTAGCTTGAGATAAGAGATAAAGTATTTTCGAAAGTACCTCTTTCTAAAGGGATAGAGATACGGTATCAAAGGAAAATTTAGACCTTGTTTTATCAGATCTATAAAACTTTAAAGAAAACAGGTTCAATAGTTACAGATTGGCGTTGCCACCAAGCCTTGGAAACGTGCACAACGTCTCCCATGTTTCACAACTTCAGAAGTACGTGCACGACCTGAGGCACAAATCCACCAGGATGAGGTAGTCCTCAAACCTGATTTGAGCTAAAGAATAAACCATAAGCAATTTTAGACCAAAAGGTACAACAGCTCCGAAATAAATCCATCACCTCAGTGAAGGTTTCGTTGAAGCACCACAGTCAGAAAAAAAAAAGAAAAGAAGAGCCACGTGAGAACTCAGAGATAAGTTGAAGAATAAGAAGTCAAAGCTATTTGAGAGAGATATGCAAATTTCGGGACTAAATTTTTCTAAGGGGGGTAGGATGTAACGCCCTGTATTTTCACCTAACTAATCTAGTTAATTAATCTCGATAGTTGATATATTATCAGCTTTCAGCTTCAGTATCCGAAATTCTAGAACAATTGCTTAGAGAGCAATAATGGAATCGAGTAGCGACTCAACTCCTATATTTTATTATCAGTAAGTAATCGATTGAGCAATCGATTAAATAAGTAATTTTAATAAATCTCGATCATTATTAGCTAAGAATTGATCTATTAAGAATGTCCCGGATATGAGTTAATTACTCGATTTGTATCATCTAGTACATGGGCCGAGCCCAATTATAGATTAATCAGGTCAAACCCGTTTGACTAATCATCGGGTCGAACCCGATAAACAATTTGTTAAATAGAATAAGTTATGTTGCAAGGCATAACTTGAATACACATGAATATATATATATATATATATATATATAAGGAAAGAATAGAACAAAGTATATACATTCTTGATCTAGGGTGCAAGCCTGTTGAATAAAACAAAATAGCTAAATCCCTTATATCAAAAACAAAGAAAGTAACGTGTGTCACATATACCACATGGATCCAATCTCATACATTCAGAACAAGATTTTCAGAGTACAACTTTGAAATTACCAAATTACATTAGCACACCAATAAGATAAATTCCTAGCTTCTAAATGGGGAAAGCATTCAGCCCCTTGGAGACCGAAAAGGAAAGTAAGCACAGCCCCCTCACCAAGTTTTAAACTTGCAGAATAAAATAAAGGCTTAAATAGTCTACAGCCTAAAGAGAATAGAAGCAGCCCGTAAATTGCTTGATTCTAGTCGCAATTACCCAATAGCTCCCCCATCAGCAAGCTGCAAATAAGAGAAAGAGAGGAAAGAAAGTCAGCTTCTCGATAACATGAGAATAGAGGTTCAAAGTCTATGAATAAGACAATACCTTAAGGCTAAATCAAGAACATAAATCAGCTCCTTTCCACTCCAGCTTGGCTGCAGAAAAACAGCAAGCATCACCTTAGCATTAAACCTGCAAAAGAAAAAGAGAAGTCAACAACTAGAAGCCAAGGAGGGAAAAGATCGAAACCTGTAGCATGAGAACAAAGCAAAATCTGCAGAAATCTCCTAATAAGACAAAGATAACACAAAGATGATAGTCTTGAAACACTACCTCCATTCCCTCAGGTCAACTTACCCTATTCTCCACAACCAAAGCGTAGACAACAATATATACTCAACCTCCTCCCCAAACTCAGCCACACTCTTTCAAAAAAAAAATAAAATACCAACACAATAGAGAGAAATGAGAACAACCGAGAGTGAAGGAGTGGAGAGGAGCTGCATAAACAAAGAAATGAGGAGAGGAAGTTGCAGTCAAGAAGGAAGATGAGAGATTCCATTCCAAGACTGCCACAAGCCATCCCCCAAGTTGAGACAACCCCTCCTCTAACCTACCAGCTCTCACCATTTCAAGGTAAACAACCAACTCTGTATAATAGTAAGCATGCTACTACTCTTCATTCAAGAAATAAGCCTATTAGTATGAGTTAGGTAAATCACAGCCCTAGAAACACATAATTTAAGTCAAGCATGATCACTTCACCGAGTTCTGCAGTATTCAAACCCCAACCAAAACAACATGTTATGAAACCTCAACCAAGGACTAAGAATAACCAGCATACTCTATAAATCCAAACCATAATCTAAAGCTAAGGACTAGGAACGATAAACACACGCACACGGGAAGAATGAAACAAGAACTCCCAAGATTTATTTTTGACTAAGATAAGAAAGGGAGAGAGAGCATAACTTAACCGAAGTAGAGGTTAGGAAATTAAACCTCCGTCGAGGCGCGACCGACGGCGAAGAGGCTAGACAGGAAGAGAGCAGCGGCGGGCTGCAGCGAACAACGGCGGCGTGTCTCGCCGGGAATCGAAATCTAAAAATCGACAGAAGGAATGAACAATGGAGATGTCCTCTAATTTTGTTGATTTAGGGTTAAATTGCACAGAGAGAGAGAGGAAGAAATAGAAGAAGAGGGAGAAAGATGCCGACGCTGTCGACGACAGTCGCCGGAGAAGACGACAGATGCAACTAAAGAAATCGCAAGAAGAATCGCGAGAGAGAGAGAGATGATTTCAGCGTCCAATGAAGAAAGAAGGGGAGACTTGGGTTCTATTGTTGACCCGGGTCGGGCCGCGGTCCGGGTTTGGACCGAATAAGGGTCTGGGTCGAGAGAAGGCTGGGCCGGATCCATTTAATTGGATCGGGCCGCAAATCTGCTGGGCCTCTTCTAATTAATTCCAAAATGAGGCCTTATTTATTTAATTAACATATGGACCCAACTTATAATTAATTATGTGATCTAGATATCACTAATTAAGTTATACTCAACCCACGATTAGACCTTAATAATTCATAAGGAATTATTTTCACGATCTCAATAATTAGCTTCAGATAAGTTAATTAACTAAGAAATTAATAATTTAAATTAATTGATTTAGCTAATCAATTCCACAATTTCAAGCAGAAATTGGCCCAGTTTAACAATCAACCAAATATGATTTATTAAGAGACTAAGACTAAGAAATTCTTAAGTGAATTATTAACTTATAGTAATAAGTTAATTAACCGAGATTTAATAATTAATTGTAATTGATTAAGCTAATCAATACGCAATTAGAGTTAATCGAGTTCAATAATAAATCAAGGTGATTATTTATAAAGATTCACATGAACCGTTCACATGACGGGATTCATAACTCGAGCATAGATCACAGTAACCACGTTACTGAGATTAGAATAACCTCCGATCAGATTAAAAACAAGAATCTTAGATAAGATTTTTATTCGTTAGATACGAATCTTACTTCGATTTTAATCGAAGGTTACGCGAAGGAGGAACAATAGCTGGGGCAGAGATCAAGTCTCGTAGCAATTGAGAAAAGCAACGAGGTGGGCTTTCTATAAAACAAAGCATGCTTTATTAGATCAGTAGCTTTTTTTTTAAAGTATTGTCATGCCATAAATGTTTTCAGTTTTTGTAAGATGCCTATCTGTTAAATGGCCAAGGCCAATTTATAAATCGAATTCGGGTCCTTGAATGATCAACTATCATTCTTGGACTAGTGTACACATCGATCGTGTCATTGCAGATAGTGACCGATCACGTGACCGAGTGAGGTGGCCACCTCCTCGGGCACAACAAACTCAGATATGGTAGATTACTACAGAACCTAGACTGCAATCGCTTTTAAGATAACTCAGCTTTTTGTGAACATAGGACTTTCAGTAAAACCCTATGCTTCACTATAAATGGCTTGACAATAAAATGTTTTGGGCATGTGTCCACTGAGTACTCTATACTCGCGCCCTGTACATTATTTTCGATGTGCAGGTTGAGCAGGATGAAGGGAGAGTGACCGGCGGTGCTTTTGTCAAAGTTAGCAAGTAGTAGTTGAAGATTTCTCTTGGTAATACATGTATTCTTAAACACATTTCCGCTGTGTACACTCTGATACTTCTAAATCCTTCGATATGGTTGTAATTCAAGTTAGAATCATGACAAGTAGTGTCGTACTTATTCCGTCTATTATGTCCACCTATCGGTGTTTGTTCTATAATATGTTCGTATCAAATTCCCAATTTTCCCATATTTTGTAAGTTATTCGTTAATTTCCACCATAGTCACGAATCACCGAGCTTAGCTATCATTTAGCAAAGTGCGGTCGTGACAGATATAAACCCGCATGGTCGGTTTTTTTAGGTGTAAAATGGTCGGTTAACCGACCCGTGCTCACCCCTAGTTGGTATAGCAATCGTTTTGAAGATGACCAAAACGTTTATGGCATTTCAACTTGTCTTTGAACCAACAATCCTTGTCCTCATGGCTATTTCTTTGACAATGAGTACACTTCTTTCCATTTTCTAACTTGTTATGGTATTTCCCATAAAATTCTCTTCATCCTCCATGGTTGTATCCTCATCGGTCTCTTCCACAACCAAAGTTTCCACCACGATTTTGTTGAATTCACCAAAACTTTTGCCATTCAAATTCATATTTAATTGAAATGCACTTTCAATCGGCTTCTCTGATTGTCTCGACTACCTTTCTTCATAAGATTTCAATGAGCTCATAAACTCACGTATACTCATTTAAAAAACATCTTTAGTTTTGCTCAGCTACAATATGATTAAATCTTTCCAGAAGACATAACAAGATCTTTTTTATCATTCTTTGATCTGAAATCTCTCCACTATATACTCTCATTTGATCTGTGAGTTAAATAAATCTAGACTGTAACTCATTTAATGTTTCTTTATCTTTCATTTTCATATTCTCAAAATCTCTTCTGAGAGTATGAAGTTTGATAGATTTAACCTTTTCATCTCTTCCAAATTTCTTTGTAGAATCTACCATACTTTCCTTGATTTTTCGGTTCCCATGATTTGAGGAAGACTGAATCTGCAACAGCTTGTTGAATCTTTGCCAATGTTGCGGCATCTCGTTGTTTCATCTTCTTCAACTCCTTGATTTGAGCCGCGGTGAGATTTGTATCTCATCGCCGTAGCCTTCATCTACGAGTTCCCATAGATCTAGGGAAGCAAGTAGTGTCTTCATTTTCTTGTACCAAAACTCGTGGTTTTCTCCGGCAAAGATTGGTAGAGAAGAATGTTGTGAGTTCTCCATTCTTGAGTGAGAAAAGCCTTCTTAAGACCTTTTTTTTATCGAAAGAAACCTAGTATATAACTAGGTTATAATGCCAAATTGTAGGATCGATTTAGTACGTACTAGAATTCTTCCTTTAAGTGTTTTGATTTATGGTGTTTCTGTGTTGGAGCTATTTCGGAGAGAAGCATATTTGGAGAGGAACTTGAAAATTGAATTCACTTGAATTGATGTTGATGAATTACAAATGACTCTTCATCTTGCATGGTATATGTAGGACTCTCTAGACACCTTTCTAGGAAATGACAATGTACTATACAACATATTAATTATAGAGTGTATGCTAGACCAGACAACTAATTAACTATGGAGTGCGCGTTCAACTAATTAGACAACATAATAAATAAAGTAGTTGGGTGGTGCATAACATCAACTACAATTAGTTGGATGATGCAACACAATAATCGAAGAATTTATAGCCCAAAAATTTGGGCTAACATATTGCTCCAATTTTTTTTCCTAGCTCCTTATTTCAAAAAAAAAATATATTTATAAATGTGTTATTTTGCCCCTACTCCCCCAACAACACCTAACACAAATAATAATTCCATCCAAATAAAATATGAAAAAAAGAGAAATATCATAGCCACTGATGGCGAAGATGTGTGAGCAATAACTTTATATTAACAAAACATGAGTGTTCTTCAAATTCAATGGTATTATGTGTATGTATGATTTTTTATGTAACATCCGTGAAAAATCCATCCTGAAAAAATTGAATCTTCGATTTTTATTAAATAAAATTCGAGCTACGATTTATTAATTAAATAACTAATTAGTATGTATTATTATTATTATTATTATTATTATTATACGAGCCCGAAAAGTATGTTATCATTCTTATTATATTTTCGAAGATAGCCTATGGGCGTAACACGATAAGATACGAGCTAGCAAGCACATGAGAGTTAAATAAGGAAATAGATTTTATTCGCGCTGCAATAGCAAATTAGCTAATTAAATTAAATAGCATCAAGGGCTATTTCAGGAGGATGATGTCGAGCATGAGGTAACATTAGCTCATGATTATTTATGTGTATGAATGCTCGATCATACGACTATGTGACTTAAGTGATTAATTGTTGCTTGCTTAAATGGTGTATAATTATTTTTACTATATGTATTTTTATACATTAGCGAGAGCAAGATTAGCTATGTAAAAATATTACGGGGGTCAAGTATACGTCGAAGGGGACGTGATTAAGTACATGAAAAGATTATTATACACACATGAGTGTGCAACAAGTAAGAAATAAGTGGAAGAAAATACATAGTGTAAATGTGAGTGTGTAGTCGGCGAGATTAAAAAGAGGAGAGGTGATACTTGAGCTTCAAGTATAAATAGCTCCCACCACCTTCATCCACCTCATTTTGCAGATTACCTCTCTCTCTCTAAAAAACAAATTATCCACCTTCTCTCTAGAAAAACAGCCGGCCAACTCCATAGCCACCGCACCTTCGCCGGAGCTCCGATCGGGGCCTCCCCTACTCCGATCGACTCCAAATTTTGTATACAAGCTTCTCTCGACCTCTAGATTCAGAATACGGTGATGATTTCGTGATCAAGGAGCTGCAAGTTCCCCATGCAAGCTTCAAATTCTTGATGATGAACACAAAGCTTGAATCTCTTCAAGCTTAAGGTATAAACTTGTACTTCTTAATATCCTAATCATGATTTCGAAGCTAGATTGTTAAGTTGAGCTTGATACATGATGATATAGGATTGGCCCTCTTAAGAAAAGTTGATCAATAACCTTGATTCTCTCATATGTTAATCTCTACAAAATTTGATGAACATTATATTCATGTTGATATCTTCATAAATCTCCTTAAAATCCTTAAAATCCGAACATGTACAGCCTCTGCATGAGTGTCTTGATAGTATTCATCATGTTCCTAGCTTCATTTGATGGTTTAAAATCTTTGGAAGCTGAATTCGTGTATGATTGATTTCATTTTTGATTCGGGCATTTTATCGAACAAGTCGTACGCATCATTTTCGAGCCATTTCCTTCGTCAAATGAAAAGGATGTCTAAATGAAGGTTGTAGCTAACGTTTCCAGCTTTCCATAGCTAAGTTTTCAGCCCGATCCACATTCATATGAGTCATTTATGACGTTTTTAAGATTTGCATGTCAACCAGCCAATTTCTAAAAACAGATTCGAGCAACGATTTTGGTCTTCATTTTTGAACACGTTCTGTTGCTCGGATTCGAATCTTTAAAACACAAAAGTTATTCCTCACTGTCTGAACTTCAATTTGGACATCTCACACGTTTCATTTGGTTAATAATGGAGCAAGTTATGACAGCTCGAAAGTACCGTGTTGACCAACTCAAGTATACCCAAAAATATTCAAAGTATGGGACAACTTACTCCAATGATTTTGGCCCTTGTTTATGAACGTGTTTCTTTGCTCAAATCTATAATATGAAAATATGAAATTGTTCCTCATCTTATAAGTTATTCTCTGATATTTAGTATGTGCAAAATGGTCAAGTATCGAGCGTGATACCTTAGTTCAAATTTCTTTGGTAACTAGCCAATTACTTGCTCAAAATTTTCTAGTATGAATAGCTGTTCACCAACGATATTGATCGTACCTTTTGAACATGTTTTATTACTCGAATCTGTGAAGTGTGAGCTTTAAAATGTTCCTTGATGTCTTGGCTCTCTGTTAGTAGCCCATTCAATTCAAACCATCAAGAATCGAGTGAGATATTCTAGCTCAAAGTACCATGTTAACATTGTTTCCTACTTTGGGTCATGAATCATGTTTCTTATTGATGGATTCATATCTCTCAACTCACTCGTGCTAAAATCATGGAATTCATATGGATACAAACCTTATGTCTTTGTTCCAAGTAACCATGGTCATTGCTTTGTTTCAACTTCATGAGAATGAGCTTCGATCTTTCTACCAAGATTGCTCCTGATTGTGTTGTGGTTCATTGAGTACCAAAGAATAATGAATATCTCATAGCTCAATCAATTTCAAAGAGTCCAACTAAGCATCAATTGAAAGATGATTGTGTTAGTCTTGTACCCATGTCCCAAGTCTGCGAATGAAAGTTCATTCGCTAAAGTCATATATATCATTCTTCTAACCCCGACCTTCGGGTCATGATATGTATTGAGCCTTAAGAGTTGAAGTACTATGATCACTTGACCTAATCCATTACATTGAATCCCTTATCATGTCAAGAATATAAGTCTTGTTTTTATTCTAAGGTCACTTCTGACTTATAGATTGAAGTCTCTACGAATAATTCTTCGAAGCATGTAAAGCCTGCCAATTGGCTAAGTATAGGAACTTATGTTCCTAGTTCATGGATTGAACTTGAACCCTCATCCTTAATGTCTCTTAGCTTCCTAACATCCATTTCACACCCTTAATTTGATAAGGTGTAAGGATATGAGGGTAAGGAGTTAAGTTAAGATAAGAGGCTAAGTTATTAAGAAGTTAAGTATAAGAAAGAGGTTAAGTATGAGGATAAAGTATAAGCACAAGTATAAAGTATATAAACCTATGAGCTAGTATTAATGTATTATATGTGAATTGGTTACTAGCTCTGGAGACAAGGCGACAAAGAGAGCCGGAGATGGATTGATTGCTTGCTTGTGCTATTTAAACTGTGAGCTTTACTTTCGATATATGAAATGATTTTTCAAATGTTCATATGTTATGCTTTTAAAAGATATGCATGAGAAGCATGATTTAAATGTTAGACTTGCCACGTTTTTTAGCATGCATCTACTAGTCTACTCACAGCAGAACGATCAACCCTACTGAATCGAGATGTCAGTAGGGTGTGCGCGCGCAATGGTAAGGTGTTCGAGAGGGTGGCCAACTTTTTGGCACAACTCTAAACTGTAGACTTGGGTATGTTATTATTTTTGCGCACACATATGTTTATGTTTATGAAAATGCATGTAGAATGATTAAGAGCATGTCAGTTATGTTTTTCAAAGTACAACTCGGGTTATTTTTCAAAACCCTCGAGATTGTTTAAATGGGTAAGTCTGTGTGTATAGCCCTAAGTGGCATTGCTTTTGGGTGACAAGTTCACTCGGTACAATCAATGTACTGACACCCTGTACATATTTCTAAACGTGGAGGTTAACTGGAAGTAAAGGGATGAAAGGGAGACGAGCCGAGGATTGGGATATCATGGTTGTAGCCCCGATGACATGTGTCTCCATACACGTGTCACAACTATGCTTCCGCCATCAAGAGTTAAGTTGTCAATATGAGTTAGAGATAAGTAGTTGATATGACGTAAGAATAAAGTCAAAAATGTAAATTAAGAGTTGATTATAGCGCAAGTTCATTCTTCATTAAGTAGTTGATTTCCTTTCTTTGGATCCCATGAGTCCTCGGAGTATATAATCCATAAATTCGAAGTGTCGAGATGTAATGACCACTTAGTCCTTCTTTATTCCTTGACTGTTCCGTACTCAGTTCTTTGATACATCTTTCGTAATCTATCTTCTGTCTTCCATCAACCAATTCTCTTAGTAAGTAATCATATAATGCATGTTCAATGTTCATTCATGAGTCTTTTTTAGCGTTCCACCCGTAGCGCGGCATATTTTTTTTACATGCCCTGGTGGTCGGGGCATTACAGAATGGTATCAGAGCAGTTCGTGCTCTGAGACTGCATCTTTTCTTTCTATGTCAAGTTTAATTAGTTCCATTAGACTGAAGTGAGAAGAATAATATCCCAAGATGTGAGTTAAATTCGAGTTATATGAATGATGATATGTTGATGACAAGATGATTTATGTGCTAAGCAATGTAAAATGCTTGGGCTATGTGAATAATTATATGTTCCAGATATATTGATAAATTGATGAAGCATGATAAGATATGATGATATTAGATGCATGAATCTATAGATGCCAATGATGATTGATATGTGCATGTTCGCTATGTGATTTGTGAAAATTCATGATGATTGAAATGAAAGATATGACTTATGGTGCACATGAAGCTAAATATGACGAGTTCTATATGAACATTTGCTTGATATATGTGCTAAAGCATGCTATGTACGTGATGATTATGTGCACGATGCTTGATAGTATATGCTATAAGTATGTTAAGAAGATGTTTAGGGCATATGCTGAATAGTCTGCATGCTAGTAATGATAGAGCTTTCCATGATGGAGTTAAGTAATTAAGTTATAGCATGCTATAAAAAATGATAGTGCCCTTAGCCTATCCGAGATACGACTAAGTGTGATAAGAATGCTATGAGATGAATGTACGATTACATGATAGGATTTCCATGAATCAAAATACAAAACAGGCTATAGTATGCTAGCGAATGTAATAGTGCTCCTTCGCTTACACGAGAAATGATTAAGTATAGTTAAACAAGAATGATATGCCATGAACAAGAATGCTCAAGACGATCATGTTCAAGATAAGGAGCACAGATGAAATGAATTGGTATGACATAGACTACAAAGCCTAGAAGAAGACATAATGCTGAACAATAATTGAGATATGGCTCGAATTTTTAAGTACATCATCATCACCTCTGGCTGGAAATATGCTAGCTCTCAAGTATGGTTGATTCAATGATTGATAAACTGCATGAGATTGATTTCTCAAATTTTGCACCATCCTCTGTTCTTATTGGTGCTATTGTATTGATGTATGTGATGGTTTATCCTCCTTTCAATTGATAGTTATTCATTTAAACCATCATATCCTTGAAAGTTATACCATGTTTGAGCTATGACAGACGTATTCATTCAAGATCCCCACTTTTGGGAAAGCTATTTTGATGATCAATTCCTTGATGTAACGACTAAGGTTGCAATCCAGTCAATCGAATTCATTTTGTTTTTAATTCGACTCGATCCAATTTCCATTAAAGTTCAGTGATGATTAATGTCGTTTGCAACCCAAACCATTGATTGTAAACTTATTTTTCACCTAGCCGATTTCCCCATATTCAGATTGCTCATTAAGTGATCCCAACAAGAACCTAGATCATTTCATTATTATGAGGGATCATTTCTTTTGACTCGGAATGTTGATGTTCATTCGGAAGGTTCCTTGTTTTAACGTTTGCAAGTTTGGCCAATCCTTCTCTTGATATACGTAAATATGATCACCTCAGATTTGTTGAAATTTCATGGTCCTAATAGAAGGATTGTTGCGATCTACTGTTGGCTGTTCTAATGACAAGGCGATTCTTATACTCTTGTAACAAGCAAAAGGTTAAATCATCGCTTAACAACTTATGTTAACAGAAGTCCACTAGCTAGATAAGTGATTGATGATGATAGGGTAGATGAAATCTACCTAAAGAAAGATTTTAGCAATGCTAGCCGAATGTCGAAAGTAAGATTTTAAATGTCGATAGTAATAGGCCAAACGTATAGAAACGGTAGCATATAGACGAAGTGATATAGTCCTCATACGAGGGGATGAAGATGAAAAGAACATCGACTATGTGTTCGATTTGATTAAGCATTCCGGTTCAAAACTTGAGACGCACTCCGTCCACTTTTGCACAACTGCCTATGACAAGTTATGACAATGAATCAAGTAAGAGGAAGAATAGTTCAATACGAAGACCATAGAGCCGACTAAGACTTAGTTCTATAAGAGATGCTGAGGCACGTTAGTAAGACCTTAGATGACGAATTCTACTCATGATGATCTAAGACCTCAATTGAGGCAAATTTTCCATATCTTGAATGCAATATCCCTTGAAGCAATCCTATCATGAGCATTTCTATTATTTAACTATGGTCAGATGTTCCCAATCGAAGCCTTGAAAAGAACACTTTAAAATTTTCTCGATAACCCTTTTTTTCCAACCATTTTTGAAACCATGAATCATTTGAACTCTCTTCGATACCGTTATGTTTGTTTCAAACTTACCATAACTATTGATTGGATTTTCTCAACCAGCATTTACGCTAGCACCTATAATAAGTTGTTCAAATCAACCATGATGTTGCTTCGTCCTTCGAGACAAAATTTCTCTTAGTAAGGAGTCTCAAACTCATTTGAAGTAACTCAATCTTGCCGCATTGTTCACGGCAAGGAAATTCATTACGATAAAGACGATTCAGTCATTCGAATGAGTCATCGCCTTAAGTCATTCTTTCGCTAAAGAGATGATTTTTTGAGTTATACCATCATGATTCAGCCAATCAGAATAGTAAGATAGAAGCTGTAGCACCCTAAATTTTTAGCTACATTTTCCTATATATTTTTTTATTTTTTATTTATTTTAAATTATTAATTATGTGTGATTAAATTGTTGAGCTCCGTAAATCGCGCCTCTAGAAATAATTTATGCATGCATGATCACATAATTTTATATTAAGTATATTACTAAGCGTTTTTATCTTGTATTTTTTTTATATAGCCCAAGTATTATTTTTACTTCAACCCATTCTTTTTAATTTCAGCCCAGCCCAAGAGTTATTTCTTCTTCCCTCCTTCCTCTCATATAATGTGACGGCTGAATTCAAATTTGCTAGATTGTTCTATCCTAATTTTCTATACAGAACTAATGACATTTAGGAATGAAAATCCCTTGATTTTAGAACGTGTCTAACTTAGACATCCAACTATAAATAGAGCTCCTCTCTTCCCTCATTCTTCACACCACAAGCAAAGAACTCTTAGAGACATTTGTAAGTATTACTCTTCTCTTCTACTTCATTCAGTGATGGCGGCGCTCCGCCGGGTTCGGGCACCACTGGTAAAATTACGGCTATTTCTCCTCTTCTTCTTTATCTTTCTTTTATGTCTCGTTTCATCATTCCAATGCCTCTTCTCCAATTTACCTGTCTCCTACAATGGCGTCCTTTTCTACAAGTGGGTCTCTATTTGCTTCTTTGATTTTCAGTCTTTATGGTTGCTCCGCCCTCACTTTAGGGGTGAGGGAAAATGCAATGATAATCGATGTAATATAATCGAGTCGAATCCTCAAGGAATGCTAGGTTGTTTAAGATTCAAGTAGTAATCCAATTATCTAACTACTATTCAAGCTTACAAGTGACATGTTTTTGTGTTTTTGATTAGCTAATGAGAAATATAAAGTAAGTAACAAACTAGATAACAACTAATAGTAAGAGTTAACAAACAATAGTAGAAAGCTTGGTTCCAAATATAATCCGATAATCACTAGAGGCCTAGGTTTTAGGATTTGTTAGGATTATCCATTTTAATCTAACTCATATGGGATTTCTATATATAGTAAACATCAATTCTTCTCTCGAAGCAATCAATATTAGTGGATTAACCTATGACATCTATCTCCGCTAGGTCTCAAGATGCATAAATTAACTCCAAATAGCTCAATTAATTATCTAGAAGCTCCTACTAGCAAGAATTACTAATATGGTGTGATTTGATGCTAAGTGTTATGAATTAAAGCCTCCTAAGCATTTAACCAAATACCTTGTATGCACTCAATGATGGCCAATCAATCATGCAATAAAATTAAGTCCCAAACCACAAGACATATGAATTAGAAGGTAAATCCAACAACAAAATCCAAAAAACCTAGTAATCAAGATCATATCTTCATATATTGGAACCAAATGGAAATTTAGCTAGACATAATTGAAGGAATTAAACCATAAAAATTAGAAGAAATCATGATCAAAAGATAGAGAATTCAATAAGGAAGAGAATGGTGGAAGGGTCTTTAAATCTTCAACATAAATCTTCAACAATCTTCAAAATACTAAAAAGGAAAGAGGGAAATATTTCTAGGGTTCTAAGAGTGTTAAAATATGTAAAAGATACACAAAATAGGAAGATTTTAGGGTTAAATATACATTAGGTGAGTTTTGGGTCGAGTTGGACCGAGTTAGACGAACTAACTCGGTCAAAACACGAAGGATAAGGGACGGCGGCGCCCTGGCCGACCGCCGCCTGGTCCGCCTGGGTCGCCGTAATCTCTGCAGCTCAGCCGGCCAGCCGGCGGCCTGGCCGACGGTCCAGCCGGTCGCCGTCCGGGTTGCTGTCGGTTCGGCCATTTTGCGCAGCTCCACCATTTTCGCTCGTTCTCCCTTGTCCGAACTCTAATTCTCGATCCGCTTTTTTCTATGGACTCCTAACGAACCCCTCTTCGACATGAAATGATAAAATTGGCCAAATGAGTTCTCCATTGTTCCTGAAAGAAGCATAAAGAGACTCAAGAGAACGAGGGAAATATAATTGAATTCAAACTAGTGAAACCCTAACTCTATATATTTAAATTCCACATTTCAAAATTAGGTTTCACCCTAATTAAGCTTGATTTTTCCTCATTTCTAGTCTTTGATCCTTATCCACATGAATACTCTTTCCAATTCTTACAAAAATAGATCGAAAACCGAGAAAAACGAGAAAAGTCTAAAGTATACTAAGAGTTAAGAAACCCTAGCATTTCTAACATTAAAACATACAAATCAAGCTTCAAATATATTCAAAATACACTCAACATGCACATAAAATACGTGTTAATCACTCCCCTAAACTTAAGCCATTGTTCGTCCCGAACAATGAAACGAACAATTAAAACACTTAACACGTATGGAGTGTGCATTTTTGAGTTCCTCGATGCCTCATATCACCTCAAAAACCATTTTAGTTCAAGGAAAAAATTCTCAAGTCAAACCAAACATTCATAAGATCAACCACTATCTTAACTTGGAATTCAATCACTCAAGCATCTTAAACTCTAGACCTCTCAAGGCACATGTGTATCACTCGATCCCTCAATATATGGAAATTGTACACTCATCGAAATCATGCAATACACATCTTTAACCATAAGCTTGCCTATCAACTCAAGTTTCTCCTACTACAATGCATGCACAAATTAGGATAAAAAAGGTCTTTATTAAGCTTGTAATCTAGAGACAGTGGTTAAGGTAGGGAATTTTAGGTTAAGTGACTTCAATTTTCATTCAAGTACCCTTACCCCCTTTCTTCACCTTTCTAAGTATGAATTTCTTCATCTTCCACCTTGTCCAACCCCTTTTAATCAAATGAACCCAAGCTTCTACCCAATATCTAAAAAAACACTTCTTTATGCTCTTATTCTTCTCTTTTTCTTGTAAGAACTTTGTTCTTACATTTTTTTTTTCAACAAGAACTTTGTTCTTATTCTTTTCTACTCTAATTTTGAGCTTATAGGAGTGTCATTTCATTTCAAAATCAATCTCTAGACCCTTCACCATCACCCACTATTTTTCATGCATTTTCAACTTTCACCAAGGTTCCCTTAACCATCATTCACCCCCTATCATCTGGTTCAAGAAGAAAAGGCTCTATTCAAGGCTCAAAATGAGACGACAATGGTAATGAAAGATAGATTAGTGTTTAGGAAAATTGGGCTATGCAATGATGGCCTAAGATCATCTCCTAATCATGCAAACATGTAATACTTCTAATAAGAGTATCAAGGCAAGTTCTAGTAAAGAATATGCAATGCAAGATCAAGCTCTCAAGAAAGATATTCACTATGTAAAATGCATAGTTTAAGGCTCAAAATCCTCTCAAGCTTTTTGTCTAAAGCCTAAGTGCCTAAGATCAATCCTTCCAAGCTATTCAAGTGAACTAACCCTAAACATGCTTGACTCAAACTTGAGAAATTTCAAAAAAAATGTTACCCTTTTAACATCAATCATTGACATCTCACCCAAATGCACTTGCGCAATTAAACACATTCTTTTGCACTCAAGCATGCAAGCATTCATTCAACCTTTTTCCAATTCAAAAACTCTTCAATTTTCAAAAATTTTCACATTCAAGCTCATATTCAAAAACCTTCAAACTAAAGAAAAACTTTTCATCAATTATGCTCCTTCATCCAAACTCACCAAAATCAAACATCAAGCATTCAACATTCTTTCCTTAACCCCAATCTTCCTTCCAATTAACAAAACATACAAACATAACATGTAAACATACTAAACACACAAAAGCAAACCAAACTCTCACATTCATACTCCAAACAATACCTTTCACTCTAAAACCTACCATATTTCCACATTCTCAAATCAACAACTTCTCAATCAATCCACCAAGTATACAAGAATAACCCAAAGATACACAAAGTCATGAAACTACCAACCAAGTAAAGCAAATAAGAAAGGAACAAGTAAGGGAATGGAAAAAAATCATAAAAATGTAAGTAATTTAAATTTCTTATCCTACCCCCCTCCCCCAAACTTATTTTAGAAAATAAATTCTAAAATGAGTTTGGCGAGAAAGATATATAAGAAATTTAAATTACACTCACAAAGGTCCAAGCTATGGTGGAGGAAGTAGGGGCCATGTCATCCCTTGATTGCCTTGGTGCATCCGAAAACTCTCCAATAACTCTATTATCGAGTTTGCTTGTTTTTCCATTCTTTCACCTCTTTGTGCTTCCTCAAGTTGAGTAATTCGCATTGAAGTTACTTCTTGCCTCATCACCATAACTTGTGCATCAAGGGATTTAAATCCACGCTCCATGCTTGCCATCCTCCCCTCAAGGGCTTCAAACCTCTCTTATATCCTCTTTCTCTTGGAACTTGCTCTCTTCTTGAACTTGGCTCACCCCTTAACATTGGTTCACCCCTTATAGAATCTTCCATTTCTTCATCTTCTTGAGCAAAAGGCATTCCCTCACCCCCATTGTATATTCATCGTCTTCTCCATAATTGAAAATATGATTCTCTTTGATGAATTTATGAGTGGGGGTATTCAAGTGCCAATTCTCCCGATCATGTAGGTTGGTTACCAACACGCTCATTGCATTTGGAAGAGGGAATGTCCCTTCATCATCTTGAATGAAATAAAAGGGAGTCCTAGATGATACAAGAAACCTCATGTTTCTTAGCTTCTCAACATCAATCAAATATGAACCTCTCATTGGAATATATCCACTAAGATCATCATTGATTTTCTTAGCCAAAGGGGTGAGCATTCCTCCTATGTTAATCTTCCCATTTGGTGCCTTTGCTTGCTTCATAACTTGAGCAAGGAAAATGTGAGAAAAGCTTATGCGCCTCTTGGTTAGCATGGCTTGAATAATGAAGAGATCATCAACTCGAACTGAAGTGTTCTCCTTTCGTGCCACCATAGTGTGAGCAAGGATCTTCAACACCATCCTTAGGACCGGATTTCTCACCTCATTTAATTTTGAGTATCCCGCTCTAAAACCTTCCATTGTGATTGGAGCAAGTTTATTCCACATGAAACTATGCTCAAAAGCTCTTTCCACTAACACATCACCTCCATGTGGCACTCCAAAGATGTCATCTATCTCTTCCAAACTCAACTCATGACGCTCTCTAAATAATTGAAATTTGATGCTTTGCATAGTATGGATGCTCTCATCTTCCAATGTGCTCATAAATTCAAGAACCACCTTTTCATATGTTCTCCTATCTTCAAGAGTATCCTCTAGGATACTTCCCCATCCTATATTGTCAAAGAGGACTTTGATGTTGTCATAAAGCCCTAACTTCACCAATGTGTCCTTAGATGGAAATTGAGTTGGTATAATGGTTCTTGACACGAGAACGACAAATCTTGCTCTTTGTTCATAAGATTCCAAGTGAATGTCATGAGCTTCCGGTGTCTTTGGATCTCTTCTTGGTACTTGTGAAGATGAAGAGGCATCATTTCTCCTCTTTTTGGAGAGAGAGGCCATCAATTCCTTAGAAGTGATGGTGGCATTTCCATTCCCTTTAGAATCCTTTTTCCTACAAACCACAAACAAGGCAAAGTGAGATTTGAGAAAATAATCCAAACTTTGTCAACACTTCACACAAGTATCACTCTCCATTTAGCATTCATATTTCCTAAAAAATGAAATTTCCTAAAGAAAACAAGAATTTCATATTTTCTTAACAAAAGCATTAAGCACTTCCAAACTCATGCATGAGTATTCACATGAAAATGAATGCATATTCACATGGAACTTTAAGTGAACAAAAAGAATGCCATGAATTTCACTTTGCAAATCAAGAATTCATAAATTCATGCCTTCTTCAAGCCTTAAAGCACTCAAGAAATGACTTTCCCACTAAAGAGCAAGCATATCCCTCAAAATTTCATGAATGATGCAAACCTTCATTCAAGCTCAATTCAAGAATGCCTAAGTGCATAAGGGAAACATAAATACAAGCCAATGCATGCTCATTTCCATGGTTCATCCACAAGTTCCTCCAATAATCAAGAAGAATCCTAGGTAAGAATTTATACTTAATTCCATGAAAATGATGAAGCAAATACTCATACCACTTCATATCTTGCAAGTAGAAACTCATGGGAGCAAGGGTATAGAGCACATTACCTCATCTTCTTGAAGAAACTTGAAGAAACTCAACTCTTTACCCAAAAGAACCAAATTTTCGTTTTTGGAGATAAAGTGGGTGAAAAAGTGAATTATTCGGTTCAAAATGTAGATTTTGGGATGGGTAATGAACCTATGGAAGGAATTAGCTTAATTCTAAGTGATTTGAAAGTAATTAGAGGAAGAGAATCTAGGTTTTTAGAGTGAGAAAGTGGGTTTGTTTTAAGAAAAGAAAATGAAAAACACAAAATGCAAGAAAATGAAATAGAAAAACAAAAATAGAATTTAAAAAGGGGGAGGAAGGGCCGGCGGTGCCCTGGCCGGCGGCCTGGCTGGTCGCCGCCTGGACTGCCGTATAGTCTGCACCTCAGCCACCCAGCCGGCGGTCCAGCCGGTCGCCGTCCGGGTCGCCGACAGCTTGCTCCTCGACTTGTTTCGGCCGGTTCCGACGCATTTCTCGACCTTTTTTGACCCTTTTCAAAGCACCGGGTCCCTCTCAACTTCCTCTTGATTCCCCCTAAGCATTTTCAACCTTTTTTTTCAATATTTTCTATTTTTTTATGGTTTTTCTCAAAAATGGAATGAAAATTACAACAAACTCAAAAATTGAAAAATGAAATAAAAACTCACAAAAACGAAAAAGAAAAGGATACGTGTTGAGGTGCCTCTCAACTAGCGCTTTGTTTAACGTCGTTAGCTCGACATAGTCTCCAAGATCAAGCATCATTAAGAAGAATGGTCGACTCCTCCTTAAACTTGTTCGAATTGAAATAGAGCTTGAGTCGATGTCCATTAACAACAAAGGTAGAACCATCATTCTTGAGAAGTTCGAATGTACCATTCTTGAAACTCTTACTCACAATGTAAGGACCGGTCCACCTTGATTTGAGTTTTCTGGGGAAAAGATGAAGACGAGATTAAAGAGAAGAACCTCGTCTCCCGGAATGATCACCTTGCTTCGAATCTCCAAACCATGAAACTTCTTGGCTCTTTTCTTGTAAATCCGAGAATTTTCATAAGCCTCGTTTCTCCATTCCTCTAACTCCACAAGATGGTTTTTCCTATTCAATCCGGCCTCCTTAAACTCAAGATTAATCTTCTTTAAAGCCCAAAAAGCCTTATGTTCAATCTCCAAAGGTAAGTGACAAGACTTTCCGAACACAAGTTGATACGGAGACATACCAATGGGGGTTTTAGAGGCGGTTCGATAGGCCCACAAAGCATCATCAAGTTTCTTAGCCCAATCCTTCCGAGTAGTGATTGTCTTCTCCAAGATTTGCTTGATCTCCCAGTTTGCAAGCTTGGCTTGACCATTGGCTTGAGGATGGTAATGAGAGGTAATCTTGTGCTTCACTCCATATTTAGCAAGAACACTTTCCAACCACTTATTATTGAAGTGAGACCCCCCATCACTAAGCAATGCCCTTGAAGTTCCAAACCGAGTTAATACGTTCTTCTTCAAAAACTTGATCACAACCTTGGAATCACTAGTCGAAGTTGGAATGGCTTCGACCCATCTTGAAACATACTCAATGGCAAGAAGGATATAAGAAAAACCACAAGAATTAGGGAATGGTCCCATGAAGTCTATCCCCCAAACATCAAACAATTCAACCTTAACCATGATGTTTTGAGGCATCTCATCCCTTTTTATGATATTTTCCATCCTTTGACACCTATCACAATTCTTCACAAATGATTGGCAATCCCTAAAAATCGAAGGCCAATAGAATCCACTTTGAAAAACCTTCCAAGCCGTTCGATTTGCTCCAAAATGACCCCCATTTGGTCCCTCATGACAATCTTCAATAATCTTGAGCCATTCACCATCCATAATACATCTTCTAATAAGACCATCAGCACATCTTCTCCATAAATATGGATCTTGCCAATAATAGAACTTCACATCTCTAAGGAACTTGGCCTTTTGATAATCCGAGAGATTTGGTGGCAACTCTCGAAGCACAAGATAATTAGCAAAATCGGCAAACCAAGAATCCTTGCATTTCAAGACCATGATTCTCTCATCCGGAAAACACTCATTGATATTCAATCTCAAGTCTTCACCTTCAACCGGATTTTCAAGCCTTGACATGTGATCGGCTAGCACATTATCAACTCCTCTTTTATCACGAATCTCCATGTCAAATTCTTGTAGAAGGAGAATCCAACGAATTAAACTGAGGCTTTGCATCCTTCTTGGCCATGAGATGTCGTATAGCCATATGATCCGAATAGACAATAGTGTGATTCCCAACAAGATATGACCGAATTTGTCAAAGGCAAAGACAATGACCAAGAATTCCCTCTCCGTTATTGTGTGGTTCCTTTGAGTACCATCCAAGGTTCTACTAGCATAATGAATGACTCAAAACACTTTGTCTCAAATTTGCCCCAAGACCACTCCTAAAGCATAATCACTTGCATCACACTTTAATATGAAAGATTCACTCCAATTGGGCTTGATTAGGATAGGAGTAGAGATGAGGGCTTTCTTCAATGTCTCAAAAGCTTTCAAACATTCTTCATCAAAGACAAACTTCACATCTTTTGCAAGAGATCACAAAGTGGCTTTGTGATCTTTGAAAAATCCTTAATGAATCTTCTATAGAACCCCGCGTGACCAAGGAAACTTCGAATTGATTTCACATTTGTAGGGGGTGGAAGCTTCTCTATAGCAACAATCTTGGCTCTATCAACTTCCAAACCATCTCTAGAAACTTTGTGCCCAAGCACAATTCCATCTCTAACCATGAAGTGGCACTTCTCCCAATTCAAGACAAGAGAAGTGTCTTTACACCTTTGCAACACCTTTGTGAGATTATCCAAACAAGAATCAAAGCTCTTCCCGAAAACTAAGAAGTCATCCATAAATACCTCCATAATATTTTCAATCAAACCTCCAAAGATAGACATCATGCACCTTTGGAAAGTGGCCGGAGCATTACATAACCCGAAAGGCATCCTCCTATAAGCAAATACTTCATAAGGGCATGTAAAGGCCGTCTTGTGTTGATCCTCTGGGGCTATGGTAATTTGATTATATCCCGAATACCCATCAAGAAAGCAATAGTACTCATAGCCCGCCAAACGATCCAACATTTGATCTATAAAGGGCAAAGGAAAATGATCTTTCCTTGTAGCCGAATTCAAAGCCCTATAATCAATACATGCTCGATATCCGGTGGCAACCCTTGTAGCAATAGTCTCATCATTCTCATTCTTGACCACTGTCATCCCACCTTTCTTCGGAACAACTTGAGTAGGACTCACCCATTCACTATCCGAGATGGCGTAAATCATTCCCGCATCTAGTAACTTCAATACCTCTTTTCTCACCACTTCTTGCAAGACCGGATTCAATCTCCTTTGAGGTTGAACCTTAGGACGACAATCATCTTCCAATAGAATACGATGCATGCATATAGATGGACAAATACCCTTGATATCATCAATATACCAACTAATAACATCTTTAAACTCCTTAAGGACACGCAACAACTTGTCCAATTCGGACTCTGACAAGTGTTGTGACACAATTATGGGTAAAGAGTCATTACCACCAAGGAAGACGTACCTTAGGTGATCGGGAAGAGGTTTTAATTCTTGAGAAGTGTTTGAAGAAGATTCTACCTTAGTTGAACTCCCACTCTCCCCCGGTTGGTTGATATCAAGGTAATGAACCTCATCCTTCAATGATCCTTGATTTGCTTCCAAATAAGCAATAGACTCCAACAAATCATCACAAGCATCATCCAAATCGAAATAAGAATAGAAAGAATTAGAGATGATTTCTTCCATGAGATCTTTTGCCATAGATGTAGGCAAGGTGGTGATTGAATTGCATTCCTCATAGGTTGAGTCATCTCCTCGCTTCATAGCATCAAAGATTGAAAGAGTGAGGGTCTCTTTATTAACTCTAAACGTGAGATTCCCATCTTGCACATCAATAAGAGCTCTTCCGGTTGCTAGAAAAGGACGCCCAAGAATGAGGGGCATATCTTTGTCCTCCGGCATATCCAAGATAACGAAGTCCACGGGGAAGATGAACTCCTCAACTTTCACTAATACAACTTCAACCACTCCTTGAGCATAAGATATGGAACGATCGGCCATTTGGAGACAAATAGAAGTAGGTTTGATCTCTCCAATATCCAATCTCCTAAAAATAGACAATGGCATCAAATTGATGCTAGCTCCGAGATCACATAAGACATTCCCAAACTTTTTCCCTCCAATCACACATGCTATTGTGAAGCTACCGGGATCCTTCTTTTTCAAAGGCATTTTCCTTTGAATCACCGCACTAACCTCCTCCATTAGGCTAATTGTTTCAAATGAACCAAACTTTCTCTTGTTAGCAACGACATCCTTCAAGAACTTCACATATCCGGGCATATCTCGAAGTGCATCAAGCAAGGGAATGTTGATTTGTACTTTGTTGAATATCTCCAAGAATCTCATCAACTTTTCGTCAACCTTATGCTTGGCTAGACGATGAGGAAATAGGAGCCTTCGTAATAACATCCTTGGTAGGGAGAGGAGCATCTACTAGCACTGCCTTAGGAGCTTCTCCTTGAACTTCTTTCCTTGAATTCTCTTCATTGGTAGGAGACTCCTCATAGGGTATGTCTTCAACAAGAACTTCCTCTTTTCCACTTTCGGATGTAAAACGGCTCTTCCACTCCTCAATGTGATAGCATTGCATTGATTCTTTGGGTTTACCTCCGTATTACTTGGAAACTTTCCCGGAGTATGTTGAGTGGTGGCTTGGTTAGCCACTTGACTTATTTGGCCCTCCATCATCTTCACTTGTTTTGTCAAAGAATGAGAGAATTCTCCAATGCACTCACCTTTTGCCCGATTTGTGTGATAAACGAGCTTTGTTGATTTGCCATTTGTTGGACAAGTTACTCAATAGAAGGGGATGCTTTCTTCGGTTCTTCAATAACTCCTTGAGAAATGGAGAATCCGGGAGGTGACAATTGAGCATTGTTAGGATTTCCGTAGGAGAGGTTAGGATGATTCTGGTTGTTCGGATTATAGGCTTGATAGCCTCCTTAATAACCATAAGAATTGCCTCCTTGTGACCTTCCTTGGAATCCTCCTTGTTGTCCTTGGAAACCCCCTTTGTTGAAATTTCCATATTGCCTTTGGTTAACAAAATTCAAGTCTTCACTTGCATTAGGCTCCAAGTTCTCTTGATATTGATGAACACTTTGAACTTGAGCTTGAGATTGAGCTTTCCTCTCTTCTTCATATTGCTTCTTCATATTAGCAACTTCCATTGCCAATGCATCGAACTTCTCATCATCAATAGAAGCAACCTTCCTAGAAGGGGCCCTCTCCATTAGCCATTGATAGCTATTGGCGGCCATCTCTTCAATAATCCTCAAGGCTTCCTTGGCATTTCGATTCACTAGACATCCTCCGGAAGTAGCATCCACAATGCTTCTTGTGTGTGGTGTGAGACCACTATAAAAAGTGGTAATTTGTTGATCTTTCGTGAAGCCATGTTGAGGATATTTTCTCAAAATCTCTCTATACCTCTCCCATGCTTCAAATAAAGTCTCATCACCTTGTTGAGAGAAATGTAAAATATCGGAAATAAGCCTTTGAGTTTTTGATGGTGGAAAGTATTTAGAGAGGAAGGCCTTGCATAGATCATCCCATGTGTGAATGTTGGCTTTGTTTAGTCCTTTATACCAATCCTTGGCCCGGTCCCGTAGAGAAAACCCGAACATCCTCATATGAATAACATCATTTGAAACTCCACTAAGCTTGATAGTATCACAAATATCAAGGAACATACCAAGGTGGGCGTTTGGATCCTCTATAGGACTTCCACAGAATTGCTCACTCTTCACCATTTGGATGAGTTCGGATTTGAGCTCAAAATTATTGGCATTGATCGTCCCCCATTCTCCTCCTTGAAATTGTTCCGTTGGAGATTGGAACATATGGTTGAGAGGAGGTGGTTGAGCCTCATTTGCCCTTCTTTCTTGCTCATCCTTTCATGCTCTAAACTCTTCCATTTCTTTCATAAGAGCTTCCATTGCTTGATTGTTAGCCATTTCTTGATCTTCAATAGAATTCCTTCTTCTATGCTTTCTTTCGAAGTTCAAGATCAAAGGTTGAACGAGTTTTCGTTTGGACCTTGTGTGCATAAACCTACAAAACAAAAATTAAAAGAAACAATGCTTGAATTAGTAACTCAATAACCAAATCGACTATTGAAATTCAAACTAAGTATTCCCCGGCAATGGCGCCAAAAATTGATCCGCCCTCACTTTAGGGGTGAGGGAGAATGCAATGATAATCGATGTAATATAATCAAGTCGAATCCTCAAGGAATGCTAGGTCGTTTAAGATTCAAGTAGTAATCCAATTATCTAACTACTATTCAAGCTTACAAGTGACATGTTTTTGTGTTTTTGATTAGCTAATGAGAAATATGAAGTAAGTAACAAACTAGATAACAACTAATAGCAAGAGTTAACAAACAATAGTAGAACGCTTGGTTCCCAATATAATCCGATAATCACTAGAGGCCTAGGTTTTAGAATTTGTTAGGATTAGCCATTTTAATCTAATTCATATGGGATTTCTATATATAGTAAACATCAATTCTTCTCTCGAAGCAATCAATATTAGTGGATTAACCTATGACATCTATCTCCACTAGGTCTCAAGATGCATAAATAAACTCCAAATAGCTCAATTAATTATCTAGAAGCTCCTACTAGTAAGAATTACTAATATGGTGCGATTTGATGCCAAGTGTTATGAATTAAAGCCTCCTAAGCATTTAACCAAACACCTTGTATGCACTCAATGATGGTCAATCAATCATGTAATAAAATTAAGTCCCAAACCACAAGACATATGGATTAGAAGGTAAATCCAACAACAAAATCTAAAAAACCTAGTGATCTAGACCATATCTTCATATATTGGAACCAAATGGAAATTTAGCTAGACATAATTGAAGGAATTAAACCATAGAAAATAGAAGAAATCATGATCAAAAGATAGAGAATTCAATAAGGAAGAGAATGGTGGAAGGGTCTTCAAATCTTCAATATAAATCTTCAACAATCTTCAAAATACTAAAAAGGAAAGAGGGAAATATTTCTAGGATTCTAAGAGTGTTAAAACATGTAAAAGATACACAAAATAGGAAGATTTTAGGGTTAAATACACATTAGGTGAGTTTTAGGTCTAGTTGGACCGAGTTAGACGAACTAACTCGGTCAAAACACTAAGGATAAGGGACGGCGGCGCCCTGGCCGACCGCTGCCTGGGTTGCCGTAATCTTTGCAGCTCAGCTGGCCAGCCGGCGGCCTGGCCGGCGGTCCAGCCGGTTGCCGTCCGGGTCACTGTCGGTTCGGCCATTTTGTGCAGCTCCACCATTTTCGCTCGTTCTCCCTTGTCCGAACTCCGATTCTCGATCCGCTTTTTGCTATGGACTCCTAATGAACCCCTCTTCGATATGGAATGATCAAATTGGCCAAATGAGTTCTCCATTGTTCCTGAAAAAAGCATAAAGAGACTCGAGAGAACGAGGAAAACATAATTGAATTCAAACTAGTGAAACCCTAACTCTATATATTTAAATTCTACATTTCAAACCTAGGTTTCACCCTAATTAAGCTCGATTCTTCCTCATTTCTAGTCTTCGATCCTTATCCACATGAATACTCTTTCCAATTTTTACAAAAATAGATCGAAAACTGAGAAAAATGAGAAAAGTCTAAAGTATACTAGGAGTTAAGAAACCCTAGCATTTCTAACATTAAAACATACAAATCAAGCTTCAAATATATTCAAAATACACTCAACATGCACATAAAATACGTGTTAATCAATGGTCGAAGGTGGAGGAATATTCAATTAATGATTATGTACTTCCACCGATTAAGCCCTTGAGTTTGTTTTTATTACGCAAATTAGTTGCGGACAAAAGTTTTCTCCTCAGTCTCTAGTTCGTTTTCTCTCTCGAAGCTATTTTGTATGTATACATGTAAGGGATATTTTCTAAATTCATCTTTTCTAAAATAATAATATTAATTGATCATAGATATATGTGAAGTACAATGATTATATCTATATATATTTTTAAAGCTTATTTTCTTGTCCAAATTGTAGCTGTCGACTATATATATACACTTAGGTTTTGGATGTATCATCCTTTAGTTCATTACTATGTGAATTATATTTATATTCATAGGTATATATGGGGATAAGGTACAAATACCCCCCTAATATTTTTATGAAAAAAAAAATTGCCCCCTGAACTTTGTTTTGGTACAAATAAGACATTCATCTTCATATTTAAGTACAAATATCCCTTTAACGTTTTTACAAAAAAAATAAATTGCCTCCGAATTTTATTTTGATACAAAAATGACCATCATCTTTATTTTTAGTCTTACTATCTCCCTTCCATAACAATTTACCCCATAAATCTTGAGAATTCTAATTTTCAAAAATTGAAATCCCTAATATGCTCTCTCTCTCCTGAATCGACGACACCATCAGTGACTTTGCTATCTCAATATCGGCAGCGCCTCCTTGTTGTACCTCAAACTCATCACATCGACCATTTCTTGCACGAGCTTGGTTATTAGAGGCAGAGAGAGACGTTAGGTCCTCATGCCCATACCGTTGTGCTTGCTTGTACAAAAAAAATGAAATTGGAGAAGACGGCCGTGAGTGTTCCGTTAGTTGGTTTGGTGAGTTGTTCCTAAAAAATGAAGATGATGGCCCTTTTTGTACCAAATCAAAGTTCAGGGGGTAATTTGTTTTTTCGTAGAAACGTTAGGGGGTATTTGTACCTAAAACTGAAGATGAGGGTCCTATTTGTACCGAAACAAAGTTCAAGGGGCAATTTGTTTTTTCATAAAAATGTTAATTGGGGTATTTGTACCTTATCCCGGTATATATGTATAGTTTGTACGTAGAATTGCATGCAGATTGTTAAACCGATCTTATTGTCATATTAGTAATAATTTTGTTAAGTTTAATAATTAAGATTATATTTCTCTTCTTAGGCGAGGCACGTAGGACTTAACGGTTTAATTGTAGATTTCGAGAAGTCAAGTCAATAAGAAAGGTTAAGGTGGGGGAAAAAGTTACATTTTTGTGTTTATCCTTATTATACGTTTTGCTCAATTGATATATGTGATATGCAGCTTTAGCTTATGAGCTAATGAGAATAAAGAAGTGTTGTCTATGGACGTAAAATAATGAAGTGTCGTGTTCGGACGTAAAATAAAGAAGTTTTGTCTTCGGACGTAAAATAAAGGAAGTTTCGTCTATGGACGTAAAAATGAGAATAAGAAGGAGAACATGTTTATATATATTCTTTTGTAGTAATTCTTATAATATGGATAAATGCAACCCACTGAGTTTATAGTACTCACCATAAAACTATCTTATCTTTTCAGGAGCAGACTCGGGTGATGAGCGGCGTGGTGATTGATGGTGGAGTCGGGATTAATTATTAATTAGCTAGATTAATTCCTGAATAATGTTATTATAGTTTGAGACTTCCGCTTTGCAAGTATTTTGTTTGGGTTTTTCCAAGACTTATTTTGTCGATTTTTAGTAGTTAATAAATGGAATTTTCTTTTTAACAAATCAATTTATTTATTTATGAAAATTAGAGCGTTACAAAAGCAAACGATAGTTAGGACCCTTTCGTCCATAACACGAACGATAAGGCTACACACGTGAAAGTTTCTCGCTCTAACAAACGCAAAGTAAAGACACATATGGCATCCAATGCTCGAAGTTTGAACGATTTAAAGATTAAGTGCGAACCAGAGTGGTGCAGTAGAAGCGTGGTGGATTCATAATCCACCAAGAATCTCCACAAGTGAAAGGGAACAGTCGCAAATGATGACCACGAGTTAGCACCCCATCACGATATATGCCACGCGAGGCAACCTTGAAAGAAAAGAACGTTAACACGTTGCGAGATGAATTGCAATGAGAAGTATGCGCTAGAATGATTAGAAAGTCTTCAACGTTGGCAACGACAAACGTCGGTATGTCACGCTAAGAACATACGAGGGGATAATGATGGCAAACTGCCACTTATTGATTCCCGAGCCTTTAGTCTCGGTAATGTTAGCTAATGACAAGCATAATTATTAGTCTAAGGCCACGCGTCCGCGACGCATAGGTGCAACTCCCTCAAAGCGTATGCTTGAAGATAAAGCTAATTGCAAGGGATGTAGATTTCGACTACATGTTGACGCGATATCAAGAGACAGAAGCAACGGAAGTAGAATGGAATCAAGTTCTACGGAACCAGCATCACGAGTGAATGAAGTCGACAAAAGATGATGAAGTTTAGCTATGACAAAATGAACGATACGAAAATCAGGAATTATTATCTCCTGACAAGGATATAAAATTTCCACGATTAATCAAAAGCCATAAGCATGACGATTATGTTTATACGACAAATAACTCTAATGTAGAAATGATGCCCTTGAAAGGGATACGTTATGAAGTGCATTGAGCACATAAAACCAATGTGGCTATGCCACTATGAGTTATAGATGAAGGGTTAGCTACTCTAACGATTGATGCTTAGTTAGATGTAAATGACGATGAAAATATCAAATTAAGTAAACCTTAATAAGCGACCTAGTGGTCAATAGCACCTCTATGAGGGTACGATAAGAAACAAAGTTTACGCTATGATATATATATATATATATATATATATATATATGATTAGCTAAGGTAAGAAATGAATAGATGCACTGACTATCGAAGGGGATAGTCGATAACGATACTAAGTACGTACGGCTATCGAATGAGATAGGCGAAAGCGCTATGATGAAAGTACGACTATCGAAAGTAATAATTGAGAATGATATGATATAGATATGACTATCGTAATGATAGTCGATAAATAAGAAATAAAGCTGCCTCTAGAACGATAAACGATAAATGATAGACTAGTGGAATCAGCTATTGAACGTGATAGTCGATAACATTGCCATGAATATATGGCCATTAGAATGATACTTGAAAGACTGACGATGATGTTCGCCATGATATCAGCTCTGAAGCACATGGAGATGACATGCCAACAAGACTTATGTGCGAAAGATTAATCGACTATGCGGTATACCAACGTCCTTGACATTCACTCGAGATACAACGTTCGCTACCCTGTTGAAATGAGCTAGTAGCAAGGATATAATGAAATCCTTTTTAAGTGGGTAGTGCTATGCATAAGCTAGTTTATGGTTAATGTTTTTATGATCAACAAGGTGATCTCACCTTACACGTTAGAATCTTCTAGAAATGAAATGCAACACTACATTATGAATGAGCAAGTAACTAGCCTAAAGCTGAACCGATGGTGACCATGACGAACGAGGACGAGAGAAACACATCATGAAGATGAGACAACACGAGCCGGGCATGATCAACCATCAGCACGACGCTTCCGATACCACTCAAAGTTAGATAGAATACGAGGTAAACGACTAGAAGTACACATATAAATTTGATGATATCGATTAAGGAATAATATTATGATTAAGGACGATATCATGTACAAGGGGAATATCTTTGGCTACTTAGAAATGATTGTTCGCAAGACGTTATAGATTATAGAAGCAAAGATCAAGGATGTGAATCGCAACAAGAAGATGATTCATTCTAGTACAAAGTCGAAAGGCTTAGATTATTGACGGCGACAAGAAAATGATTGACTTCACATTACGCATGGTAAAGGCTAAAGTCAAGAGCGGAGTGGCGAACACGTTCGAAGAATTCAACACGATTAGAAAAGTGTAACGAAGACGAGGATAATTAAAGCTAATGCCGCAACGAAAATAAGAGTTTGGAAGAACTCCACGAGACCCATTACTAGAAATTAACACAATGGGAAGTTTAATATTTCGATGTATCACCCAGCATGAATGTTCCTCAAAGGAAGCATAATAAAACATTATGATTATAATGTGTAGAGCGACACGAATGTTTCCCGAAAGAGATAAGTTAGCTAGTTAAAGACGCCACCAATTTTCAGCGCACTCACGAATAAACAAGAACGAACGCTTACGATCTAATAAGCTACACACCACGGGAAGATGAAGGAGAGCGAGACATGCAAGAATGAAGAACAACGAAAGCGTACCTCGAGGTCAATGATGAAAATATGGTCAATTACGACTTGGGCCCAAACGCAACCGCTAGACGAATGATGGTAGAGGCACAACAGTGCCATGAAGAAACCCAAAAGATGTCTTAAGGATGGATATGAAAAACCTACCCCAACATTCATATTAGAGAGTACAAATTTCATCCTCGAAATTCTTTTAAGGGGGTAGTGTTGTAACAGCCGTGAAAAATCCGTCCTGAAAAAAATCGAATCTTCGATTTTTATTAAATATTTGAGCTACGATTTATTGATTAAATAGCTAATTAGCACTATTATTATTATTGTTATTCTGCGAACTCGAAAAGTATGTTAGCATTATTATTATATTTTCAAAGATAGCATATGGGCGTAGCTCGATAAGATACGAGCTAGCAAGCACATGAGAGTTAAATAAGGAGATAGATTTTATTCGGGCTGCATTAGAAAATTAGCTAATTAAATTAAATAGCATCAATGGCAATTTCACGAGGATGATGTGGAGCATGAGGAGATATTAGCTCAAGATTATTTATGTGTATGAATGCTCGATCATACGACTATGTGACTTAAGTGATTAATTGTTGCTTGAATAAATGGTGTATAATTATTTTTACACTATATGTAGTTTTATACATTAGCGAGAGCAAGATTAGCTATGTAAAAATATTACGGGGGTCAAGTATATGTCGAAGGGAACGTGATTAAGTACATGAAAAGATTATTATACACACATGTGTGTGAAACAAGTAAGAAATAAGTGGAAGAAAATACATAGTGTAAATGTGAGTGTGTAGTCGGCGAGATTAAAGAGAGGAGAGGTGATACTTGAGCTTCAAGTATAAATAGCTCCCACCATCTTCATCCACCTCATTTTGCAGATCACCTCTCTCTCTCTAAAAAACAAATTCTCCACCTTCTCTCTAGAAAAACAGCCGGCCAACTCCATAGCCACCGCCACCTTCGCCGGAGCTCCGATCGGGGCCTCCCCTACTCCGATCGACTCCAAATTTTGTATACAAGCTTCTCTCGACCTCTAGATTCAGAATATGGTGACTGATTTTGTGATCAAGGTGCAAGTTCCCCATGCAAGCTTTGAATTCTTGATGATGACACAAATCTTGAATCTCTTCAAGCTTAAGGTATAAACTTGAACTTCTTAATATCCTAAGCATGATTTCGAAGCTAGATTGTTAAGTTGAGCTTGATACATGATGATATAGGATTGGCCCTCTTGAGAAAAGTTGATCAATAACCTTGATTCTCTCATATGTTAATCTCTACAAAATTTGATGAACATTATATTCATGTTGATATCTTCATAAATCTCCTTAAAATCCTTAAAATCCGAACATGTACAGCCTCTGCATGAGTGTCTTGATAGTATTCCTCATGTTCCTAGCTTCATTTGATGGTTTAAAATCTTTGGAAGTCGAATTCATGTATGATTGATTTCATTTTTGATTCAGACATTTTATCGAACAAGTCGTACGCATCATTTTCGAGCCATTTCCCTTCGTCAAATGAAAAGGATGTCTAAATGAAGGTTGTAGCTAACGTTTCCAGCTTTCCATAGCTAAGTTTTCAGCCCGATCCACATTTATATGAGTTAGTTATGATGTTTTTAAGATTCGCATGTCAACCAGCCAATTTCCAAAAACAGATTCGAGCAACGATTTTGGTCCTCATTTTCAAACACATTCTGTTGCTCGGATTCAAATCTTTAAAACAAAAAAGTTATTCCTCATTGTCTGAATTTCAATTTGGACATCTCACACGTTTCATTTGGTTAATAATGGAGCAAGTTATGACAGCTTGAAAGTACCTTGTTCACCAACTCAAGTATACCCAAAAATATTCAAAGTATGGGACAGCTTACTCCAACGATTTTGGCCCTTGTTTATGAACGTGTTTCCTTGCTCGAATCTATAATATGAAAATATGAAATTGTTCCTTATCTTATAAGCTATTCTCTGATATTTAGTATGTCCAAAATGGTCAAGTATTGAGCGTGATACCTTAGTTCAAACTTCGTTGGTAACCAGCCAATTACTTGCTCAAAATTTTCTAGTATGAAAAGCTGTTCACCAATGATATTGATCGTACCTTTTGAACATGTTTTGTTACTCGAATCTATGAAATGTGAGTATTAAAATGTTCCTTGATGTATTGGCTCTTTGTTAGTAGCCCATTCAGTTCAAACCATCGAGAATCGAGTGAGATATCCTAGCTCAAAGTACCATGTTAACATTGTTTCCTACTTGGTCCTGAATCATGTTTCTTATTGATGGATTGATATCTCTCAAGTCATTCATGCTAAATTATGGAATTCATATGGATACAAACCTTATGTCTTTGTTCCAAGTAACCATGGTGATTGCTTTGTTTCAACTTCATGAGAATGAGCTTCGATCTTTCTACCAAGATTGAGTACCAAAGAATAATGAATATCTCATAGCTCATTCAATTTCAAAGAGTCCAACTAAGCATCAATTGAAAGGTGATTTTGTTAGCCTTGTACCTATGTCCCAAGTCTGCGAATGAAAGTTCATTCGCTAAAGTTATATATATCATTCCTTCGGATCATGATATGTATTGAGCCTTAAGAGTTGAAGTATTATGATCACTTGACCTAGTCCATTCCATTGAATCCCTTCTCATGTCAAGAATATAAGTCTTGTTTTTATTATAAGGTTCAAGATCACTTCTGACTTATAGATTGAAGCCTCTATGAATAATTCTTCGAAGCATGTAAAGTCTGCCAATTGGCTAAGTATAGGAACTTATGTTCCTAGTTCATGGAATGAACTTGAACCCTCATCCTTAATATCTCTTAGCTTCTTAACATCCATTTCACACCCTTAATTTGATAAGGTGTAAGGATATGAGGGTAAGGAGTTAAGATAAGATAAGAGGCTAAGTTATTAAGAAGTATAAGAAAGAGGTAAGTATGAGTATAAGTATGAGCACAAGTATAAAGTATATAAAGCTATGAGCTAGTATTAATGTATTATATGTGAATAGGTTACTATCTCTGGAGACAAGGCGATAAAGAGAGCCGGAGATGGATTGATTGCTTGCTTGTGCTATTTAAACTGTGAGCTTTACTTTCTATATATGAAACAATTTTTCAAATGTTCATATGTTATGCTTTTAAAAGATATGCATGAGAAGCATGATTTAAATGTTAGACTTGCCACGTTTTTGAGCATGCACCTACCAGTCTACTCACAGCAGAACGATCAGCCCTACTGAATCGAGATTTCAGTTGGGTGTGCGCACGCAACGGTAAGGTACTCGAGAGGGTGGCCAACTTCTTGGCACAACTCTAAACTGTAGACTTGGGTAAGTTATTATTTTTGCACGCGTATATGTTTATGTTTATATTTATGTTTATGAAAATGCATGTAGAATGATTAAGAGCATGTCAGTTATGGTTTTCAAAGTACAACTCGGGTTATTTTTCAAAACCCCCAAGATTGTTGAAATGGGCAGGTCTATGTGTATAGCCTTAAGTGACATTGTTTTTGGGCGACAAGCTCACTCGGTACAATCAATGTACTGACACCTTGTACATATTTCTAAACGTATATGTTAACTAGAAGCAAATGGATGAAAAGGAGGCGAGCCGAGGATTGGGATATCATGGTTGTAGCCCCCGTGACATGTGTCTCCATACACGTGTCACAACTATGCTTCCGCCATCAAGAGTTAAGTTGTCAATATGAGTTAGAGATAAGTAGTTTTTATGATGTAAGAATGAAGTCAAAAATGTAAATTAAGAGTTGATTATAGCGCAAGTTCATTCGTTGATTTCCTTTCTTTGGATCCCATGAGTCCTCAGAGTATAATCCATAAATTCAAAGTGTCGAGATGTAATGTCCACTTAGTCCATCTTCATCCCTTGACTGTTCCGTACTTAGTTCTTTGATACATCCTTCGATAATCTATCTTCTGTCTTCCATCAGCCAATTCCCTTAGTAAGTAATCATATAATGTATGTTCAATGTTCATTCATGAGTCTTTTTTAGCGTTCCACCCGTAGCGCACCAGTCTCCGAGGTATATTTTTACATGCCCTGGGGGTCGGGGCGTTACATTTTAATAAAGAGTGAATTACTCTTAAAGACAATGATTGGATATCCAACGATTTAAGGTTGAGAAATATAGAGATTGAAATGGAAACTACCAATAGTATACGTTCCGTCGTTAAATGCCCGACGTCTTTCCGTCATTAATCCGTCCTTATACGTTGGCGCAAAAAATTTTCAAAAATTTCCATCGTGACTTCGTCGTTAACCACGTCATCTGCCGCCGGAGATGAACGCCATCTCTAAATAGTCCTAATTTCGTCGTTAAATGATGACATAATGTTTTCTGTCGTTAAATTGGTCATTGTCTGGCCAGTTTTTTTTGTTGTGGTAGACAGAAAGAAAAGGAGAATGAAGAAAAGAAATATATTCTCAAAATAGTAAATGTATTAATATTTTATTTCTTAAATAAATTCAGGGGATATTATCTAAACCGAATAACTAACAACCTAATAGGATTGGCCCGAAACCAATTAGATTAGTCCGATTGACAATCAACGTGGATACATGTCTGTGATTGACATATAATTTCTCGACTGAGAGCTTGTTGCAATACGAACATCTAATTCCCTCAAATTCTCAGTTTCTCCGTTCAATCTCCCATGCAGAAAGAATCCCGGCTTCGACAGCGCCGCCGTGATGGGAGCGGAGCTACTCAGCATATGAAAGACTGATGCCATTGTAGGCCTTTCCACCAGATTCTCTTGCACGCAAAGAAGAGCGATATGAATGCATCTCAACATCTCATTATCACAACCACCATTAATCATCATACCTAAATCTATCACATTCTCTGCACTTCCAACCTCCCAATTCCTCCATGCGTAGCTGATAAGGTGCTCCACATTCTCATTCTCGTCGCGAAAATTACTATTTTTTTGTCCGCTCAAGATCTCCATAACCAACACACCAAACCCGAAAATATCCGATTTCTCCGAAAAATGCCCCTGCAATGCATATTCAGGTGGCATATATCCACTGCAAGTACGATGTCGGAAAAAATTAGTACAGACAAAAATGCAATAGATGATCAAAATTATAATTCTGGAGCTTTGATTTTACTCTGGGCTTGTTAATATATTTTTCAAAATGCCCTCACACGTAATTAGTATCAATCTGCCTAGCTAGTGTACCAACCGTATATCAAAATTATCTTTTCTTGATTTTATTTGATTTTTTTTTTCAATTTCTTAATATTATGATTCAATCTCACTTTACACTAATAGACATAGGTTCACGTTCACCAATCCAATTATGATTTATTATTTACCTTTTTAGTATTTAATTTCAATTTTAATGAGTAGTTAAATAATGAAGAAAAATACTAAAAAAATAATATTATACCCTAATTGAATTAATGAAATATTTTTAATTAGTATATTATATATTAGACTAAATCATATCACATCAAAATTGAGAAAAAAGAATATCAATTTTGATACACGATTGGTTGGTACACTGTGATGAGGACGGAGGATTCCATCTAGTATTACTAACCATTGGATGTTTTGACTTTTGTAATATTTGTGAAAATGAAAAATGACAAAGCATTTATTGATTTATGACCCTCCTGCGTGCAATGTGTGTATATCAAAAAATAAAAGTCCATAAGTTTAGAAATATAACTACTATTTTACTTAAATTGAAATGCAATTGTGAAAACTTAACAATAATGATATTCGACTATAATCTGGCCAGTCATACAGTGACATTTTTCTTAATATATATAATTTAAAAAATAATAAATAAAAATTTGTAATCAATATTTAAATGTTCATAAAAGTTTATTCTTAATAACTTTTAAATTTGAATATAAATATATTTTTTCTCCCGAATATATAATTATATTTTTTTTTCTCTTATATAAAAAAATAACAAATTCTTTAAATTAGTCACAATCATCAAATAAAATAAAATGGTTAAATTTTTTTAAAATACATAAATTAACACTTTTTGAATTCTCACGTAAAATCTAAAAAATTTCGATATAAATACATAAACAATTACATATTAATATTGGTTATGGCTGACCACATTATGGCTGAATAGCATCACCCAAAAATTAAATAATTTGATTTAACAATCCTAAACTCGCTTTTGATTTTGACAGATTATGTAGAACCTAATGAATTTATTTATTTTTAGATCTAGACGAAGTCGATCGGCATTTTTACTAGCCGTATAATATGTACGTATTTTCGATCTACATTTAAAAATTATTGATGCTACTCATGTAATTACCCCTAAAAGGATGGACCGTATTTGATTGTGTAGTCCTTTGAATCAATTATCAATCTAACATATATCATATATATCAATGTAAACTCCTCATCCCCCTTACAATGAAAGTATACTTACAATGTTCCTGCGATCCGGCTAGTGCTCTCGTGAGTTCTGTCGTGGACGAACAACCTAGCCAGCCCAAAATCTGTAATTTTAGGGATCATATCTTCATCTAAAAGTACATTACTGGCTTTGAGATCGCGATGTATGATTTTTAGACGTGAGTCTTCTTCGTGAAGATAAACGAGACCCTTAGTGATGCCCTTGATGATCTTGTGCCGCGTATTCCAATCTAGCTCTTGACGCTTGATTGAGTCTACATTTTCATGTTGACAAGAACCCTAATTCAACGTTAGCTTCTCCTAGAGAGAGATTGTGCATGCATGGAGAAAAAAATTGACAGTGAAATTTAATTTTGAACATACCGAATATGAAGTAGTCTAAAGCTTGCATTGTGAACGAATTCATACACAAGAATCCTCTCAGTTTTATTAAGGCAGAATCCCAAAAGCTCAACTAGATTTTTGAGTTCGAGTCTAGCTACTATTAACACCTCATTCTTGAAATCCAGATCAACTTGTTCTGACCTCTTCGGTCTTTTTACAGCTATTTCTCGGCCTTCCATGAGTTTTCCCTACGAATATCACCTCAGATTTTTTTAGTTACTGGCAGTGATTACGTGCATTTCACGTACAATATCTATCGTACATGAGTAATTTATTTTAAAAGGTATTTAAAAAATTAATATAGATTGATTATTTACCTTGTATACCGTCCCGAATCCTCCTTCTCTGAGCTTGTTAGATTCTGAGAAATCATCAATTGCAGCTCTAATGGTGTCAAAATCATATTGTAATGATTCGGCACTGCTAATCTCAAGCTTATAATTTTGTTTTCGATTTATCTTTTTCATTCTTCTCCTTCTTAAGAAGATGCAAAACCCAACATCTACTGTTACACATCCAGCAATTAGAACAACGATGACGGCGATGATGATAGTTCCACTTGAATTACTGCTACCTTTTCCTACAGTTTTTGTTTTACTATTATTTGAATGATATTCACCAAATCCACACATTGTGACTACTAGATTATTTAAATGTTTCTTTTTTGTTTGGAGGATAAACAATGACTTATTTATTCATAGTGAGGAACTAATTGATAGGATATGACCCAACACCTAGGTCCAAAGCATGAGGCCCAATATAATTAGGGCCCCGACAGTTAAGCTCGGCCCAATTGAAGATAAGCGACTTTATCACCAAGGCAACCAAGACTCCTACATCGACTACAACTCAAGCTCCAAGAGAGATATAGAAGCTCGGTGTTGATCCATAAAAGATGAGATCAAGCCAAAGAGTCCAAGTAGGAATAAACTTTGTATTAAGGTCGAATTCCATGTAATTACCTATAAATAGCGGTTTAGAATAGAATGAGTGGGGAGAACAATCTTTGTAAGCTATACTCTCATACTAGCAATAAAGATCCATACTCTTGCTCCGTGGACGTAGATCTATTCTAATAGATCGAACCACGTAAATCCCTTGTGTTCTTGTTTATTTTCGTGTTCGCTTATTCCTTGTCAATGTGCATTAATCACCATACGAAAATAAGATCGATCACTGGCGCCGTCTGTGGGAATCATAAATTTGTGAATTTCGATCAAAGTTTTCAAGGCAACGCATCACGATGATAGGGACCTACACGATCTGCCGCCACTGCTGCTGCCGCCAACAAGGAAAAGGAGAATCAGCAAACCGGACAAGAAATTCCGGCAGCCGAGACAAGCCAAGTGCAAGATCAGAATCTTGCGGTGAACCAACGACTTGGGAAGGAACATGTGAGAGACCGAACCCCAGAAGGCCACGTCGAGCATGTTCCTTTGGACAAGTTCAGAAATCCGATCCACCGTGACGGAGAGGCCCGCGACAGCAGCAAGCAAGATGACCTTGCCAACTTCCAGCAAGAATTCGACAACGCTGTAAAAGCGTATCTGGCAAAAAATCAGCAAGATTTCCTAAAGTTCGTCCAGCAGCAGAGGGATCATAGCCGAGGATGAGAGCACGGAGCTGCGTCTCAATCGAATCACCGGTAAAAGTCCCCAAGCGTAAGGATCCTAGACGCGCGAGACGCCCGGATTCCTCCTAGGCGATTCGCTAATGATTGCCAAGGGAACTATAATCGCGTCTCACCTCGGCGAGATGCAATTTTACCTCGTTGCCATGCTTACTCACCTCGGCGAAGCGAGGACAACTACCGAGGAGGGAGGTTCGGCGTATATGGGAGAATCTCTACGCCTTTCACTAACCGGATACTCTACACACCTCTCCCTTCTTCGTACAAGGTACCACCGGTGAAGCCGTACAACGGATCATGCGACCCGCAGAATTTTCTGTCACAGTACCAGTATAACATGGTTAACCAGGGGCTCAGCGATGACATCTACATGTGCAAGGTATTCCCGGAGCTGTTGATTATAATGCCCGCATGTGGTTCGATAGTCTACCACCTCGCAGTATCGGGTCGTACAACGAGCTGATGGAGGCCTTCGAGCGGAGATTTTTTCAAAAAGCTGAGGCTAAAATCACTGCGGCGCATTTACTCACTATAAGGCAGAGGCGAGGCGAGTCCATCAGTAACTTTATGACTAGATTCAATGAAGAAAGTCTAAAAGTCGATCGCCTAACTAATGAGGTCCTTATCTAGGCTTTCCAAAACGCTATCCAATCGGGCGCCCTATACAAGGAGCTCGTAAGGAGCGAGCCCCGCACTGCGAGGTAATTATGGAGCATAGCTGATCAGTTTGCAAGAGCCGACGAAGCTGACAGGCGCAAACATGAAGCTGACAAGGCCGAACCGTCAGATCGGAAGAAGGAAGATCGCAATGACTGAGGCCAAGTTCGGCGAAGCGCTCTCGACAGACTCCAGCGGAGACCGATCGAATCCAGGCTTGGACCTCGGCAGAGCCAGGAAAAGAGCCAGTTCACCCCATTGACGAAGCCGAGGACAGAAATCTATGAGCTCCACACCAACATGTTCGAGAAGCCTCAGCCCATGTCGCGAGAAGGGTCGAAACGGCGATCCAAGGACAAGTATTGCCGATTTCATGAGGATTACGGCCATGACACGGAGGATTGCAGGAACTTGGCTGAAGATATCGAGCACTTGATGTGCGACGGTACACCTAAAAAGTACTAAAGTCGCGGCCAATACAAAGCCCGACCTCAGGGCAAGGGAAAGCGCAAGAACAGAGGGGGGAATAACTGTGGCCCCCATGTGGATAAGAAGCCAAAGCGCGATGATGAAGATGAAGACGAGGACCAACCTCAGTTCGACGGAATCATCACAGCAATCACCGGGCTCCCTCACGGAGTCACGAAGTCATCACTTAAGGCCGAGGTCTGAAGTCCCCAGACTGACGAACCTTCACAAAAAAGGTTCTAGAAGGACGAGGCCATTACATTCTCTGAGAAAGATTCAGTGCCGTCGACCATACCTCACCAAGATGCCATTATGATCGAGGCTGTGGTAGCCAACAAGCTCGTTCAACGAGTATTTATCGACAGTGGAGCCTGAGTAAGCGTACTCTTCAAGGATTGCTTCGAGAAGCTAGGGGTTGAAGAGGCACGCCTTACCCCGGCGCCGATCCCCCTAAAAAGCTTCGTCCAGCAAGAGACGTAAACAGAGGGGATCATTCAACTTCCCGTTACAGTGGGGAAACATCCATTGTCATCCACCAAAGTGATAAACTTCTTCGTCGTGAAGGCCAACTCTCCCTACAACATCATTCTAGGAAGAGATTGGTTGGTGGCGGTGAAAGCAATCTGTTCGGCATACCACTTGACGATCAAAATCCCATCAAGGGGCGGGGTGATCAAAAGCGAGCCAAAGAGTGCATGTAGATCGCCCTACGAGGTGTCGGAACACCTCAGCACCCCCAAGCATAGCAACCATAGAAACCCGAGGAGTTGGAGAAGGCACCTGAATCTGACGAGCCAGTAGATGACGTTACACTCTACAAAGATGACCTGTCTAAGGTCGTCAAAGTAGGTTTTGCGAGCGGAACCGAACTCCGAAAGCAGATCATCCAACTTCTTCAGGAATACCGAGATGTCTTTGATTGGTCACCCCTTGATATGACCGGGGTGGCATATCATCACACACCGGTTGAACATCAACCCAGGAGTAAAACCAGTTCGGCAAAAGCAGCGAGTGTTCACAGTAGAGCGGAACCAGGCCATCTATGATGAAGTGCGTCAACTTTTGAAGGTGCAGATACTCTTTGAGGTCAAATATCCAACATGGATAGCAAATCCGGTGATGGTCAAGAAGCAAGGAGGAGGGTGGCGGATGTGTATCGACTACACCGATCTCAACAAATACTGCCCCAAGGACTACTATCCCCTCCCCAACATCGACAAGAAGGTCGAAGCCCTCGTCGGCCATAAAGTCTTCAGCTTCCTAGATCTTACAAAGGGTACCACCAAGTCCTCATGAGTGATGAGGACGCGCTGAAAACAGCCTTCATCACAGACTTTGGCATTTATGCGTATAAGAAGATGCCTTTCGGACTCAAGAACGCTGGAGCGACCTATCAAAGAATGGTCAACAAAATATTCGAGCCTCACATCGGCAAGAACGTAGAGGTGTATGTGGACGACATCATCGTCAAAAGTAAAGAGCCGACTACTTGTGTTGATGACCTCAAGCTCATCTTCAGCCTCCTTCGCAAGGTGAACCTTAAGCTAAACCCTGAGAAGTGTACCTTCATGATCCGATCAGGAAAATTTCTGGGGTGCTGGGTTTCTCAAGAGGGGTTGAAAGCCAATCCATCCAAAGTCTAAGCCATCCAAGAGATGAAAGTGCCAAAAACCATTCATGATGTGCACAAATTGACGGGTTGTTTGACCGCACTAAGTCATTTCTTGTCTAAAGCTGCCAAAAAACAACTCCCTTTCTTCAAGATTTTGAAAAAGGTGCCGGACTTCGAATGGAAAGACGAGCACAGGTCGGCATTCGAGGAGCTCAAGAAGTACCTAGCTAATCTCCCGACCTTATCTGTTCCAAAGGAGGGAGAAGTCCTCTCCCTATACCTCGCCGCCTCGGATGAGGCCATAAGCGCAGTGCTAGTTCGGGAGGAAAGGCGTAGTCAGCTGCCAGTCTACTTCATCAGCCGAGCACTGAAAGGGCCGGACACGAGGTACCAACCACTTGAGAAAGTTGCGCTAGCATTGGTAAATGCTACAAGGAGATTGCGACCTTACTTTCATGCGCACTCCATACAAGTCCTGACAGACCTGCCACTTCGACAAGTGTTGACCAAATCAGAAGCATCGGGAAGGATCGCAAAGTGGGCAGTAGAGCTCGGCGAGCACACCATCTCTTTTTGCCGATGTCAAGCTATCAAAGGTCAAGCCTTAGCGGATTTTCTAGTGGAGGTAAAATTTACAGAAGTGCCAAAGCCGACCGAATCCTCCCCAAGCAAAACCGATGCCGAAGCTCTGACCGAACTACCAAGAGATTGCTGGAATGTCTACGTGGATAGGGCTTTGGGGCATTCGGGAAGCGGAGCAGGTGTCATACTCCTCAGCCCAGAAGGACAAGAGACCACTTATGCACTTCGGTTCGACTTCCCAACAACAAATAACGAGGTGGAGTACGAAGCTCTGATCGTCGGACTTCGTCTAGCTTAGGCCCTCCAGATACGAGCTGTTCAAGTTTACAGCGACTCTCAAGTCATAATGAGCCATATGCTAGGAAAGTACGAGGCTAAAGGCGAGAGGATAAAAAAGTACCTCCATAAAGCCAAGAGTTTGCAACAAGGCTTCTCATACTTCGAGTTGGTTCGAATTCCAAGGGGGGAAAACAACCGAGCCGATGCTTTAAGCAAATTGGCATCATCATCTACAAGCTCTCCCGTGGAAGAAGTCAAGTGCCGAAGCATAGATGAAACCGAAGTCAACCTGGTAATTGAGGACGAGCCGAACTGGATGACCCCCTTTCGAGCATATTTGGAGAGGGCGAACTACCCAGTGATAAGCTTGAGGCTAGGAAGATCTTAAGCAAGTCTCCGAAGTATACTCTAGAGCAAGGAGATCGTATCTTCAGCCTCTCCTAAGATGCGTTGGACCGAACCAAGTGGACTACGCATTGCGAGAAGTTCATGAGGGATTGTGCGGAAGTCACGTCAGAGCTCGAGCGTTGTCAAAGAAGGTAATGAGATGGGGATACTACTGCCCACTATGTTCCAAGATGAAGTCGACCTCATCAGGAAGTGTCCGAAATGCCAAATTCATGGAACAGTGCCGAGGCTACCCCAAACCGACCTCACAAGCATGCAAAGCCCTTGGCCGTTCATGCAATGTGGGATAGACATCGTCGGCCCATTCGACAAAGCTCCCGGACAGCTCCAGTTCCTCATCGTAGCCATTGACTATTTCACTAAGTGGGTTGAGGCTGAACCTTTGGCGAAGATCACGAGCAAGAATGCCCTTAACTTCGTCTGGAAGAACGTGGTTTGCCGTTTTGGTGTACCTCATATCTTAGTCTTGGATAATGGGATGCAGTTCATAGATAGGACATTCAGGGAATGGTGTGAAGGGCTTCATATTCAACAGAAGTTCACTTCGGTAGCTCATCCTCAAGCAAATGGCCAAACCGAAGTCACCAACCGGACGATCGTCAAGGGACTCAAAACTCGCCTACGTAAAGCAAAAGAAGATTGGGCAGCGAACTTACCCCAAGTCCTATGGTCATACCGAACAACTCCCCGGACCTTAAACGGTGAAACGCCCTATAGTTTGGTGTACGGAACCGAAGCAGTGATCCCGGTAGAGATCGGCCTGCCGAGCCCCCGCACTATCAACTTCTCAGCTGAAGACAATGAAGAAGGCCTCCGAACTAATCTAGATTTGTTAGAGGAGAAGCGAGAGCTCGCCTACATAAAGGAAGCCAAGTACAAGCAACAAGTGGCTCGGTACTATAACCAAAGAATAAAGTATCAGCAATTCCAAGTAGGCGACCTCGTACTTCGAAATAATGAGGTCAGTAAAGCGGAAAGGCTCGGCAAGTTGGAAGCCACATGGGAATGACCTTACAGAGTTGCAAAAGTCCTCAACAAAGGGTCGTACAAGCTCGCCTACTTATCCGGTGAGCTAATACCCCGTACATGGCACATTACACATTTGAAGAGATACTTTGCATAAGTGGCTGAGAGTAATGTTCAAGTCATTTAGTTCGTCTAAGTCATGAATCAGGTCCAACTGTTTTTTTTTATCATATTTTAACATCAGTTTTCCTATTAATAAATTTTTTATTTTTCCTTTAATTCGTTTGGTCTTGTATATCTCATTTTGCATTTATGAATATTGCTACACCACTTATGCATATTATCTCGCCTTTTTCATTAAACCTGACGAGGGTATTTTAATATCCTTTTAAGGATAAATAAACTCCTTAGCTGGAGTAGCATTCAAACGCGCATAAGGGGACAACCCCTATCGATAAATTCGACAAATAAGAAACCTCGAGCCTACCTTAGTTAAAAACAAGGATGAACTACCTTTGTTTAAAATGAGGAGGCACTACCTTCGTGAAAAGCAAGGATGATTTACCTGTGTTTAAAACGAAGACGAGCCTAAACCTCATCTTATGACGAGGTCGTGCTATCTAAAGCCTAAACCTCATCTTATGACGAGGTAGTGCTATCTAAAGCCAAACTTCATCTTGTGAAGAAATGAGCTATCTAAAGCCAAACTTCGTCTTACGACAAAGTGAGCTATCTAAAGCCAAACTTCGTCTTATGACGAAGTGAGCTATCTAAAGCCAAACTTTGTCTTATGATGAGGTTAAACTATTTAAAGCCATCCTCGTCTTATGACGAGGGCAAGCTACCTAAAGCTTACCTTCGTTTAAAACAAGGAAAACTATCTTAGTTAAAAATGAGGATGAAAAGCTTACATACCAGTACATAAATTTCCATTATATTTCATAAGAAGGAAAAAGTACAATTACATCAAGAAGACAAAGAGCCCGAAGGCTTAGGCTTGCTAAAGCTGAGCTAATCTCTAGCAAAGTCTCTACTAGTGTTTAGATTCAAGATATTATCTATATTAATTCTACCTCTGCCTCTACTTCATCCAGCAGTTCGGCCACCCTGACTTCGTGTATTTTGGCTCGATCGACCTCGGCCTCGTCCCAACGTTGACTGCCGTTCTTGGTCATAAAATTCTGTAGAATGGAACTTGCCAATCCTAGAATTAGGATTCACCGAACTTGAAGGTCCATCTTCCAAAAATTCCCTAGAAGTGCGGTCAAGAAACCCCAGGTTTGGACCAGGGTTGGCTAAAGGAGAAGACCGGGCTTCGGACAAGATATGACGCTCCAACGTTGGGTGACGAGCCAAAACTGTCTTATACATGCTCGCCACTCGCATAAGCTCGTTCAATTGATCCCGAAGCTCCCAGAAGTCATCTCCGTATTACTCCCTGTAGCTCCGACACCGAGCCTTGAGCTCTTTGACTTTCTTATTGGTCTCAGAAATAGTAGACCCCCCAGCTCGGTGAATTATAGCCTCGTACTCAGCATGCTCCTGAGAAATTACTTCGGCCTTATTATCCTCGTCCTCCGTAATCTCCAGCTTCTCTTCGAGCTCAAGAAACTGAGCCTGTAGCTCGTCATATTTGAGCTGAGCAGCAGTAAGCTTGACATCGGCCTCGTTTTGAACATGTCCAACCCTGGCTTTTCCAATGTAAGACTTGGCCTCTTTCACCTCAAGAGCCCGAGTCAGTTGGGATATTTCATCAACCAATTGAGATGCATCAAAAAGTTGGGGAGAAGAAGACTACAAAGGCAAATGAAAGATATTTCAATTAAATTGGAATTTCATTAAAGCCATTTAGGCTAAAGGAAAAGCGTCGTCCTAGTGACGACGTAATACAGGGATCTACATGAAAAAAAAAAAAAAGCATAAAGGGAGGTGATCAACTGACCACTCCGGCGTTCTCCTCCTCTTTGAAGAGGTATCTCATCATTCGCCGGAGTAGCTTTAGCCTCCCTCCTGGCTTCAGCCTCGAGCTCTGCAGTAGTGTCGAGGTCGGCGATCATGGTTTCCAGGTCGGCATCCATGTCGACCGGCCAATCACGAACAGCCTCGGACGTCAGAACGTCAGATAACGAGGCCAGGCTCTCCAGAAACGGGATCACCTTGGTGTCTTCCACCAGAGCCTCGGCGTAAGCACGGTTCAAGGTCTCATCTGACACCGCCACATACCCGTATTTGGACTTATCCAAATCAGGGAAGTCGGCGGTAATGTCGTCGATGGTATCGGCAGCGATGCGCATGTTCAACACCACAGCTAGCTGGCCGGCCAGCTCCAAGAATTTCTCAAACCAAAATAGCCTTTCAGTGTATGCACGAAGCAGCGGCCCTTGCCTAGCCACCACTTCGGCCTCCTGAAGCTTCACGGCCTCCAGTTCAGCCTTCAACGAAGCCGCCTCCGACTTAGCTGCTTCAGTTGCAGCTCGAGCCTCAGCCTCCTTTGCCGAGGGAACCTTCACCTCGGTTACAGCAGCAGCCAACCGGTTGGCGAGACCGACCTTCTCATTCTCCAACTCCCGTTAGACCCGAGATGCTTCGGTGAATCGACTAGTCCCTTCGTCAAAGAAACTAGACAAGTCCGAAGCCTCCTTCATCAGCATTTCCGCAAGGCTAGTGAATTTAGCAGCCATAACCTCGGCGCCCTACAAAAACCCATACAAGTATTATTATACAGAAGGAAAAAATACATTTAAGGCTCTTAACTAGCTATCATACCTCGGGAAACGGCCGACGCTGATTCACCAGTTCTCCAACTAGCTGATCCAATAACCCAGCAGAAGATCGGCCTGTGACTACGGCATGCTCACCCTCAGCCGATGCAACCATAGTCACCTTCGGCGCCTTTTTACGACGCAGATGGGGTTGCCTGGAAGGCGACCTTACCGGTGATGAGCCCGGCCCACTCTCAGTCCGCTATGAAGATGCCTTGGAAGGCGCATTCTCGCTGGCAGACCTCGACCTCTTTAGGTTATTCAACAACTTCACTGCAATTCAAAACGCAAATACTCAGGAAAAAAAGAGAGAAAACAGGGTAGAAAAAGAGGAATGCCGAGGTGGGGCCTCACCCTTCGCCGGATCCACCATGGACTTAGGGTCGAAAGGGCTCAACCCCAGACGAGCGAGCTCGGCCTCGTCATACTCCCCAGAAATGATGCCAAGCTCCCCCAAAATTCTCTCGAGGTCACCAAACCTCTCTTCGGTGTTCTGGTCCCCTAACGGGTCCTGTTTTCCAGACGAACTAGGACACCTCGTCAGACCGGCAAAAGAAATACTTCTTCTGCCAGTTCGAGTGCTTAGACTTCATCCTAACCCTAAATCCGAGGTTAGGGGAGAGGTAAAACCACCCCGTACTTGGTTTAAAGCTGAAAAACCTAAGGATCAATCCTACGGTTAAAGGGACATCGCGGCGGCCGGCCTCAACAGCGAGACCGATGAGTTGTTTAAACGAGTTCGGCATAATTTGCCCTAAGGCCATGCTGAACTTCTATAATAACTTATCGAAAATAGGAAAAAGGGGAAAACGAAGGCCGCAACCCAAGCAATCTTCCTACACGGTAAAAAAACCGACCGGAGGCGAACAAGCCCTATCCTCTGGATGGGGAACTACAAGCAAAGCAGAAACAGGAAATAAAAAAAAATTGGCAATTTCTTGAACCCTAGATGCGCTCAAAATTGGCGCATGTTCAAGAACGTTGCCGGAATCGGAACTTACAGAAGGATACCGAACACTACGGACAATAGGAACGGAACAGACTCCTCACGGTTCCCGTCACTATCGCTACCACTGACTCGGGAAGAAGAGGCCATGGTAAGAAAATAACTTACTTGCATAAACGCTGTGGAGGATTCCAACGTAAAACGAGCGGCGGCGCTGCAAATCGCGAAAGGTGGAGAGAGAGAGAATTGCAGAGAAAGATTTAAATTTTGGGGGAAAGAGAGAAGAAATGGCGTATGAAAGAAGTTTTATCAACTTTCCGCCTTTTCAACCTCCCCCACGTCCAATCACGTCCCACTTTATCGGGACCCTAAGCGGCACATTAATTAAAGAAACTGACACTCCGTGTTCGTCCTCGGCAACTATTTCTCTGACCTCATCTTAACGAGGCGGTACGCGATTGACTTTGTCAATTCTACTTTTGACGGGGCAACGCACTTCAAACTGACCTTATCTTAACGAGGCGGTACGTAATTGACTTCGTCAATTCTACTTTTGATGGGGCAACGCACTTCCAACTGACCTCGTCTTAATGAGGCGGTACGTTATTGACTTCGTCAATTGTACTTTTGATGAAGCAACACACTTCAAACTGACCTTGTCTTAACGAGGCGGTACGCGATTGACTTCGTCAATTCTACTTTTGACGGGGCAACGCACTTCAAACTGACCTCGTCTTAACGAGGCGGTACACAATTGATTTCGTCAATTCTACTTTTGATGGGGCAACGCACTTCCAACTGACCTCGTCTTAACGAGGCAGTACGCGATTGATTTTGTCAATTCTACTTTTGACGGAGCAACGCACTTCCAACTGACCTCGTCTTAATGAGGCGGTACGTTATTGACTTCATCAATTCTATTTTTGACGGGGCACGCAATTTACACCACTTCTACCTCAGCCATTCCCTTAATCACCCTCGCTTCTACATCTTTTGGGGAGGGATATGATAGGATATGGCCCGGCACCTAGGCCCAAAGCATCAGGCCTAATATAATTAGGGCCCCGACAGTTAAGCTCGGCCCAATTGAAGATAAGAGACTTTATCACCAAGGCAACCAAGACTCCTACATCGACTACAACTCAAGCTCCAAGAGAGATATAGAAGCTCGGTGTTGATCCATAAAGGAGGAGATCAAGCCAAAGAGTCTAAGTAGGAATAGACTTTGGATTAAGATCGAATTCCATGTAATTACCTATAAATAGGGGTTTAGAATAAAATGAGGGGGGAGAACAATCTTTGTAAGCTATACTCTCATACTAGCAATAAAGATCCATACTCTTGCTCCGTGGACGTAGATCTATTCTAATAGATCGAACCACGTAAATCCCTTGTGTTCTTGTTTATTTTCGTGTTTGCTTATTCCTTGTCAACGTGCATTAATCACCCTACGAAAATAAGATCGATCACTAATTACCTTAAGTAAAGAGTAAATTTAATAAGAGAAGAAAGAAAGAAAGAAAGAAAGAAAGAAAGAAAAGTAGCTAGAAATGAATTTTTTAATCTCAACATTTTTCTAGGAAAGTAGCTTGAAATATGAGAACTACCGCGTTATTAAATTAAATTTCTAAAGGAGCTAGATAGCGTGTTGATTATTATATTATATTTTTAATAATCATCTTCTAAGTGCATACTACTATATGTGCGTGTGTTTAGGGCAAAAGATTTAAATTGGAAGAATATTAAAATATTAAAGAATTAATATTTTGAAGTACTACTATACCCGGCGTTAACTGCGACGAAGGCTCTTGAAACATTGTTTGATATTAAAATAGTGTAGCTAGGCCGGAAGATGGCACCGCTCTGCCGCCAGTCGTAACACGTCGGTAGGTCTCCGGCGGCGCTGCCAATGCAACCGCTGCATTCCATCTCAGTTATATCCGGCGTGCACTGCACCAACCCATAAATCATCTGAGAATCTGGCCCCGTCCTATTCCCCGCCGCCACCTTCTTCATCGCACCGCCGGCTGCCGCCGTCATCCGCAGCTTGTACAACAACGCCTGCACATCAGCTTTGAATTGCACCACCACACTCGTCGCGTTCTCCCAATTCCACCCTTGCCACCCTACATAAATATTACCACTTTCAAATTGTAGCAAACATATATATAGAATCAAGGGTTTATTGCCCAAAATACACAACATTTCGTTAAATTCTGGTTTGCTCATAAGTTTTAAAATCTACCTACAAATATACAACATTTCAATTATTTTTTATTTGGCACACGAGATCGATTTTTGTCATAATTTTGTCAGATTTTGTGCTGATACTTTTGTTGAAATATTGGAACCTCACTAATATTTAGACAAATTCGGCTTCCATATCTGCACAAAATCTGACAAAATTAGAAAAAAAAAAAGAAAAAGAAAAAAGGGATCTCGTGCAAAATCAGAAACAATTGAAAGGATGTGTATTTATAGACAAATTTTAAAGCTCTTGTCCAAAATCAGAATTTAACAAAAGATTATATATTTTTGGGCAATTTCTCCTATAATTAATTGTTAAGTATATTAATTTCTCAAAAAAAAAAAATGTTGATTTGAAACATGGATAAGTCGCCAGCCTTTGGAATATAGTCTTATCTGAGAAACGCAGCATGCAAAACTCGCCATATATAAAGGCTTCTTTCTCAGTGGGGCAGTTGTCCAGTATGTCGGTGGCGAGGCCACGGGCACAGCTCCGACACGTGTCGAGCTGGAGATCACCTCGGCAGAGGAAGACGAGGCTGACGACGTCGGGAGCAACGCCCTCGGAGGCGTTGTAGAAACCACTTTTCGGTATCATGGAAGGGAATGAGGAAATGAGGGCGTATTGCTATGTTGCTTAGTTGCCATTCCGGCAATGGTATTGGGGTGTCACAAAATGTACGAGGCTTTTTGCTAGTACGATGAGAATCAAGACGATTGTCCACTTTCTCTTAATATTGTTCATAGCTTGATTTGGAGATGGATGCATGTGCTAATTAATTAAGTGTGAGAGAGAGAGCTTTGTCAAGGATGATTAATATATAGGCATTCTACTATTATGGGGTGTTTTTTTTCTCCAACATTTAACAAAAAATTGAAAGGTCGCGCTATGAAAAATTTGACCCTAAAACATTTAGTCTCAAACATTAATCCTACTAGTGTTAGACCAACTCACAGGATGAAATTCTCTATATCCATTTTTGTATTGCAATTGTGTACCAAATTATTATTTTTATTAATTTTATACTGTATTTTATAAAGAATAAAAATTATTATATTATGATAAATCATAATAAATATTTATAAATAAAATTTGAAATTTTTAATGATTATATTCTCTACTTTTGAATTTAGCAACCCAAATATAACTAATAAAAATAAAATTAAATGCTAAAATCCCTAATTGAATGGGTGAACCTTAGAAAATAATTATAAAATTAATCTAAATTATTATAATTAAAATTATTGAAAAGAAATCATAAAATTAGTAAAAAAAATAAAATTTAGTACATGATTGGAACACGAAAATGGGTAAAAAAGATCTCCCAAGTGCCTAACTCACACCGGCATGTTTAAAGTTGAAGAATTGTTGATTAAGATCGGAGGTGCAATCTAATTGGAGGAAATCGACTACTAATTAATAATGGGATCCACCTCCCCTCTATTTTATAATGCAATTTATTCATTATTTTATTTTTTTTAATTTTCTTTTACAATGCATGCTATGCACATCCTCATCATGAGCGTGCATATTGCGAGTGAGTTATAGTATTTGGAAGTAATTAAAATATATTTCTCCCTCCAAAATAAAAAAGGAGCTATACCAATATTTATTCCTACGTATTTCTAATCTATGGGAAAATTATACCATTTGGCCGTATCTTTTAAGGGGAGTACTTAAAAGAATAATTAATTAGAGTTAGGGCTGTTTAAATGGTTTCCGGTTAGAACCGACTGAACTGGAATCGAGCTAGTTTTGGTTAATCGAAAATTCGGACAGTGGATCGATTTTGGTTCCCTATTTCAAATTATTTTCGATTTTCAGTTAAACAGGATCCGAATGGTTTCGAACCGAAAAAACGATTTATTTATATATATTATATTAGTATTTATATATTACTATATTATTAATACTTTTATTTTTTTTACATTTATATATATATAATATTTATATCCTCAATTCACAAAATCAAACCCTACGCTCATTCTTATTGGAATTTGTGTTTTTTCTTTCTATTTTTTTTTTTTTTAATTAGATGGATTAATGTAAGTTTGTTTTGTTATCACATATTCATGGTGATGAATGATGATGATGCATTGATGATTTTTTTTGATGGATTCATGAACATGAAGAAGATGGATCAATGATATAAATTTTGATGAATTGATGGATTGATAGAATTATTTTGATGATTGTTTGAATATAGTTTTTTATTTTGGAATTTGAATACAATTTGTATCTATAATTTTAAATAGTGAAACATACATTTCTTAAAAAAATGTGAAAATTTTGGTTCTTTCGGTTAACCGAAACCGAACCGGTTAAAATCGTTCAGTTCCGAATAACCAAAAAAAAATTGGTTTGATTCTCGATTCTAAATTTAGGGGGATTTTTGGTTCGGTTAACTGAACCGAACCATTTAGACAGCTCTAATTAGAGCATCCCTATCGCACCGGCATTTGAGGGATCGCCAGCGAGCCCGAGTTTGGGGAGGGGCTCGTGCTGCATTGGGGAGCCCTGTGAGGCTCGCAAGGGGGCTCTCTGATAAGATCCGGCTCGAGCCTCCTTTTGCATAATCTAATATTTTTTCATAATTCAAAAATTTAAATTAAAAAATACTATATGTTTGAACAATAATTTTTTCCGTGGATGAAAAAAACTTTGTTTCTTGTGTGAGAGATCATATATGTTCATAAGTTTGACTTCATTTACTAGCGATTTAATCTATATTTTTATGGTGTAATTTGTTTTTATTTGAGTGAGTAAGAATATATATATTTTTAATTGGTATGAATTTTTTTTATTTAAATACAAAAAAAAGAAGAAGAGAAATTCGAAGAAAGCTCCACCATCAATGGGATTTGAAGAAGCCCCAATGTTGAGGCTCAACATCGGTGATGCTCTTACTAGAAAAAAATATTATCCAAAAAGGGAGTTTGCACTTTAAGAACTAAAAACAATTATATGATGTCAGTATTGCATCGGGATTTTTTATACTCTCTCATTCTACTATTGATCGATCTTATTTTCGTAGGCAATTAATGAACGTTGACAAGGAATAAATGAATACGAAAATCATGGAACATAAGGGATTTACGTGGTTCGATCTACCAGAATAGGTCTACGTCCACGGAGCAAAAAGAGAGTGGATATTATTGCGAGTATGTGTGTGTTATTTACAAGATTGTTCTCCTCCCTCATTCTACTCTAAACCCATATTTATAGATGTTCATATGGAGCTTGATTCTAATACAAAGTCTACTCATATAAGGACTCTTTGAGCTTATCTTCCTCTTATCGGTTGGCATCCGAGCTTCTATATCTCTCTTGGAGCTTGAGTTGTAGTCGATGTAGGAGTCTTGGTTGCCTTGGTGAAGAAGTTTCTCTTTCTTAGTTGGGCCGAGCTGCGTAGGCCGAGCTTAACTGTCGGGACCCAATTATATTGGGCCTGATGCTTGGGCCTAGGAGCTGGGCCGTATCTTATCACATCCCCCCCCCCCCCCAACAAAAAAGATGTAGAAGCGAGGGTGTGACTTAGGGGAAATAGTTGAGGTAGTAGTAGTGTAGTATAAAGTACGTTGCCCTGTCGAAAAATAAATTGACAAAGTCAAGTGCGTACCGCCCCTTTGAAGACGAGGTCTGAGAAAAGTGTCTTGCCCCGTCGAAAAATAAATTCAACGAAGCCGAGTTCGGCTCGTCTCGTCAATGACGAGGTAAAGAGAAATGTCTTGCCCCGTCAAAAAATAAATTCAACGAAGTCGAGTTCGGCTCGTCCCGTCAAAAGACGAAGTTAGGCTTTAGGTAGCTTGTCCTCGTCATAAGATGAGGTTAGGCTTTAGGTAACTCGTCCTCGTCATAAGACGAGGTTAGGCTTTAGGTAGCTCGTCCTCGTCATGAGACGAGGTTAGGCTTTAGGTAGCTAGTCCTCGTTATAAGACGAGGTTAGGCTTTAGGTAGCTCTTCCTCATCATGAGATGAGATTTGACTTTAGATAGCTCTTCCTCATCATAAGACGAGGATTGGCTTTAAATAGCTCTTCCACGTCATAAGACGAGGTTTGGCTTTAGGTTCCTTATTTGTTGAGAAGTATCGATAGGGGTGGTCCCCTTACGTGCGTTTATAGTTTACTCTATTTTAGGGTTTCATTCATCCTCGTCAGGATTTTCAATTATATATATGAGATAGTACGCATAAGTAGAAGAGAGAGATGTGCAAGATGCGATATGCAAAGACCAAACAATTAAAGGAAAAATAAAACTTTATTGATAGACGAACTGACTCTTGACAAGTAAAAAGTAAAAATTTAACAAGTAAAAAGGACGACCTGACTCTTGACAAATATGACCTAAGTAATCTATATGGACTTGAACATAACTCTTAGCCACTTATGCAAAATATCTCTTTAAATGAGTAATGTGCCATGCACGGGGTATTGGCTCACCGGACAAGTGGGCAAGCTTATACGACCCTTTGCCGAGGACTTCTTCAACTCGGTAAGGTCCTTCCCATGTGGCTTCGAGCTTGCCGAGCCTTGCTGCCTTGCTTACTTCGTTATTCCGAAGAATTAGGTCGCCTACTTGGAACTGTTGGTACTTGACTCTTTGGTTATAATACCGAGCCACTTGTTGCTTGTACTTGTCTTCCCTTATGTAGGCGAGCTCTCGCTTTTCTTCTACCAGATCTAGGTCGGTTCGAAGATTCTCTTCATTATCTTCGGCTGAAAAGTTGATAGTACGAGGGCTCGGCAGGCCGATCTCTACCGGGATCACTGCTTCGGTTCCATACACCAGACTGTAGGGTGTTACACCATTTGAGGTCCGGGGAGTTATGCGGTATGACCATAAAACTTGGGGTAAGTTCGCTACCCAGTCTCCTTTGGCTTTATCGAGGCGAACTTTAAGTCCCTTAATGATTGTCCGGTTGGTGACTTCGGTCTGGCCGTTCGCTTGAGGATGAGCTACCGAAGTAAACTTTTGCTGAATATGAAGCTCTTCACACCATTCCCTGAAAGTTCTGTCTATGAGCTGCATCCCATTATCCGAGACGAGGATATGGGGTACGCCGATGCGGCACACTACGTTCTTCCAGATGAAGTTAAGGGTGTTCTTGCTCGTGATTTTTGCCAAGGGTTCAGCTTCTACCCATTTGGTGAAGTAGTCAATGGCGACGATGAGGAACTGGAATTGGCCGGGAGCTTTATCTAGCGGGCCGACAATGTCTATCCTCCATTGCATGAACGGTCATGGACTTTGCATGCTGGTGAGGTCGGTTTGTGGTAACCTCGGCACGGTCGCATGTATCTGACATTTCGGACACTTTTTGACGAGGTCTACTATATCTTGGAATATTGTAGGCCAATAGTATCCCCATCGCATGATTTTCTTTGAGATTGCTCCGGCTCCGATGTGGCTTCCACACGATCCTTCGTGTATTTCTCGCAGTGCGTAATCTGCCTGGTTCGGACCCATGCACCTTAGGAGGGGCTAGAGGTATGATCTTCTGTAAAGCATTCCCTGTTCAAGAATGTACTTCGGAGACTTGCTCAAGATTTTCCTCGCTTCGAGCTTATCACTGGGCAGTTCTCCCTTCTCCAGATAATTTCGAAGATGAGTCATCCAGTTCGGCTCGTCATCAGTTACTAGGTTAACCTCGGCTTCGTCTATACTTCGGAGTTTGACTTCTTCCACGGGAGAGCTTGTAGATGACGACACCAATTTGCTTAAGGCATCTGCTCGGTTGTTTTCCCCCTAGGGATGCGAATCAACTCGAAATGCGAGAAGTACTGCTGTAAGGTCTTGGCTTTGTAGAGGTACTTTTTCATTCTATCGCCTTTAGGCTCGTACCTTCCTAGCATGTGGCTCACTATGACTTGGGAGTCGCTGTAAACTTGTACAGCTCGTATCTGGAGAGCATGAGCTAGACGAAGTCCGGCGATTAAAGCTTCGTACTCCACTTCATTGTTTGTTGTTGGGAAGTTGAACCGAAGTGCATAACTTGTCTCCTGTCCATCTGGGCTGAGGAGTATGACACCTGCTTCGCTTCCCAAATGCCCCGGAGCCCCGTCCACATAGACTTTCCAGCAATCTTTAGGCGGTTCTATCGGAGCTTCGGCATCGGTTTTGCTTGGCTGAGGAGTATGACACCTGCTCCGCTTCCCAAATGCCCCGGAGCCCCATCCACATAGACTTTCCAGCAATCTTTAGGCGGTTCTTTCGGAGCTTCGGCATCGGTTTTGCTTGGGGAAGGTTCAGTCGGCTTCAGCACTTCTGTGAACTTAGCTTCCACCAAGAAATCTGCTAGGGCTTGACCTTTGATGGCTGGGCGAGGGCAAAAGGAGATCGTGTGCTCGCCGAGATCAACTGCCCATTTGACGATTCTTCCCGATGCTTCCGGTTTTGTCAGCACTTGTCGAAGTGGCAGGTCGGTCAGGACTTGTATGGGATGTGCATGGAAGTAGGGTCGCAACCTCCTTGCAGCATTCACTAATGCCAACGTGACTTTTTCGAGTGGTTGGTACCTCGTCTCTGGTCCTTTCAGTGCTCGGCTGATGAAATAAACAGGTAGCTGACAATGTCCTTTCCCGTCACTAATACTGTACTTATGGCTTCGTCTGAGGCCGCGAGGTATAGAGAAAGGGCTTCTCCTTCCTTTGGGATGGATAGGGTCGGAAGATTGGCAAGGTATTTCTTGAGGTCTACAAATGCCGACCTATGCTCGTCTTTCCAATCAAACTCCGGCGTTTTTTTCAGGATCTTGAAGAAAGAAAGTTGCTTTTCTGCGGCCTTTGACAAGAAACGACTCAGGGCGGCTAGGCAGCCCATCAACTTATGCACGTCATGAATGGTTTTTGGCACCTTCATTTCTTGGATTGCTCGAAGTTTCGACAGGTTGGCTTGCAGTCCTTCTTTGGAGACCCAACACCCTAAAAATTTTCCAGGCCGGACCATGAACGTACACTTCTGGGGGTTCAGCTTAAGGTTTACCTCGCATAAAAGACCAAGGACGATTTTGAGGTCGTCAACCGAAGTGGCTAACTCCTTACTTTTGATGACGATGTCATCTACGTATACCTCTACTGATTTTGCCGATATAAAGCTCGAATATCTTGTCGACCATCCTTTGATAGGTAGTTCCAGCATTCTTGAGTCCGAAAGGCATTTTCTTGTACATGAAGACTCAAAAATCAGTGATGAAGGTTGTCTTTGGCGCGTCTTCATCACTCATTAGGACTTGGTGGTACTAAGAAAACCTTGTGGCCGACCAAAGCTTCGACTTTCTTGACGATGTTGGGGAGGGGGTAGCAATCTTTAGGGCAATGTTTGTTGAGATTAGTATAGTTGATACACATCCGCCACCCTCCTCCTTGCTTCTTAACCATCACCGGGTTAGCAATCCACGTCGGATATTTGACCTCGAAGAGTATCTGTGCCTCAGAAGCTGATGCACTTCGTCATATATGACTTGGCTTCATTCAGCTTCGAATACCCGCTGCTTTTGCCGAATTGGTTTCACTCCCGGATCAATGTTCAGCCGGTGTGTGATGATACTTGATGAGACCCCAGTCATGTCGAGGGGTGACCAAGCGAAGACGTCTCTGTATTCCCTTAGGAGTTGGACGATCTGCTTTTTGAGTTCGGCTCCACCAGCAAAGCCCACTTTGACGACCTTAGACGGGTTGTCTCCATACAGTACGACGTCTTCTACTGGCTCGTCAGATACAGATGACATCTTTTCCAGCTCCAACTCTGGTTTCTGTAATTGCTATGCTTGTAGGTGCTGAGGTGTTCCAACACCTCGTAGAGCAATCTGCATGCATTCCTTGGCTCGTTTCTGATCCCCACGAATCATGATAACTCCTCCCTTTGAAGGGATCTTAATTGTTAAATGGTACGCCGAGCATATAGCCTTTACCACAACTAGCCAATCTCTGCCCAAGATGATGTTGTACGGGGAATTGGCTTTGACGAAGAAGAAATTCACCACTTTAGTGGAGGACATCAGATGTTTCCCTACCGTAACAGGGAGTTGGATAATCCCCTCCATGCGCGTCTCTTGTTGTACGAAGCTCTTTAGGGAAATTGGTGCCGGTGCGAGGCGTGCCTCTTCGATTCTTAATTTCTCAAAGCAATCTTTGAAGAGGACACTCACCGAAGCTCCACTGTCGATGAATACCCGTTGAACTAGCTTGTTGGCAATGACTGCTTCGATCACGAGTGCATCTTGGTGAGGTATTCTTTCTGGCACCGGGTCTTTCTCAGAAAAAGTGATGGCCTCATCCTTTTTGAACCTCTTAAGGGAAGGCTCATCATTTTGGGGACGTCGGGCCTCGGCCTTGAGTGAGGACTTCGTTGCACCTTGGGACAGCCTGGTGATGGCAGTGATGATTCCGTTGAACTGAGGTTGGTCCTTGTCCTCGTCATCATCTTCACGCTTCGGCTTCTTATCAACGTGGGGGTTGCAGCAGTTCCCTCCCCAATTCGGCTTGCGCTTTCCTTTGCCTTGAGGTCGGGCTCATATTGGCCACGGCTTTGGTACCTCTTGAGGGTGCCGTCGCACACCAATTGCTCTATATCCGCAACAAGATTTTTGCATTCCTCCGTGTCATGCCCGTAATCCTCATGGAAGCGACTAGTAGTTCTCCTTGGATCGGCGCTTCGCCCCTCCACTTGACATAGGCCGAGGCTTCTCGAACATATCGGTGTGCAGTTTGTAGATCTCTATCCTCGGCTTCGTCAATGGAGTGAATTGGCTTCATTCCTGGTTTTGCCGAGGTCCGAGCCTAGATTCCAGGGGTGCACGCTGGAGCCTGTCAAAGGCACTTCGCCGACTTTGGCCTCGGTCGTTCCGATCCTCCTTCTTCCGATCCGACAGCTCGGCCTTGTCGGCTTCGTGCTTGTACCTGTCAGCTTCGTCGGCTCTTGCGAACCGATCTGCAATGATCCATAATTACCTCGCAGTGCGAGGCTTGTCCCTCACAATTTCCTTGTACAGAGCTCCTGACTGGATAGCATTTTGGAAGGCAGAGATTAGGACCTCATCAATTAGGCACTCGACTTTTAGACTTTCTTCATTGAATCTAGTCATAATGTCGCTGATAGGTTCACCTCGCCTTTGCATGATAGTAAGGAGATGTGCCGAGGTGGTTTTCGCATCGGCTTTCTGGAAAAATCTTCGCTTAAAGGCATCCATCAACTCGTCATACGACCCGATACTGTGAGGTGGTAGACTGTCAAACCACATGCATACATTGTCTACCAACAATTCTGGGAAGACCTTGCACATGTAGATATCGTCGCTGAGTCCCTGGTTGACCATGTTGTATTGGTATTGGGACAGGAAATTCCTTGGGTCGCACGATCCATTGTGTAGCTTGATAGGCGGGACTTTGTACTTATCCAGGAGAGGAGTGTAAAGTTCTCGGTTGCTGAAAGGGGTAGAGATCCTCCCATACACGCCGAACATCGCTCCTTGGTAATTGTCCTCATCGCGCTGAGGTGAGATGACGTTGCGGCGAGGTGAGATGCGATGGTGGTCCCGTTGGCGATCGTCAACAAATCTCCTAGGGGGAATCCCGGCATCCCGTGCGCCTACGATCCTGACGCTAGGGGACTTTTGCCGATGCCGTGATCTGGAGATAGCTTCGTGCTCTCCACCTCGACTTTGGACTTTTTGTTGCTTAGCAAATTGGAGAAAATCTTGCTTATTATGCGCAAGATAATCCTTTACAGCCTTATCGAATTCGTCCAGTTGGAGATGGACGTCGTCCTCCTCGTGGCTGCTGTTGTGACCCTCTCCTTCTGGGTGCATCGGATTGCCATGCTTATCCAACGGCACGTGCTGAACGTGTCCAGTCGGAGTTTGGTCTCTCACGTGTTCCTTCCCATGTCGTTGGCGTATTGCAGGGTTTGGATCTTGCGCCTGGCTTGCCTCGGCTTCGGGGATTTCTATTTCCCGAACTGGTGGATTTGCTGTCTGACCTTGTCCGGTTTGTTTAGTCTCATTTTCCTTGTTGGCAGCGGCAACAGCGGTTGATCGTATTAGCCTTGTCATGACGACAGATTACCCAGAAAACTTTTGATCGGAAATCATGAATTTATGTTTCCCACAGACGGCGCCAGTGATCGATCTTGTTTTCGTAGGCAATTAATGAACGTTGACAAGGAATAAATGAACACGAAAATAATGGACACAAGGGATTTACGTGGTTCGATCTACCAGAATAGATCTACGTCCACGGAACAAAAAGAGTGTATGGATATTATTGCTAGTATGTGTGTGTTGTTTACAAGATTGTTCTCCTCCCTCATTCTACTCTAAACCCCTATTTATAGATGTTCATATGGAGCTTGATTCTATTACAAAGTCTACTCCTAAAAGGGGCTCTCGGCAATATTCCGGCAGGGAGGGGCTCTCTCCAGAAATCGTCTCCAGCCGCAAGCCCCTCCCCCGGGCTCTCTCTTATTTTTAATTAATTATTTATTCAATTTTCAATTTCTTTTTTAATTCATTTTATTTTTGCTTTTATTTATTTAATTATTTTTATTCAAATTAAAAACGTAACAATTTTTTTTTGATTTTTTTTTTATTAAATGGAAACGAAATACATCAATTAAAAAAAATTACATTTGAACTAGCCGTCTATATCTCGATCATACTCCACAATTTAGCCAACATGGGCTGATGTTGCTCTAACTGCTCCAGGCTCATATGTGTGGTATCAGTGGCGAGCATCTTGCTATATGTGCTCATGAGCTTGCCCGAAAAAAGTTATTTTTTTTTTCTCCAAGACGGCCTCCTTCTTCTTTGCAATCGCAAGGTACGTCTGATTAACTTCGACATTTGATTGCCAAAACTCCTGTTCGGCTCCTTCAGGAATGTCCTCCAAGTCAATCGGCTCCTCAGCTTGTTTGCCCTTTCCTTTATTCCTTCATTGGGCAAGAGCTTTTTTGTTCCCCATCGGGCGGGGGAGTTCCTCAAAATAGCCATCCTCTTTTGCAGCTTCAGCATCAGGATTACTCGAGTTGGAGGATCCGTCTACGCCCTTCATTTTTTTATGGGAACGAAAGAGATCATACATGGGCAATTTCAGCAGCTCTTCATAAGCCTTCCCATATTGGAAAGCTTGTTTTGTTTCAGCAAGATAGCGCTCACAGGCTTTGTTGAAGACGTCCTTTGAGTCTTCTCCGCTCTTCCAGTTCCTCACACAATCAGCGTAGATGCCATGAAATTTGTTGCATTTGAGCATGATCCGCTGGTAATGCCCCTTCAGCATTTTCTTGTTTCTGGGCTTGTAGCCGATAAGATGTATCGTCGCGTTGTACCTATCGACGATCTTGCCCCAGAAAATCACGTCAGTTTGTCGATCGCCAAGTCCCGGGTCTTGTGAAATGCTAGACCACACCTTGATTAGATGAGCCAACTCCTCCGGACTGTACAGTACGGCCTTCATCCACTCGGTTGGCTCCGTATTTGAGGACGCAGCCATTGATGCGCTTGCTTTCTTCCGGGCCGCCGGACGAACGTTCGAAACTAATTCGAAAGAGCTCGAAAGATTTAGCCCTTGAAAATCCGAGGCCGCACCTTGACTGGCATGAAACGGTGGAGTTTTGAATTGATCGAAGACGGGTGGGGAATCATCTTGATATCCGGCAGGAGAAAAACCCATCACTCCCTTGGCAGGAGGACTCGCGTAGGCTGCGAATCCGAGGTTGGTAGGCCGCGGCGGTAACGGGGGAGAATCATCGTCGTCTGGGGTATCATCGTTGGGGAAACCACCTTGGCCTTGAGAGCGCAACATTTCGAGAAACGTCTCATCATCCATCGATATTTTTGAAAATTTGATAGAAAAATGTAAAGAATTTTTTTGATTTTGTAGAGAAATATGAGAAGTGTAGATGATATTTGAGGTATGAGAATTGATTTGTGATAGTGTGTATATATAGGGGGAGGGGAAAGAGCCGTTTGGGAGTAGCCGTTGCTCTCAAACGGCTGAATTTTTTTTTTTTTTTTTTTTTTCCGGCTGAAATTCAATTTTTAAAATAAATAAATAAAAAATAACCTGGCTGACATCATAATGACGTTAGCACAGGGGGGAGGGGAGGGCGTGAGCCTGGCTCTCTTCTGTGCGTCGGGCTCGCCGGCCGAGGGACTCGCCAGCGCGGTCCGGGCTCGCGCCATGGGCTCGCGAGCGGGCTCGAGCCCCTCGCCTCCGACGCGCTGTGGATGCTCTAAGGACTCTTTGAGCTTATCTTCCTCTTATGGGTTGGCATCCAAGCTTCTATATCTCTCTTGGAGCTTGAGTTGTAGTCGGGTATAAGAGTCTTGGTTGCCTTGGTGAAGAAGTTTCTCTTTCTTAGTTGGGCCGAGCTGCGTAGGTCGAGCTTAACTGTCGGGGCCCAATTATATTGGGCCTGATGCTTGGGCCTAGGAGCTGAGCCATATCCTATCAACTATATTAGTCTCATTTCGTTTAGGCACAATAATTTAAGCAACGCTTGTTTAGAGAATAAAGTGATGGGGTCTACTATAATTAGAATTGTCATTAATTAAATTTAATCACTAAAAATTATTAATTTAATAGGATTTATGACTAATTAAATTAATTGGGTAGTTAAAGTTAGGTTTGTATAGTTAATTTTGGACTAATATTTTTTTATTTTAGGCTGGACAATAAGACTAATAAATAGGACATCTTAAAATGACAAATGTGACTAATACGGTGAGACAACAGGACTACATTACAATGTCAAAAAACCAATAAATCTATTTTAAGCAAAAATATAAGTTTGCAATGTGCATACATACAGTTTGCTAGCTATGTGCATTTCGAACTAATTAATTAATTAAGGATAGAAAAAAGAGATCCATTCAGACATTCAGTGGATCAAATTGTATTAATTTATTAATTAATTGAAGTCTTGAATTAGTCTTTCTCGCCCCTTAACTGGACAGAAAAAAATAACGGCGTCAATGTTCACTTACTAATTCACATTCTCTATTACTTCACGCGCTATAACATTTTTACACTCATTTTTACACTCCATACAAGTCCTGACCGACCTGCCACTTCGACAAGTGCAGACAAAACCGGAAGCGTCGGGAAGAATCGCCAAATGGGCAGTTGAGCTCGGCGAGCACACAATCTCCTTTTGCCCTCGCCAAGCCATCAAAGGTCAAGCCCTAGCAGATTTCTTGGTCGAAGCTAAGTTCACAGAAGTGCCGAAGCCAACTAAACCCTCCCCAAGCAAAACCGATGCCGACACTCTGAAAGAGCCGCCTATAGAGTCTATGGACGGGACTTTGAGGCATTCGGGAAGCGGAGCAGGCGTTATACTCCTAAGCCCAGATGGACAGGAGATGACTTATGCACTTCGGTTCGACTTCCTAACAACAAACAACGAAGTGGAGTACGAAGCTTTAATCTCCGGACTTCGTCTAGCTCAGGCTCTCCAGATACGAGCTGTACAAGTTTACAGCGACTCCCAGGTCATAGTGAGCCATATGCTAGAATGAAAAAGTACCTCCACAAAGCCAAGACCTTATAGCAGTACTTCTCGTATTTCGAGTTGATTCGCATCCCTAGGGGAAAAAACAACCGAACAGACGCCCTATGCAAATTAGCGTCTTCATCTACGAGCTCTCCCATGGAAGAAGTCAAACTCCGAAGTATAGACGAAGTTGAGGTCAACCTACTAACTGACGACGAGCTGAACTGGATGACCCCTCTTCTAAATTATCTGGAGAAGGGCGAACTACCCAGCGATAAGCTCGAAGCTAGGAAAATCTTGAGCAAGTCTCCAAAATATGTTCTTGAACAAGAAGTGTTTTACAGAAGATCATACCTCCAGCCCCTCCTCAGGTGCATAGGACCGAACCAAGCAGATTACGCACTACGAGAAGTACACGAAGGGTCATGTGGGAGCCATATCGAGCTAGGGCACTATCAAAGAAAGTCATGCGGTGGGGATACTATTGGCCTACGATGTTCCAGGATGCACTGGAACTCGTCAAGAAGTGTCCAAAATGCCAGATTCATGGGACCGTGCCGAGGTTACCTCAGACCGACCTCACCAGCATGCAAAGCCAATGGCCGTTCATGCAATGGGGGATAGACATCGTCGGAGCACTAGATAAAGCTCCCGGCCAATTCCAGTTTCTCATCGTAGCCATCGACTACTTCACCAAATGGGTGGAAGCCGAACCCTTGGCAAAAATCACGAGCAAAAATGCCCTCAACTTCGTCTGGAAAAACATAGTATGTCGCTTTGGCATACCTCATATCCTCATCTCGGACAACGGGACACAGTTCATAGACAGAGTGTTCAGAGAATGGTGTGAAGAGCTTCATATTCAGCAGAAGTTCACCTCGGTAGCCCATCCTCAAGTGAAAGGCCAGACCAAAGTCACCAACCGGACGATCGTTAAGGGACTTAAAGCTCACCTCGATAAAGCCAAAGGAGACTGGGTAGCGAACTTACCCCAAGTTTTATGGTCATACCGCACAACTCCCTTGACCTCGAATGGTGAAACACCCTACAGTCTGGTGTATGGAACCGAAACAGTGATCCCGGTAGAGATCAGCCTGCCGAGCCCTCGTACTATCAACTTTTCAGCCGAAGACAATGAAGAGAATCTTCGAACCGACCTAGATCTGGTAGAAGAAAAGCGAGAGCTCGCCTACATAAGGGAAGCCAAGTACAAGCAGCAAGTGGCTCGGTATTATAACCAAAGAGTCAAGTACCAACAGTTCCAAGTAGGTGACCTCGTTCTTTGGAATAATGAAGTAAGCAAGGTAGCAAGGCTTGGCAAGCTCGAAGCCACATGGGAAGGACCTTACCGAGTTGAAGAAGTCCTCGGCAAAGGGTCGTATAAGCTCGCCCACTTGTCCAGTGAGCCAATACCCCGTGTATGGCACATTACTCATTTAAAGAGATATTTTTCATAAGTGGCTGAGAGTTATGTTCAAGTCCATATAGATTACTTAGGTCGTATTTGTCAAGAGTCAGGTCGTCATTTTTACTTGAATGGGATATGCATGAAAGTAGGGTTGCAACCTCCTTGCAGCATTCACTAATGCTAACGTGACTTTTTTGAGCGGTTAGTACCTCGTCTCTGGCCCTTTCAGCGCTCGGCTGATGAAATAAACAGGTAGCTGACGATGTCCTTCCTCCCGCACTAATACTCTACTTATGGCTTCGTCCGAGGTCGCGAGGTACAGAGAAAGAGCTTATCCTTCCTTTGGAACGGATAAGGTTGGAAGATTGGCAAGGTATTTCTTGAGGTCTTCAAATGCGACCTATGCTCATCTTTCCAATCAAACTCTGGCACCTTTTTCAAGATCTTGAAGAAAGGAAGTTCCGTCTCTGCGGCCCTTGACAAGAAACGACTCAGCGCGGCTAGGTAGCCTGTCAACTTGTGCACATCATGAATGGTTTTTGGCACCTTCATTTCTTGGACTGCTTGGACTTTGGACGGGTTGGCTTGTAATCCTTCTTTAGAGACCCATCACCCCAGAAATTTTCCAGATCGGACCATGAACGTACACTTTTGGGGGTTTAGCTTAAGGTTTACCTTGCGTATGAGGCCGAGGACGATCTTGAGGTCGTCGACACAGGTGGCTAACTCCTTTCTTTTGACGGCGATGTCGTCTACGTACACCTCTACAATTTTGCCGATGTGAGGCTCGAATATCTTATCGACCATCCTTTGATAGGTAGCTCCAGCATTCTTGAGTCCGAAAGGTATTTTTTTGTATGCGAAGACACTGAAATCAGTGATGAAGGCTGTCTTCGGCGCGTCTTCGTCACTCATTAGGACTTGGTGGTACCCTTTGTATAGATCCAAGAAACTAAAAGCCTGGTGGCCGACCAGAGCTTCGAATTTCTTGTCGATGTTAGGGAGGGGGTAGCAATCTTTAGGGTAGTGTTTGTTGAGATCGGTGTAGTCGATACACATCCGCCACCCTCTTCCGTGCTTCTTAACCATCACCAGGTTAGCAATCCACGTCGGATATTTGACCTCGAAGAGTATCTGTGCCTTCAGAAGCTGATGCACTTCGTCATATATGGTTTGGCTTCGTTCTGCTGCGAATACCCGCTGCTTTTGCCGAACTAGTTTCATTCCCGGGTCAATATTCAGCCGGTGTGTGATGACACTTGGTAAGATCCCGGTCATGTCTAGGGGTGACCAAGCGAAGACGTCTATGTATTCCCTTAGGAGTTGGACGATCTGCTTTCTAAGTTCGGCTCCACCAGCAAACCCATTTTTGATTACCTTAGATGGGTCGTCTCGATACAGTGCGACGTCTTCTACTAGTTTCTAGCTCAGATGCAGACGACGTCTTTTCCAGCTCCAACTCTGGTTTCTATAATTGTTATGCTTGTGGATGCTGAGGTGTTCCAACACCTCGTAGAGCAATCTGCATGCATTCCTTGGCTCGTTTCTGATCCCCACTATTTCACCTAAAATTAGTGCTAGCAAATAAACTAGGTCTACTGTAGACTAATTAAGCAAAACCCGAATATCAATCTCTTGAGGAAAACTTAACAGGAAAATTAATCTTGTGACTACACACACTCTAAACACTCTAGAAAGCAATTAACAGAATTAAGAGTTTTTGAGATTTAAATCCTAGGCAAATAATTTTAAATGAAAGGAAATAAATCAAAGCAATTAAAGGGAAGCAAATAAATAACTCTAGCAAATAAATCTTAAACTTAAACTTGAAATTAAATCAAAGCTTTAAATCTAAACCTAGATAAGTATTTAAAATAAAGCAAATAAGAGAGCAGAGTGCAAACAAATCTAAACATGCAATTGAAAATAAATCTAAGTTATTAAAGCAACAAATTAAGATTTTGAAAATAAATCAAATAAATTAAACTAAGAACATGCAATGAACTTATTAAACGAATCTAAGAATGGAACTATGAAACGAATCTAAAGATGAAAGCAAAACTTAAATTAAAAGACAAAAGAAAGACAATGAACTTTATGATGAATAAAACGAAGGCTTGAATTAAAAAAACTTGAATCCGGATCCACGAACTTGCAAAAGTAATTCTCGAATGTAAAACTGGAGTATTGAAGGCTAAAAACTAATGTAAGCCAAGGTCCTTTCGTTCTAAGAAGTTTTCATATTTATAGGTTTGTAAAAACCTATTCTAATAAGGAATTAAAGTACTAAAGTCGGCCAGAGTGAGCGGCCGCCAGCTACAGTGAGCGGCCGCTCACTGCTCCTTGCGGAAAATCACCAAAAACGTACTGAGCGGCCGCCACCTGTACTGTGAGTGGCCGCTCGCCTTGAGCTGCGGATTTTCTTCATTCTCTCATCCCTTCCTTGAGTTTTTCGTCTCCTTCTTGGCTCTTTTCTCAGCTCTTGCGTCCTCTTAATTCCCGAGCTTACCTTTCCTACACTTGAGCATAAAAATACATAAAAGCAACAAAAACTAGAACAAAACACACTCAACTCTACGAACAAAACACACACAAAAACATATGAAACACCCACGAACCACAATGACTCCTCCCTTTGAAGGGATCTTAATTGGTAAATGGTATGCCGAGCAAATAGCCTTCACCGCAACTAACCAATCTCTGCCCAAGATAATGTTGTACGGTAAATGGGCTTTTACGACGAAGAAGGGTACCACTTTGGTGGAGGACATCGGATGTTTCCCCACCGTAACAGGGAGTTGGATGACCCCCTCTGTGTGTGTCTCTTGCTGTACGAAGTGCCGGCGTGAGGCGTGCCTCTTCGATTCCTAGTTTCTCAAAGCAATCTTTGAAGAGGACGCTCACCGAAGCTCTGTTGTCGATGAATACTCACTGAACTAGCTTATTGGCAATGACTGCTTCGATCACGATTGCATCCTGATGAGGTATTTTTTCTGGCACCGGGTCATTCTCAGAAAAGGTGATGGTCTCGTCCTTTTTGAACCTCTTATGGGAAGGCTCATCCATTTGAGGACTTTGGCCCTCGGCCTTGAGAGAGGACTTTGTTGCACCTTGAGGGAGCCCCGTGATGGCTGTCATGATTCCGTCAAACTGAGGTTGGTCCTCATCCTCGTCATCATCATTACGCTTCACTTTCTTATCAACGTGGGGGCCGCAGTTGTTCTCCCCCCTATTCTACTTGCGCTTTCCTTTGCCCTGAGGTCGGGCTCATATTGGCCGCGACTTTGGTACTTCTTAAGGGTGCCGTCGCGTACCAATTGTTCTATATCCGCAGTAAGATTTCTGCATTCCTCCATGTCGTACCCATAATCCTCATGGAAGCGACAATACTTCTCCTTGGATCGGCGCTTCGCCCCTCCACTTGACATGGGCCGAGGCTTCTCGAACATATCGGCGTGCAGTTCGTAGATCTCTGTCCTCGGCTTCATTAATGGAGTAAATTGGCTTCGCTCCGGGTTTTGCCGAGGTCTGAGCCTGGATTCTAGGGGTGCACACTGGAGCCTGTCGAGGGCACTTTGCCGACTTTGTCGAGGGCACTTTGCCGACTTTGGCTCTTGCGAACCGATCTGCAATGATCCATAATTGCCTCACAGTGCGAGGCTCATCCCTCACAATTTCCTTGTACAGAGCTCCCGACTGGATAGCATTTTGGAAGGCAGAGATTAGGACCTCATCAGTTAGGCGCTCAAATTTTAGACTTTCTTCATTGAATCTAGTCATAAAGTCGCTGATAGGTTCACCTCGCCTTTGCTTAATAGTAAGGAGATGTGCCGAGGTGGTTTTCGCCTCGGCTTTCTAGAAAAATCTTCACTCGAAGGCATCCATCAGCTCATCGTACGACCCGATACTGCGAGGTGGTAGACTGTCGAACCACATGCGTGCATTATCTACCAACAATTCTGGGAAGAGCTTGCATATGTAGATATCGTCGCTGAGTCCCTGGTTGACCATGTTGTATTGGTAATGGGACAGGAAATTCCTCGGGTTGCACGATCCATTGTATAGCTTGATAGGCGGGACTTTGTACTTATCTGGGAGAGGAGTATAAAGTATTCAGTTGGTGAAAGGGGTAGAGATCCTCCCGTACACGCCGAACCTCCCTCCTTAGTAATTGTCCTCGTCGTGCCGAGGTGAGATGACATTGCGGCGAGGTGAGATGTGATGGTGGTCCCGTTGGCGATCATCAACAAATCTTCTAGGGGGAATCCCGGCATCCCATGCACCTACAATCCTGACGCTAGGGGACTTTTATCGTAGTTGCGATTTGGATGTAACTTTGCGCTCTCTATCATCGCTGCGCGAAGGTTGGCCTTTCTCACGATTCTGAGTTTTTTGTTGTTTGGTGAACTAGAGAAAATCTCGCTTATTATGCGCGAGGTACTCCCTGACAGCATCATCAAATTCGTCCGGCTGGAGATGGACGTCGTCCTCCTCCTGGCTGCTATTGTGACATTCTCCTTCTGGATAGATTGGTGATGCGATCACAATACGCGGAAGCTGAGAATCGAACAACGTCAGACACGAAAGATTCAATCCAAATATAACTATGAAAAATCGAATGACAAGTTCCCTGAATTTCTACCCAAATTACACTGAATAGGCGTCGACAGAAACCTAAGCAATTCAATTCCGATTAAGCTCAAATTCTAACACGAGTTACAACTTAGGGTTATGAAGAACATATCCAAAATTCAGAGAAAACGCACGAGTAGTTTTTGATTTGGCACGGTGGTGATTTTCAGGACGAGTTAGGGTTTCAAAAACGGATCTAGAATTAAACTACGGGTTTTCAGGGATCTGCTGGTGGTAGGGACGATGGGTATGATGATGAAGGGATGAGAACGAAGGAATAAACAATGGATGAACGAAAAACTCAAAAATAAACAAGGATAGAAATTACCAGAAATGAACCCCGAATCTACAAGGATACGAAACGCGTTTGACAAGCAATCTTGTGGCTCGACTAACCTGGATACTATGAGATATCACGAACGAGTCGATTGAATTCAAGCTTGAAGTCGCCAACAATCAAACTCTACCAAGAACGAAAGTGAAAAATCGTGAACCAAAGCACGATGGAGACAAATCGATCAATAAGATTTCTGATTCAAAGATGTCTACGTGAATAGTGTTTCTCCAAGACCTAAATACTACAAGGGTTCGAAAATACTGATGGGCCTACTTGAGCCAAGTCATCACCTAACATGTTGTGGGCTACAATTAAATTAAATTAAATAAATACTAACTATTAGACTTACTACTTACAAAATAAAACAAAGTCTGAGCCCAATCAAAATATAACATAAAATAACTAAATAAATAAAAGCCCGGATTCATCAGTGCTGGACCCCGGCTCATCAATTGGCTTGCCATTATCCAACGGCACGTGCTGAACGTGTCCGTCCGGAGTTTGGTCTCTCACATGTTCCTTCCCGTGTTGTCGGCGTGTTGCTGGGCTTGGATCTTACGCCTAGCTTGCCTCGGCTTCAGGGATTTCTGTTTCCCGAACTGGTTGATTTGTTGCATGTCCTTGTCCGGTTTGTTTAGTCTCTTTTTCCTTGTTGGCAACGGAAGTAGCGGTTGATCGTGTTGGCCTTGTCATGACAACAGATTACCCAGAAAAATTTTGATCGGAAATCACAAATTTCGTGTTCCCACAGACGGCGCCAGTGATCGATCTTGTTTTCGTAATGTAATTAATGAGCACCAATAAGGAATTAATGAACACGAAAGTAAACGGGACACAAGAAATTACGTGGTTCGATCTACCGGAATAGATCTACGTCCACGGAGCAGAAAGAGTGTAAATATTATTGCTAGTATGAGTATTGGTTACAAGATTGTTCTCCCCCCTCCTATTCTAAACCCCTATTTATAGCTAATTATATGGAGCTCAACTATAATACAAATCATATTCCCATAAGGACTCTTTGAGATTATCTTCTTCTTATGGGTTGGCATTCGAGCCTCTATATCTCTCTTGGAGCTCGAGTTATAGTTGATGTAGGAGTCTTGGTTGCCTTAGTGAAGAAGTCTCTCTTAGTTGGGCCGAGCTGCGTGGGCCGAGCTTAACTGTTGGGGCTCAATTATATTAGGTCTGATGCTTGGGCCTAGGAGCTGGGCCATATCCTATCACTCATCTTTTTCAATTTTAATGTTTTGATCGTATTTTAAATATTAATTATAATTATAATTATTTTTATCCTATTTTTAATAATATTATATTTTTATATGTCAGTTATCGATATCTTTGATTTGAAATAATAATTGTTAAAATAAAAAATAAATAAACAAATTATGATAATGTAAAATTTTGCAAATTATTAAGACAACCCAAAATAGAATATAAGTAAATTGGTTAAACTAATAAGTTAATTTACTTGAACTATTGACACAACCCATAATAGAATATGGGATAGCGCCATTCTAGATAGGGTTAAAATGATAGTATAAACACAAGTTAAAACAATACGAGGAATAAAAGAGCACATCAAATACTAATTGGTATCTTTCTTTGGAAGAAAATAGCAATAATACATATTGTTATGAGAAATGTAGAAGTCATGCACGCCCTACTATTTCTATTCTTTTCGTCAAATCACATACTTTCGGCATACTTAATTAGACCTTAATCCCGACTATTTTAAAAATATATTAATCGGAAAGGACATACACATTCTAGATCAGAATCCTTAATTATTAAACCAACAAATCAAATGTTTACTATGACACAATTACTTTCCTCCTACCTTGAATTGCGCGGTAATTAAGTGTTTTTTTTTTTAATTTTTTTTTTTTTTATATCATCTATAGGTGAAATTTATAAGTTGTATCTTGTATAGTTGCATGCCATATAATATCGATGTTTATGATTATATTTTTTAATATGTGCTTAAAAGTACTAAGATCGTAATCCAATCGTTGATATAAATTAAAAAATAAAAAAAAACACACACATGTGTTTAGGAGCACAATCCAAAATAAAGAATTACTCCAACGCCTTATGTTGTGAGATTGTATTAAGTATGTGATGAGATGATTAAACGCTGTATCCATGGGTTCAATTCAATGGACTCTCTAGCTAACGATTTAATTTGACAACGTGAAGACAAATGTTAAGTAGATGCTAGTAAGCATGTTATATCGCCGTAACATAACATAACGGGCTCCCACCCATGGGTGCGGGCAATTGCAAATGGTTACTTAATTATGTTTATGTGATTTTTCGTAAAAAATGAGAAATGATCTATAGTGTTGATCTTTATGTGATTTACGGTTCAGATTAACTGGTGTATTATAATTGTATTGAGAATGCATTATGATAATCGATGCATTATGATTATACTGACGATGCATTATGATGCATATAGTGCATTATTATAGTTGTATATACCGTATATTATAATTATGCATAACATATATCATTTTTTATTATATATTTTTCACAGAAAATCAACTTTCTAGTATTCCCAATTTTCTATCCCCTTAACTCAAAACAAGGAAAGGTATACACCGGAAAATCTTTCTTTTGAATGGATATATAGTAATTGGCACATTTATTATTTTATTGACGTCCAAATTAGACCTTTGAAAATGTTTGACAAATATGGGCTTCATATTCATCTGGAAAGATTATTACCAGATGTCTTGGTCATTTTTAACTATTTTGCATAAACTTTTGGATTATAAAGTTCAAAACGGTGCAAAGTGAAATATTAAATTATGGGGTCAAAAGTTCAAAGTAATTTTGGACGGTTTCTATTTTGAGAAGTGGATGAAGGAAGTTTTAATACAGAGATATTGACATCACCAAGAAGGTGGCATGACGTATCATGAATGGGCCGGTAACACATCATGAAATTCATTGGACTACAATACTTAGATCTATCAATTTTCGGCCCGGCCCGACAGTTGGCATGAGCCATGAAATTGAGGTGGTAAACCCTCACAATGCCTTTTTCCATATAGCAAAGGGGAAAAATAGACATGTATAACAAATGATATAATTTCTTACCAAAATTAAAACTTTTTTTGGAAAAAAAAAAAATAGAAATTCTCTCGAGATAAAGGAGAAATAAGAGAGAATACCAGAAAAGTATTAAGTAGTATATTTCAGGATATATTATTATGAAGATGAAGATCTCCATTTATGAGGACTAAAATTCTAAGATATATTTACATGCAACACTCCCCTTTAATGACCATCCCTACCCTATAAAAATAAATATATATAATATAATATATGCTTGCTAGGAAAATTCAATGTGACAAAAAAATACAACTTTTTACCTTCACTACAACAAATTCGCTCATACACTACGGTTATAGACCGTAGTGTATGCTATAACAATATCGTAGTGTAGGACGGTGTAGAGAAAGGTACCTAGTATACACTACGGTTCAGAACCGTAGTGTATACTCGTCATACACTACAGTTTTAAACCGTAGTATATGATATAAAAATCCGTAGTCTAGGATGGTATAGAGAAAGGCACCGGTTATAGGCTACGGTTTATAACCGTAGTCTATGAGAACTATAGTCTACGGTTTATAACTGTAGTCTATAAAAATTTAAACTGTAGAGAAACGTCCTGTAGAGAAAGTATTTTGGCATGCACTACAGATTTAGCCGTAGTCTATGCTAATAAAAAAAAAATTGATTTTGTACAGTAGTCTACCGAAATGCTTTTATCAAAATTTGTAATAATTATTATTTTCAAATACAAATACAAGAGATTGTAATAACAATAATGACAATAAAATATGCAATATTCATTACAACTTAAATGAAATTCGTAATACAATATCAATTTAGTTGAAGCATTGATTACAGAAAAGTGTAGTTCCTTCTACTTTTAACCAAATTAAAATTCAATCTTCAAGATTCTACCACTTTCTTCCACATCCCAGTTGTTCTTTATGAACCTGTTGTATCAATCAAAAAATAACAAGAAGTGTTATATCAAATAAAAATTTGTAGTACTTTTCAAAAATATCAGGCAAAGACTAAGAATTCTTTTGCTAATATGCATTGTAGAAACTTGAGATGTTTGCATTCTCTGAATCAGCATGGAGTTTTAGTCAATATAATTCAAGACAAATAGTTAAATCAGCAGGGAGCTCAAAGAAACAAAAGAAAGTATCTACAAACCACTGCTATATCAAGCTTGTGTAACATATACCAATCACAATGGGCCTAATATTAAAAATAATCAAGCAATTAAAATTGGCAACATCATGTATTTCGATTTTCCATAGTTATATCAAATCTGAAGCAAGCTACATATTCATTCAAAAAAATCATTCAACAAGATAGATGATACAGAAGGGTTTGTATTAAGGGGAATATAAAGATGCTTTTGGGTTAAAACAAAACTCGAGGATACAATTAAACATTGTATCAAGTCTTCAACATGCATGGAATATTCAAGAGTGGCTATAATTCTAGATGCAGAATGTGTAGATACATAGATGCAGGGCAACATATCACAAAATAATTCTTCTTGCAGCTGTAAGGCATAATGATAGTAAATTTATCAAAATCATAACTAGAGAAAGGTTTAAATGAAAAAGTGATTTGTTCTAACACAGGACAGTTATAAATGGTCCATTAGGTAAGTACTATGCCCACCTCAAACAACAAAATGGGATGTGAAACTAGTGAAAATTGCAATGCCAATTCACAAATCAAAAAATAATAAAAACATTTACAGATTATGAGCTCATGGTCATTCCAGAAGGCTGTCCTCTACTCAGGTTTTGCTTACAGAATGAATTACGAATGAGTATTTGCAATGCCTCACCACATTTTATAGCATTAAACCTATAAAATCTCTACAACAGGTAGACATCAACTTAATAGAGCCCATAAAGCAACACAAATTGATAGAGGGAAAATGGAAGCATTCACATACCTGCAAGGCATCAAAGATATTAGAATCAATGAGAGCATCAATTGAAGAAGTAGCACTGTCAGAAAGTGGTGATCCACCGACCAGAAATTATGGAAGGTGGGAAATGCCACAGCAATTTCTGTGTTCCATGGGGGCAACCATTTAAAAGCTAATAACGAAACAAGACCATCTTTGAATAGCTCGACTTGATAAACCTCCTTATCCACCTCCACATCCCTGACAACATAGGCATCTCCAAGATTAGAGAGGAATGTAGAGCAATACGCAAGCAGGTTGAGCTTCAACGCTTTCATAGCCAGGGAAAATCGAATATTATAGGATAAAACCTTAAGCTCATATCGATTATGCTTCTCTTTCTTACCTCGTTCTCTCCCACTATCGATTATGTTTTGGTCATTGAAGACAGTAGCTTCATGGAGCAACGACGGAGGTTATTTTTCTAAGGCGGAGAGAGAACACCGGAGCCAAGTTAGAAAGAGATAGAAGATAGAGGGTGGGCCGCTCTGTCGCTGCCGCCGCCAAATCCGTAGCAGTGGCGGTAGGCGAATTTTGATATTTGTTGATTCATTATCTTCTTAGGCGAATTTGTTGTTCTTCTGTTCTTTAATTTCTTTACATGCCAATTCGTTATTATTTCGATTCAGCTTTTTATTTGTTTTGCGCAGTTTCAGAAAAAATAAAAATTGTTTACTGTTTCTTTTAGTGAACTATTTTCTCTCGAGAAGATCCGGTTTCGAGAGAGATGATGGATAGAGTGCAGAGGTTAGTGATCGAGGTCCTAATCGAGCCCCAAAAGGGTGGCCAGTCAGTTATTGGGTCAATTTAGATCTCATGGCCTCTAAGTATGTTAATATTTTGTCTTCTAATGGCAGAAAGCTCCTAAATGGGGTAAGCAGCCTCTAATTCTTCTATTTTTGTTACATTTTTTTTTTATTTTTATTTTTTTTTTTTTTTTTGCAATCAATCAATAATAAATCTTCATATTTTTTTGTTCTAAAAAAAAAATCTTCATATTTTTGCTTAGTGCTCAAACTCAAAGCTATCTAGGAGACTATACTAAGAAAGTATCTTATTTAGACCTAGCCGTTTGTGGATGAGATATATAATTGGCATATGTTTTTTTATCCAAACGTCTATAACTTTGCTTTAAGGTTTGTATAAATTTTATATTCAACTTAATAATCTCGATCATGTAAGATTAATTGAATAATTATTCTCCGCGCATAGCGCGGGTGCAAAACTAGTGTATTTTTTTATTTACTAATACAAATAATGCATTAACGAGTAACCACCCTTAATCACGTTTCCACTCACCACTACATTAATTCACCTAATTTAATAACAACTTGACTAAATTTGAGATTATCTCAAATATTTTTTTTAAAGCTATGAATCATGTATTCAGTAGAAAAACATGCACACACGCAAATATATATACAGTATTACTATTCACAACATATCTATATATATGTAGAGAATTGCATTACAGATGCTCAGAATTGAGTACGAATTATTTTTTAAATGCTTATAAAATTATATAATTTGAACTTTTGAATTTGATAAAAAAATTAAATACTTTTTATTTATTTGACTATTTATAGGTTTTTTATTTTTTGTACAAATGATGATGTGAATAGTATGTATACTACAAATCTATATCAATATATAAAAGAGTCTTATTTTACAAAATATGCATTAAATATGCATTGCCTATAATAACCTTTAAGTTTACTTAAAATTAAGGATATTCAAGTAATATAGTACAATAATATAATTGGATTTACCAATAAAGATTTTAGTCGATAAATATCTTTTACTTTTTCATTAAAATGACAAGGAAATAATCAATATAAAATCATACGACCTAATCTATATAAAAACATACAAAATACCAATAAAGATTTTATGGAACAAACTGTTGGCATCAACTGGTGGCATAAAAGCAGAGGCGTTCACAGAGATTTGCACTGTGACAGCCTCTTTGAACACAAAAAGCAGCGGAAACCAACACAGGGCGGGGGTGAGCACGGAGGCACTCGCAGAGGCTAGCTCTGCAAACTTCCTTAGAAACTGAGGCAACAGAAAAACGAAAATAGAAAGAAGAAAATGAAAAAGAAGAAAGACAATGCAGAGATTGTAGAGGGTAAATCTACAATTGAAGTTGGATCCGACTCGTCCGGTTGAACGGGTTGGATTGATTGAACGGGTTGGCCACTAGCAACCTGTCAACACAAGCAACAGACGTAAGAGCCCTTCAAGAGCACCGGTGGGGGTGTCCGGTGAAGGGCCTCCGACGCTCAAGTCAGTAGGGCAATAGAGTGATGCGAAAAAGTAAATAAACTCAATTGAAATGATTAAGAGTTGAAAAGATAATACAAGATAGTCGAATAAGCCGATTGATCTGGTTGATCCGACTGAGATGACTGAGATGACTAAGATGGAGGAGGTGGTCGTTCGTGCTAGTCTAGCCAGTCAAACGATTATAAACCTTTACTTCAGGAAGTATGAGCGTGTTGAGAGGGTAGAGAGCGAGAAAGCAAGAGTGGAGAGCGTGAGTGAATACGTGAGAGATTGGATGCCCCTGATGAACGTGATCAGTCGTATATATAGGATGGGCCTCACCCTTTAGGGTTTAAACCGTTCGTCCTTATCTGCTGCCTCACTTTGCTCGTTTGTTCCGATTCTTGCGGAAGGGATGGCTGTTGTTGACTCGTTCTCAACCCTAGCAGTAGGAGAAAGTGGCTTGACCTGGTCAAGCGTGCTGATGAATTAGTTCGCTTGGGCCGGACACCCTTGGGCCCAAGATTGGATATTGGGTTATTCCGTTCGGTCCAATTGATCGCATTGGGCCAGTTGAATAATTTAGGCTGACGAATTTTGCCCACTACAGAGATGCTCACAGAGCTCTATACAGTGAAAGACTCGTAGAACACAAAACGCAGCGGAAACGATTTGAAAGAAAACCAAACCAAATAAACTATGAACACCGAATTAATTTGTGCAAGATATCGTGAGGATATCTTGCGTGCCTCAAGGCAAAACAATTCACTATAATTCAATCTTGAATTACAAACTAGAGTTGAGGAAACGATCTATGAAAAGTTACTAACCCTAAAGCTAGTATTACTCAACTACAAACAACTTTGGATCTCTCTCAATCTCTGAAAATTAATCTCTCAAAATCGCACATTTTTTCTTCTCCAAAAGCCCCTCATAACTTCTGCAGATGTTTGAAGTATATAACTCGACAATCTTCATTCTCTTCCCACGATCTTTGTTCACGTTCGGTAGTTTGATTGTGGGAGTGTACTTCATCCCACGACATCCACAGAATTCTTATTGACCAAGTCTTCTTCTTCAACTAGGTTAGTTGCTTATATATAGGATGGACTTAAGTATTGGGCTTTTAAAGAATCAAGCCATATAACAGCCCAATAGCAATGTTGGGCTTCAGCCGTTGTCAAACCCAGCAGCACAAGCCCAATGATTTCTCCTCTTGATCCAGCACCATTAATCCATTTAAACATATGTGAAGAAAGACAAAAAAACAAAAGTTGGAATCGAGGTCTAGATTCCACAAACTAATAAGTGGCAGAAGCGATCTCTTCCAAAAACATCGTGATTTCAATACCATAATTGTTGCGCGATTGAATAGTTGTTAAAAGATAAGTAATAATCAGGAATCCACACAAACGAAGGAAGAGAAGAGCTAGAGTCAAGGTTGAAGCCGTGCAGTCAAAGAGGAACCAACGACAAAAAATCTTGGCAAAAGCTTCTCCAAATCCATTCTTTTATCTTTGTGCATTTATGATTATGTGTTTTTTGTTTTAATGATTTCTTGCTTTACTTTTTATTTTTATACATGTTGGAGAAGAATAGATTGTGCTCTTTCTTTTGATTATTCTCTTGCTAAGTTGGGTGTTTTAAATATGTGTTTTTTTGTTTGTTTTCGTTACTTAATCTTTTTGAGTTTTGGTGAAATATAGATTGTGGTCACGCTGCACAAAACGACGCCTTCCAGTCCAATCAATAGTCCAAGTGCTCTACTACGAGCAATTAAGGCTCTGAAACTCCTTGTTCCGTTCTATCCAGACGAAGAATCGAAGCCTATCCATCAATCATGGACGATCAATAGTGGAGCCCGTAGTGCTGCAATGTCTCCTTGAGACAACGCATCTTTGAGAAGATAGAACACAGATACCTCCAGGCTCCAGAGACAAAGCATCTTTGAGAAGATAGAACACAGATACCTCCAGGCTCCAGAGATATGCTCATATGAAGTGCACACTAATTATCATTTTAGTCCCCCTTTTCTATTTGGTGTTTGCCAAATATTTTTTCTAGCTGCCGGATTGAATTGTTTAGAAAATTTCTTCCCATTTTTTCCTTGCTCTCAAGTTACTGTTATGTAATCAGTTTCCCTTCCTTTTTTTTTTCTTTTTCTTTTTCCTAATTGATCTTGATCAATTTGTAGTTTATATTTTTTTATTTCTTTTATTGCTTTGTTAGAGTTGAGACTGTGTTAGAAGTCTTGTAATATCGTGCATGTTGTGCTTTTTTTGAGTTGCTACGTAGATCATAAAGATAAATCTTTATACGTAGGTCGAGATTGTACCTGCAAAGAGAAAGATTGGATCTTCCTGCCTGCGTAATCAAGGGTGAAGGTTTTATTACCTTTTTAGAGAAAAGTGGACGATTGGAGATTTTTGTCGGTTAGCACCTCTCTTCCTTTTATGTTAATTTCTATAGAAAAACTCTTAAAATCAATCACTATATATCCTAAAAATTGATCTTCCTTGAGTCTTGATTAGTGGTGGACTTTTGATTAATTAATTTGCTCGTGCTATAGAATTAGTTGTAGATTTAGATGTATAAGCTTATTTTGATTGGCAACTTTCTAAACATGAAAACTTATTCTTTTTTTGGATTTAATTTGATAGAGTCTGCAAATTGATCGCACTCCAATTTTCCTTCTTAGCTCATACGTTTAAAAAATTTGAAACGGACTACCCATTCTGCAAATGAACATTGAACATTTGCCATAATATTCATAAGCTACAGTTTTTCTCATTATGGTATTCAGATTCTTCAAAAATTTGCATTTTAATTATTGAACAATATGAATCTTGCATAATATTCTTAAGCTACAGTTTTTCTCATTATGGTATTCAGATTCTTCAAAGATTGTGCATTTTAATTATTGAACAATATGATTCTTGGATACTATAGTATACATCTTTCACTACAACAAGAACAGAGCAAACATCAAGATGATAGATAGGCACGTGACTCAGTGGACTTCAACACAAGCCAATGCTTAGCTCCATTGTATGCTATTTTGATTTCTGTTAATAGATAGGCTCGTGACTTGGTGATCTCAATCCGCATAATCTGAAGCTTGGTATACAGATTTCCATATTCAGCACATCTCTTATATACCTAATTGTTAAAACAATATCATAAATCTCCCTCCTCAGTTGCTTCCTTGCAGCACCCGAAGTGCTATCTAGCATCTTCTAAACCTGCAACAAATGCTTAACTATCAAAATCTGAGTCGAAGAAGTGGACTTGAAACTCTTACTCCAAGGTAAACATAGCTATATCTACAAATTTAAAAAACTTGAATTCTCGCCAGTATCGTGGAATGACAACCTTGTACTGATAAAACTTAAAGCTTTTTTTTTTTTCTTTTTCTTTTTAAATTCTAATCAAGGCATTATATATAATCTTTCCCAATAGCAGATTTTTATCTAACCATTATAGATTCATAAATCCACATCCACTAACATAAATGCATACACGTGTATATTTATATGACTATATGTTGCTTTAATCAGGTAGAAGTTTCTAATTAGTCCGTATATTGTTTTAACTTTTGTTAGTTAGAAATTAATATTCATCCTGACTCAGACTAACAGTATGATATACCAAGCAAATCCACTACATCGCCTAGATATAATTAGTTGGTGAAAGACGAATGACATTATTAATAGTACAATACTTGTAGTTAAAAACGGTTTATTTCTTCTGTTGCTTTGTTAGAGTTGAGACAATGGCTTGTTACATTTTTTTCATTTCTTATTTTAGTTAGTAGTCTTGTAATATCATTCGTGTTATGCTTTACTTGAGTACCGAGGTTTGTGTTCTCATTTTGTATTTGCTACGTAGTTCAAAATGATGAATCTTTCTATGTAGGTTTAGATTGTACTGCGAAGAGAAAGATTGGATCCTCATGCTTGCATAATCAAGGGGAAAGGTTTTATTACTTTTTCAGAGAAAAGTAGACGATTGGGATTTTTGTTGGTTAGCACCTCTCTTCCTTCTATTTTAATTTCTATACGAAAACTCTTCAAATTGATCCCTATATATCCTAAAAATTGATCTTCCTTGAGTCTTGATTAGTGGTGGACTTTTGATTAATTGTGTATAAATGTATTTTGATTGGTGACTTTCTAAACATGAAAAATTATTCTTTTGTTTTGGATTTAATTTGACAATTTCTGTAGCCCTTAACCAAGTGTATCTCTGCAAGCAAAACAAACATGAAACATTCTGTAAAGAAGAAGATCAAACTAGAAAAGTAATATGAAATTGCATCTGTTATCTTTCAATTTTAGCATACGTTAAGAACAAAATATTCCCTCCATTTTATATAAAATGACACACTTCTTTTTAGTTTTTCTGGCACGTTTTTCCACGCTTCTCGATGATGGGTTTTAAAATAGATTTTTGAAGAATTCTTTATTTTACGGGATACTATGACTCATAGTATCCCGTAAAATAAAGAATTCTTCAAAAATCTATTTTAAAACCCATCATCGAGAAGCGTGGAAAAACGTGCCAGAAAAACTAAAAAGAAGTGTGTCATTTTATATGAAATGGAGGAAGTACTATTTATTCTTTATTGTTATTCAATATTTATCTCATTTGAACTAAAATATCTTCCTTTATAGTTTCGTTTCTATTGTTGTTTACTAATTGGTTTGGAGTCGCCTTTCTTATGAGAGATTTACTTCTCATCATGTCAAAAAAATATTGCTGAAAAGCTTCAAGGAATACTTTTTCTGGTTTATCACCTGTCTCGGTCCCTTTTCCAAATTGTTCTGTACGATCAGTTAACTTTGATTATTTATGGTGTCTTTGTTGTGATCTTTTAAGAGCACACTATATTTTAGCTGAATTATCTTGAAATAGCTACTTAATTTTCCTTTTTTTTATAGCTATTATATACTCCATTTTCCAATATATAATAGATTCGAGTTTGGATTTCTTTAAACTTTGAGGAACTATACTTGTGTTATGTCGATTGGATGTTAGACTCATTTTTAAGTCTAGGATCTCCATAGGCTATGTAGTTGCATAAGGATTGACCGTTATAAATCATCCAATCGTATCTAATATTTTGGATTTGATTACTAAATGTATGATTTGTATCTAAAGTCTAAACATGTATGATTTATCTATCTTGTTACCGTATTCAAATATACATGGGATCAAGAGTAATACAATGATCAATATGATGGATGAAAAAAAAAAAAAAAAAACAGTTGTTGCATCAGTTGAAGACTCAAAATTAAAACTTATAATGAACAAGAGGAAAAACCGATTGAAAAACCTACACAAGAAAGAAAGAAAATAACACCTACAGAATTCTTGCGGCTACATCATTAGTTGAAAACTCAAATCAATACTTAAAGTAACAAGAGCAAAAAACCAATTGAAAAGCTGCACGGGAAGAAGAAAAAAACACTACAAAGTTTCAGTCCACTGAAATTGAATTGCAAGATAAAAAAAATTACAAGGAAGAAGTTTGAGGAATAAATTTAAATAATCCGAACAAATTGTGACTCTTACAAAAATGAAGTTTATATAATAATATGTTAGCATTGCGTCCTAATGTATATTTCAATCATATGAATCATGCATCTTCAAGGAGGTTTGTTTTTGCATGAGGATATTATGTTCTCTATAATGAGATCAAAGCTTATGGAGCAGCATATATATTCTTGAAAATCCAGATTTCCAGTATTTCTTTGTTGCCTAATGTGTATTGTTTACTTTGAGCTAACCATGCGCTGGCTCTTTGAAAGAGATAGAGGATGGAGATCTAATGTTTCGGGTTGCACCAACTCACATATATATATTTTCTTACAACCTACGAAGCCAATTTTGTTTTTTTAAATAATTTATAATTTTTTGATATATTTTTAATAAAATTATAAAAAATAAAATAGTTTCAACGTGCAACGCCCATTTCACATGCTAGTATTTATAAAGTCATGTATGATTATTAATATGGTCTCTACTCCTAATAAAATACTATTGTATTAAATATAATTTGTCATCTACAATTATGCAAATTTACAACAAATGAATATTGCGTGTATATACATCAAGATAACAGGCCATATAAAAATAAATTTTGGTATGAGAAATATGACTAGATCTGGATCGTTGTTAATTGTATGATCTATAATTTATATTGAAATAAACACACTTGCAGTACACAGTAAACAATGATAATACTTAAAACATCAAATTGTATATAAATAAACATGATCTTAAAATAAGCATGATTACATATATATTTAAGCATAATCGTGTATAAATATATATAAAAAAATTTATTTTCGCACATTTCGCACTCTATAACTTATTTCATTCATAATGTCATGTTTCTTTTTCAACACAAAAATTAAGGATAATGTGTTAAGTGGGAAAAAATTATAAAGTTCATACTTTTCACGAGTTAACTTTTTTTTCAAATACTTAAACATGATATTTAAATGAAATTGTTAAAAGAAATACCACAATATTTTAAATGGGACTTAAGGAAAAAAATTGTACAGTATATATTAATAGAGTTACAATCATATATTGTACCAACAATGAAAAAAAATGTATAAATTATAAAGTGTCCATGCTTTATATTACCCTTATTAATTAGTAATAATTTTAAAAAACATATAAGAAATCAATCGTGACATTTAGACCGCGCAAAGCGCGGATGCAAGACTAGTAAAATTTAAAATTTGTTGTAGATAATTTATTTATATGTGGACATTACTTAAGTTAGGATTATTATCTCTTGTATATATATCTTGTATTTACCCTATTTGTAATACACGTAGAATACAAAATGTGAGATTAATAAAAAACCCTACTACCGCCGTCTCCTTCTCTCTACTACCGCCGTCTCCTTCTCTCTTCTTTGTTCTTCTTGTGTTCTTCTTCTATGCTCTACAATATTACTTTACAACACGTTATCAGCACGAGTCTCTAACCGATTGAGCGGATCATGGAGCACTAGTCTCTAACCAAACGATCTAACCAAACGAGTAGATTTTGGAGGTATGCCCTAGGAAAGAATCGTGTCTTTCCAGCAAGGTATGAATATTGATACAAAATTATAGTATAACATGAATATTATAACAATGACTCTCCATGGTGTAAAATTTTATGATTTATGTGAATCAATACTGCGACGGTTTAATAAATTGTGAGAATTTAGAAGAATTCTTAAAATCATGGGTTTGTTGATGATCTATATACGGGTTTGTGTATACTTGCAATTTTGTATGTTTATGTGGTGCTATGAGATAATGATAATTGTCTTCCAATAATTGAGTTATATATGAAATTGAAGTTTCTGTGTGTAACTTTGAATACGCTTTAATGATTGGTCAGAAATACAAAGATTGTATGCTTAATTTATTAGAATACATATCTTCAATTGTTATGCAATCTGAAGAGACTCCGTATAGTTTTGTGTTTGATCATATTTTGAAAGGTTTATCGTGTTTTGATGGATTGTGCTTTTCAAACCCACATTATGGGCTGAATTTGTTTGATTTATGGGTTTATAATGCCGAATAGGAACGATTATGTGAATTGGAAGAGATAATCTTGACCGATAGTTTGGATTGTTGGATTCTGCAGTGTGCAATGGGAGGAAATGGAATTGATATATATATTTGGATTAGAAAATTAAGGGGTTTGTTTCTTTACCATCTCTGCAAATCATATGGAGGTTAACTTAAATCATGTTATAGAATTTATATTATGTAGGAAACATATTCCTTTTCCTATTTTGATTTCGTTTTCTATCTTTTGATGATAATATGCATCCGTTAATTAACTTTCTCTGTTGTGCACTTGTATATATATCTTGATTATGATAAATCTGTGGCTTGGTGGACAGTAACCGCATATTAGTCAGTTCACACTTTAATAAGAATGTCTTCATGTCACGATATTGAATCATATACTACGATATGGAGATGAAAGAAAGGCAAGAAGCTCACAATATGGATGATCTAAATAATTTAGCCCTGAAGACAAAAGGTTTGGTATCAAATAAGATACTCTTATCTCAGAGCAATCATTTAACGATCACAATTAAAAATATTTATTCTCTCCCAAAATAATATGATTGAATTACTTTAACTTTTGTACTCCAGCAGTTATACACAGTTAAAATATATTATAATATATATATATATATATATATATATATATATATATTGGTACTCCAACAGTAGTACATGAAAATATAATGGCAATCCTTGAAGGATCAAGATAAAATTGTCATAGTTCTCCCTTTAGTATAATTCTCTAAACTCATATTTTCATATTGTGTACTCCAGAAGTAGTACATGACTAAAATAAACTATATGTAAGGATTGTTGGTCCGGGAAAGAGCTTCTTGGTGTATGGGGGGGGGGAATACACCAATTTTCAACAGTTTTTCTAAATAAGCTTGAAACTGATCTTGCAATCTGACTAGCGAACTAAATCAGGCGAACTGATCAGAGTGTGTAATATCCCGAATTTTTCCAAATACTAAAATTTAATTAATTTTAGAAACCAATGAATCTATTAAGAATAGCAAGATAATCTGCACCTCGAATAGTATTTCTAGAATATAATGAAAAATATATGAATTATTAATTTTGATACTTAGATATATACTATTATATATATAAATATATATGTATATATATTTAATAATATTACAAGTATTATATATATATATATATATATATATAATACGTATATGCATGTTTACAAATGCATGCATGTTTTATTTTACGTAAATTAGTATATATATTAGTGCATGAATATAAGTATATTATATACATAATGATTTAAATTATAGTGGCAATATATAAATATATATACTACATATGGATATGCAGGCATGTGCAAATTAGTACAAGTATTATACTATTATATAAATTATTAATATTGACAAATATCTTTACATAATAATAAAAGTATATTATCTAGCTTTCCATCAATTATCCTACACTATACATGGCCCTTTATAAGCTTAGTGACTGTTCTAGCCTATAAGATGACCAACGTAGGCTACATGCATGACTAAGCAACTAGAATTCTTCTATAAATATGCTTATTCATTGCAATATTTTCAGATATCAGTAACTTGTTTCTAGTCTTAGCTTCCCTATAATTTATATCTTGTCATACAAAATCCAAAGAATTCCAAATTGAGATATCGATCCAATAAGATAATAGAGCCTTAGAGAAGGAGGAATATAGTGCTACTCTCGATATTACTCCAGATATCAGGTGGGTTCAAATGTTTTCGTGTGGGTCTAAAATATTTTGGCATTGTTTTTAATGTTATTTAAATTTTATGTTATAAAATGCAATTATCCATAAAAATGTTTTATGTGTATGTTCCAAGAAATGACTCTATGGATCGATCGAGATTCATTGTTAGTATCAGATATACTAACTTTGAATTGTGTGCACCCCGGTTACATACGATGTCTTGATCACGTCGTATGCTAACTAATGGCAAATTCTTTGAGTTTCGACTCAGGTTTTCTGCAAGTACTGGGATTATTTAGGGTTACATCCCTGAACCCGGTCTAGATATACTAAAGGTGATTTGTAGCCTCTGGTTGAATCCAAGAATGAACATCACATACCCCAAAATGATATTTGTATCTTCAAGAGTTGTTTTTTTTGCAAGCCTCTTGATATACCATGTATGGATAAATTGCTAGTTTTCAAAATGCTTGCCAAAGGGGTATGATCCACTGAGTACTCAAGTACTCAGCCCAAAACTCTTTCAAATGTTTTCAGGTCTGGAAGCAGGTGATGTGCAGCAAGGCTGAGGCTGGGGTTGTTGCAGGGCTTTATTAAGTTTCCGCTATGTTATTTTACTCATAACTCTGATAACAAGACTACTAGTTTGGTAATAATAAATAAGTTGAGGGCGTCATCTTCCAACCCTCTAGTTATATAATATGGTTTCTTTTTTTCCTAAACTTATTTCTCTCTTCCCATTTTACTTATTGTTGGATGGAGAGTGTCGGGTATCAGTTTCTTTTGGAAGCTCGAATTCCCACTCAATTATGGTTATCCCATTTTTCGAAGTGGATGTCGACTCCTCTAGTTTACTGAAAGCCGGTTTACCCCGTCTTTTGTTTTATGCAAGGTGGAGAGTGTCATGCAACGGTTCCACTTGGACGCTCGATTTCCTACTCACTCTTGGAAATTCCAATGTGTCGTAGTAGATGGTCGACTCCACTTGGCAACTTGACACTGGTTTACCCCACCATTTTCTTTAGAGTCTCATTTATATTTTAAGATACTCGTAAAATGGTCATAAATTAATATTATCCCCTCTCTTCCCCGCTTCTTTATTCCAACCCCCGTCACACCCTGGTTCACAGGAATCGGGGCGTGATAGAGTGAGTTCAATTTATTCAACTCAGACAGTGAACTGCTGAGTTTTGTTAAACTGAACTGCGGTGCGGAAGTTGGTGGCTTGTGTTGGAATTTTTTTTTTAAGAAAATCCTTTTTACTTGGGCTCACAGTTTAAGAAATGCGTGCAAAGTGATATGCAAGTTAGTACGACAGTTCATAATAGACAGATTATAAGAGAAGCTTGAGTGAGAGAGTTAGAGAGAAAGATTGACACGCAAGTTTAGCGTGGTTCGGAGATAACCCTCCTATATCCACGTCAGATCTATCCCGATCTGAAATCCCTTACTTTGGATTACCTTTCTCTCTTATTTAAACTGGTGAGCGCCAGTCCTAATCTCCACTTGACAAAGACTAAGCGGGTCGTGACCCTTACAAACTTCCTTACAACTTAACTTACTACACACTTCTTCCTGTTGCAGACCTTTCAGCGTCTCAACAATGGAAGACTGAACAACTCTTCTATCTACTAGAAATATATCTGACCTATGAGTGTAGAGAGAGTTTGAGTGAGCTGCTAGACAGTAGTAATTGTTTAGAACTCAGAATCCAGAATACAAAATCTCTTTATCAACACTTGGGAAACTCGTTTGATTTTGAGCGTTGATTGGATATGAACTTGAGAGATTTCTTCAGGGGTGATTTGAATGCTTGAATTTATGTTCTTGATTTCTCGTGCTGATTCTGGATTGGGAGAATGTATATATAGGCTTGGATGAATAGAGCCGTTGCAATATGTGTCAGGCCCGTACACAGACACCGGTACTTTCTTCCCGTTGAGGCATATTAGGTTGCATCCGAGAATGCATGAGCCATATCAGATCAATCTATGTAGGTAGATTGATATTGCCTCCGAAAGCAGTAGTCTTCAGCGATCTTCCTTCGGTCTTCGAATCTAGAGATCTTCAAGGATAGATAAGACTACCCAACAAAACCTTATAGCTAACAGATTGACTATGAGTAAGATCGTACTTCCGATCTGACTTTTACAGGTAGTCGATCTGACCTATGCTTAAGCTCGAACTTGTGTAAAACTGTTGAGTATTGGTTTTGATAAATATTATCAAAACTCACAAACCGAGTCGGGTTCCCAATGAGGATCGATCCTAAATATTTTTCACTTCTATTGGAAGTCATTTATAATTATCAAATGAAGCCTAAAGCACATGCTTCTACTTATAGAAGCACTCGAGGGAGATCTAAGAAAATTTTTATTGATCCTAATTTGGTGAAACAAGTGTAAGCCAATCGAGATCATGAATATAATTATTCTCCTATAGCCCATGACTATGAAAATTGTGAATTGTATCTATGTGTTTGCCTGAAGCAAACTTGATAATTAGAGCATCAAAATAAAATTTTGGAGAATATTATATAGAATTTTATGTCTTAACTCTCGCTAAAAAAGAGGGGGTGAATTTTTATAATTCAACTGATAATATCCTTATTGTCAGCTCTAGAAAAGCTTCTTTGATTCCATATTGATTGTCTTCCATTTTGGAAAAATAGTATAACCAAAAATTATGTTGCGATGATTTTATAATACCCAAATTATTCTCAAAGTTATTAAGGCAATGAGTGTTTGGGTCATTCCCCCTATAATTAGTGCATAATAATAAAAGTCATCATTTTCCTATCTGCTAATTCTAATTATCACCGCCAAAATGTACTTGTATGGCTCTTAGAAACATATGTTTACCAAATGAAGATTTGATAGAGCCAATTATTGAGGATCATTTGATTAATTCGTACATTATTCGTATAATCCAACTAAATCATTTCATGGCATTAGGGGGAGATATGAATGAAAGAATGACGCAAAATTCATGTTGAAATATTAATTCACTCACTACACGAAATGAACTAAAAGTTCAAATAGTTATTGACTGCCAAATAGAGTGATTTTATATACTTATTGTATATGCACCATAGTGAATTAAAGTTCTTCATGAACTAAATACATTAATTGATGCTCTTGACGCCTGAAGCGTGGAAACTATTTTGGTGCTAAAGATAAAATCCGCGGTACTAAAATCAATAGTCAAATGATTTTACTTCATTAAACCTCTTGAAGAGGATCGTCTCGCAGATGAGAATCCTAGATTATATCACTCTATAGAACCTCCTGAAGATGATCGTCTTGCAAATGAGAATCTCAGTATATTTGTAAGTGCACTAAATAATCATAACACTGGGATTACGGAACAACCAGATTATATATATTATTGGGAAATGATAGATAAATCTGGTTAATTTTTGTTATATATTGTCATGAAGACAATTCAGGAGAAACATATATAAATGTTACAATTGTCGACAATCATTACCTCAACTATTACTGGTATAAGTTTGATATGATGATCTAGATCCAAGAATAAGTATGATATTATTGTGCCAGAAGCACTTGGTGTAAATGAAAGAGGTTGAGGTAGAGCTTCACTCGCTAAATAGACGAAATGTCTAGTATTCCTCTAAAATTTATTTTTCAAAGAATGTTGTCCCAATAGGACACAAATGGTTGTTTCTAAAGAGGAATCAAGTTTAATAAGGTGGTTGAAAATAAAGCGAGTAGCTCGAGGGTTTTTTTAGCAGAGACCCTCAATTGAATTTGATTCTCCTGTTTGCTTTACGTTCCGTTACTTATTATATTTGACAGTAATTATGATTAAGATATCCTATTGATGAATATTATGACCACATTTTGTATGTATCGTTAGAAGTGGATATCTATATATATCCTTGTTGGACTTGAAATTCTTTATACGATGGAAAGTGAAATCGCAACATGTATTATATCAAGTTTATCCTCCTGAAGTAAGGATATGTCAATAAAGCTATATGTTCTTGCGTGTTTATCAAAAGATATTGAATGCTTTTGATAGCATCTTTGATTATATTGATTGACAGATATGAGCTGCATCTTATCTTTATCATTGATGTTATATATCTTTGATTATATTGATTGACAGATATGAGCTGCATCTTATCTTTATCATTGATGTTATATAAACAAGGTTACATGCAAAGAAGTTTAGAAAGTTAACTCATGCTTAATGACGGAGTTTTTAGAAATGAAAGACTTTTGAGTAAGTCTAAATATTATCTCGGCCTGTAGTCCGAGTATCTCCTTGAATGAGGTTATAATAATCCGAGTATCTCCCTGTATGAGTATTGTACCAGTCGTCTGTTTGATTTGAATTTCAAATTGTTATATTTGATAAATTGCATCCATTTATAAACCAGAAGTTCATTATCATCACTTGAAGTGTACAAGATAATAAAGAAATTATGAACCAGAAGTTCATTATTTTGAGTACCAGAAGTACTACTTTATCAAGCCTGATACCATTAACTTTAAATTGCTAGCAAGGTGAAAAATCCTAGAAGGAGATATACTTATATTATGGTAATCATATTCTTTATTATCTTCAAGGTATAAGAAACCTTTGTGTAAGATTTTGAGATTCTCCTAGAAGAAGATATTTTGAATGATATTGAAGATGATGTTTGTTGATCTTCAAGATTGATTAGAACTTGATTAGTTTTATGAAAGATATTGAGATTGATATTGGCGGATTATTTGGATGCTTACTCATTTGGATCCCCAAACTGCTTAATTTCGGACTGATAGATTGACAAAACCCCCAACATCCTATGTGAGGATGTATAGTGATTATTTTGTGTTGCATATATGAGTTCTAGAAGAACTATTATAAATCTAGTGATAATCTTGCAAATTTATACACTAGACCTCACAATGCCTATGTACGAGAAATATATGCATGAGTATACATTGAATGTATTGAATTGAAATATTGTTATTTTGAGGGGAGCGACATATTTACATTATTGTAAAGATTAGGTCCTAAAGATCGAAATATATAATCCTGAAGATTAGGCCCTGAAGGCCAAATAGTTGTACTCTTTTTCCCTTATTAAGTTTTTCCTAATGGATTTTCTTAGTCAATGTTTTTAATGAGGCAACTAATGCAACACATGAGTAGTGTATGTTCTGTACTCTTTTCATCTACCAAATTTTTACCATAGGATTTTTGCAGAAAGGTTTTAATGAGGCATGAACATCACGCCGTAATGTCCAAGCGGGAGTGTTGTAAATAATTTATTTATATATGGACATTACTTAAGTTAGGGTTTTTATCTCTTGTATATATATCTTGTATTTACCCTATTTGTAATACACGTAGAATACAGAATGTGAGATTAATGAAAAATCCTACTACCGCCGTCTCCTTCTCTCTTCTTTGTTCTTCTTGTGTTCTTCTTCTATACTCTACGATATTACTTTACAACAAAATTAGAATTCTAGGAAGTTTTATTATTTGACCTATACATTTTTTTGTGAAGCGGAATAAATGTTTCCATAAAAGTTATTCCCTTCATACACAATAAGAATGTTACTGATAGGATATGGCCCAGCATCTAGGCCCAAAGCATCATGCCCAATATAATTGGGCCCCGACAGTTAAGCTTGGCCCAGGCAGCTCAGCCCAACTGAAGATAAGAGACTTTATCACCTAGGCAACCAAGACTCCTACATCGACTACAACTCAAGCTCTAAGAGTGATATAGAAGCTCGGTGTTTATCCATAAAGGATGAGATCAAGCCAAAGAGTCCAAATAGGAATAGACTTTGTATTAAGGTCGAAGTCCATGTAATTACCTATAAATAGGGGCTTAGGATAGATTGAGGAGGGGGAAAAAATCTTGTAATCACTACTCATACAAGCAATAAAGATCCATACTCTTTCCGCCCGTGGACGTAGATCTATTCCAATAGATCGAACCACGTAAATCCCTTTGTGTTCCGTTTGCTTTCGTGTTAATTAATTCCTTGTCTACGTGCATTAATTACCTTATGACAATAAGATCGATCATTGGCGCCGTCTGTGGGAAACAAAAATTTGTGAATTCCGATCAAAGTTTTCTAGGTAAACTATAGCCATGACAAGACCAACACGATCGAGTGCCCCTGCTGCCGCCAACAAGGAAAAGGAGGATCAGCAAACCGGACAAGAAATTCTGGCAGCCGAGACAAGCCAAGTGCAAGATCAGAATCTTGCGGTGAATAAACGACCTGGGAAGGAACATGTGAAAGACCGAACCCCGGAGGGCCACTTCGATCATGTTCCGTTGGACAAGTTCGGCAATCCGATCCACCGTGACGGAGAAGGTCACGACAGCAGTAAGGAAGACGACCTTGCCAACTTCCAGCAAGAATTTGACGACGCTGTAAAAGCATATCTGGCAAAAAATCAGCAAGATTTCCTAAAGTTCGTCCAGCAGCACAAAGCTCATAGCCAAGGAGGAGAGCACGAAGCTATGTTCGTATCAAGGCACCGGCAAAAGTCCCTAAGCGTCAGGATCCTAGACGCACGGGATGCCGGGATTCCTCCTAGGCGATTTGCTGATGATCACCAAGGGAACTATAATCGTGTCTCACCTCAGCGCGATGCAATCTCACCTCGTCGCTACGCTGACTCACCTCGGCGTGGCGAGGACAATTACCGAGGTGGGAGATTCGACGTTTATGGAAGGATCTCTACTCCTTTCACTAACCGGATACTCTACACACCTCTCCCTCCTTCATACAAGGTGCCACCGGTGAAGCCGTACAATGGATTGTGTGACCCGCAGAACTTCCTTTCCCAATTTCAATACAACATGCACAATCAAGGGCTCAGTGACGACATCTACATGTGCAAAGTGTTCCCGGAGTTGTTGGTTGATAATGCTCGCATGTGGTTCGATAGCCTACCACCTCGGAGTATCAACTCCTATGACGAGCTGATACAGGCCTTCGAGCGAAGATTTTTCCAAAAGGCCGAGCCCAAAACTACTGCGGCACACCTACTCACCATAAGGCAGAAGTGAGGCGAGTCTATCAGCGACTTTATGACCCGATTCAATGAAAAAGTCTAAAAGTCAATCGTTTAACTGACGAGGTCCTCATCTCAGCCTTCCAGAATGTTATCCAGTCGGGCGTCCTATATAAGGAGCTCGTAAGTAACGAGCCTCGTACTGCGAGGCAATTGTGGAATATCGCCGATCAGTTTGCAAAAGCTGATGAAGCCGACAGGCGCAAGCGCGAAGCTGATAAGGCCGAACCGACGGATTGGAAGAAGGAAGATCGTAATGACCGAGGTCACAGCCGCCGAAGTGCCTTCGACAGACTCCAGCGGGCACCAATTGAATCCCGACTTAGACCTCGGCATAACCAGGAGAAGAGCCAGTTCACACCGTTGACGAGGCCGAGGACAGAAATCTATGAGCCGCATGCTAACATGTTCGAGAAGCCTCAACCCATGTCACGAGGAGGGTCGAAACGCCGATCCACAAATAAATATTGCCGATTCCATGAGGATTACGGCCATGACACGGAGGACTGTAGGAACCTGGCTGCAGACATCGAGCATTTAGTGCGTGACGGTACCCTTAAAAAGTACCAAAGTCGTGGCCAATACGAAGCCCGACCTCAGGGCAAGGGAAAGCACAAGAACAGAGGGGCGAATAACTGTGGCCCCCATGTGGACAAGACGAGGACCAACCTCAGTTCGATGGAATCATCACAGCCATCACCGGGCTCCCTCAAGGAGCCATTAAGTCATCACTTAAGGCCGAGGCCCGAAGTCCCCAGACTGATGAACTTTCACAAAAAAGGTTCAAGAAGGACGAGGCCATTACATTCTCTGCGAGAGATCCAGTGCTGTCAACCATACCTCACCAAGATGCCATTGTGATCGAAGCCGGGGTGGCCAATAAGCTCGTTTAATGAGTATTCATCGATAGTGGAGCCTCGGTGAGCGTACTCTTCAAGGATTTCTTCGAGAAGCTAGGGATCGAAGAGGCACATCTCACGCCGGTGCCGATCCCCCTAAAAAGCTTCGTCTAGCAAGAGACGCAAACAGAGGGGATCATTCAACTCCCTATTACGGTGGGAAAGCATCCATTGTCGTCCACCAAAGTGATAAACTTCTTCATCGTGAAGGCCAACTCTCCCTACAACGTTATTCTAGGAAGAGATTGGTTGGTGGCGGTGAAAGCGATCTACTCGGCATACCACTTGACAATCAAAATCCCATCCAAGGGCGGGGTGATTGTAATTCGAGGTGATCAGAAGCGAGCCAAAGAGTGCATGCAGATCGCCCTACGAGGTGTTGGAACACCTCAGCATCCGCAAGCATAGCAATCACAGAAACCCGAGGAGTTGGAGCTGGAGAAGGCATCTGTATCTGACGAACCAGTAGAAGACGTTACACTCTACAAAGATGACCTGTCTAAGGTCCTCAAAGTAGGTTTTGCGAGCGGAGCCAAACTTCAAAAGAAGATCGTCCAACTTCTTCGGGAATACATAGATGTCTTTGCTTGGTCACCCCTTGATATGACCGGGGTGGCACCCAGTATCATCACACACCGGCTGAATATCGACCCAGGAGTAAAACCAGTTTGGCAAAAGCAGTGAGTGTTCGCAGCAGAGCGGAACCTGGTCATCTATGACGAAGTGCGTCAACTTTTGAAAGCACAAATACTTTTCGAGGTCAAATATCTGACGTGGATAGCAAATCTGGTGATGGTCAAAAAGCAAGGAGGAGGGTGGTGGATGTGTATCGACTACACCGATCTCAATAAACACTGCCCCAAGGACTGCTATCCCCTCCCCAACATCAACAAGAAAGTCGAAGCCCTCGTCAGCCATAAAGTCTTCAGCTTCCTAGATCTGTACAAAGGGTACCACCAAGTCCTCATGAGTGATGAGGACGCGCCAAAAACAGCTTCATTATAGACTTCGACATTTATGCATACAAGAAGATGCCTTTCAGACTCAAGAATGCTGGAACAACCTATCAAAAAATGGTCGACAAAATATTCAAGCCTCACATCGGCAAGAACGTAGAGATGTATGTGGACGACATCATCGTTAAAAGTAAAGAGCCGACTACTTATGTTGACAACCTCAAGGTCGTCTTCGGCCTCCTTCGCAAGGTAAACCTTAAGCTAAACCCCGAAAAGTGTACCTTCATGGTCCGATCAGGAAAATTTCTGGGGTGCTGGGTTTCTCAAGAAGGATTGAAAGCCAATCCATCCAAAGTCCGAGTCATCCAAGAAATGAAGGTGCCAAAGACTATTCATAATGTGCACAAATTGATGGGCTGCTTGGCCGCGCTAAGTCATTTCTTGTCTAAAGCCGCCGAAAAACAGCTCCCTTTCTTCAAGATTTTGAAAAAGGCGCCGGACTTCGAATGGAAAGACGAGCACAGGTCGGCATTCGAGGAGCTCAAGAAGTACCAGGCTAATCTCCCAACTTTATCCATTCTAAAGAAGGGAGAAGTCCTTTCCCTATACCTCGCAGCTTCAGACGAGGGCATAAGCGCGGTGCTAGTTCGGGAGGAAGGACGTTATTAGTTGTCTGTCTACTTCATCAGCCGAGCACTGAAAGGGCCGGAGATGAGGTACCAACCACTTGAGAAAATTTCACTCGCATTGGTAAATACTGCAAGAAGATTGCGAGCTTACTTTCATGCGCACCTCATACAAGTCCTGACCGACCTGCTACTTCGACAAGTGCTCACCAAACCGGAAGCATCGGGAAGGATTGCAAAGTGGGCAGTCGAGCTCGGCGAGCACACCATCTCTTTTTGCCCACGTCAAGCCATGAAAGGTCAAGCCTTAGCGGATTTTCTACTGGAGGCAAAATTCACATAAATGCCAAAGCCGACCGAATCCTCCCCAAGCAAAATTGATGCCGAAGCTCTGACCGAACCACTAAAAGATTGCTAGAAAGTCTACGTGGACGGGGCTTTGGGACATTCGGGAAGCGGAGCAGGTGTCATACTCCTCAGCCCAGAAGGACAAGAGACCACTTATGCACTTCGGTTCGACTTCCCAACAACAAATAACGAGGTGGAGTACGAAGCTCTAATCGCCGGACTTCATCTAGCTCAAGCCCTCCAAATACGAGTTGTTCAAGTCCACAGCGACTCTCAAGTCATAGTGAGCCACATGCTAGGAAAGTACGAGGCTAAAGGCGAAAGGATGAAAAAGTACCTCCACAAAGCCAAGAGTTTGCAACAAGGCTTCTCATATTTCGAGTTGGTTCGAATTCCAAAGGGGGAAAACAACCGAGCCGATGCTTTAAGCAAATTAGCGTCTTCATCTACAAGCTTTCCCATGGAAGAAGTCAAGTGCCGAAGCATAGATGAAGCCGAGGTCAACCTAGTAATTGAGGACGAGCCGAACTGGACGACCCCCTTTCGAGCATATTTGGAGAAGGGCGAATTACCCGTTGATAAGCTCAAAGCTAGGAAGATCTTAAGCAAGTCTCCGAAGTACACTCTAGAGCAAGGAGTGCTGTAGAGAAGATCGTATCTTCAGCCTCTCCTAAGATGCGTTGGGCCGAACCAAGTGGACTACGCATTGCAAGAAGTACATGAGGGATCGTGCGGAAGTCACATCGGAGCTCGAGCATTGTCAAAGAAGGTAATGAGATGGGGATACTACTGGCCCACAGTGTTCCAAGATGCAGTCGACCTCATCATGAAGTGTCCGAAATGCCAAATTCATGGGATAGTGCCGAGGCTACCCTAAACCGACCTCACAAGCATGCAAAGCCTTTGGTCGTTCATGCAATGAGGGATAGACATCGTCGGCCCATTAGACAAAGCTCCCGGACAGCTCCAGTTCCTCATTGTAGCCATCGACTATTTCACTAAGTGGGTCGAAGCTGAACCCTTGGCAAAGATCACGAGCAAGAATGCCCTCAACTTCGTCTGGAAGAATGTGGTTTGCCGTTTCGGTGTACCTCACATCCTAGTCTCTGATAATGGGACGCAGTTCACAGATAGGACATTCAGGGAATGGTGTGAAGGGCTTCATATTCAACAAAAGTTCACTTCGGTAGCTCATCCTCAAGCAAATGGTCAAACCGAAGTCACCAACCGGACGATCATCAAGGGACTCAAAACTCGCCTAGATAAAGCCAAAGGAGATTGGGCAGCGAACTTACCCCAAGTCCTATGGTCATACCGAACAACTTCCCGGACCTCGAATGGTGAAACGCCCTACAATTTGGTGTACGGAACCGAAGTAGTGATCCCGGTGGAGATAGGCCTGCCGAGCCCCCGCACTATCAACTTTTCAGTTGAAGACAACGAAGAGGGTCTCCGAACCAATCTGGATTTTTAGAGGAGAAGCGAGAGCTCGCCTACATAAAGGAAGCTAAGTACAAGCAGCAAGTAGCTCGGTACTACAACCAGAGAGTCAAGTACCAGCAATTCCAAGTAGGAGACCTCGTCCTTCGAAATAACGAAGTCAGCAAGGCTGCAAAGCTCGGCAAGCTAGAAGCACATGGGAAAGACCTTACCGAGTTGAAGAAGTCATCGGCAAAGGGTCGTATAAGCTCGCCCACTTATCCGGTGAGCCAATACCCCGTACATGGCACATTACTCATTTAAAGAGATATTTTGCATAAGTGGCTAAGAGTAATGTCTTAAGTCCATTTAGTTCGTCTAGGTTACGAGTCAAGTCTTTTTGTGATTTTTGTTTTTCGAACTTTAGTTTTTTTTCTATTAATAAAGTCTATTTTTCCTTTAATTTGTTTGGTCTTGCATACTTCATTTTGCATTTATGAATATTACTACTCCACTTATGCATATTATCTCGCCCCTTTTACTCTAAAACCCTGACGAGGGTAATTTAAAAATCCTTTCAAGGATAAATAAACTCCATAGCTGAAGTAGCATCCAAACGCGCGTTGGTCCACGCTCACTTTAGGGTGAGGGTAGAGAGCAATAATAATCGATTAAGTAATCGAGTCGAACCACAAGGAATGCAAGGACGCTCAAGTCTCAAGTAGTAACCTAGCTACTAAACCTACTATTCAAGCTACCGACAAGCGTGTTTTTGTGCTTTTCATTAACTAATGACACCAAAAAGTAATTATCAACTTCAAACTTAACTAAACAAGCAACAAATAAGCAAAGGATATAAAATCAATAGGAAATAAATGTGATTCTAATTATACTTCGATTAGGCTCAAGTGATGGGTAATTAGAACTCTAACTAAAATTAACCAATTTAATCCAATTTCATGTGGGAAACCTCCTAACTATGGTTCACTCAATTCTCATTGCAATGAAGACAAGTAGATTAATGAAAGGCCTAATTCCGACTAAGACATCAAGCAATTTATTAACTCCCAATAGCTCATGGAGTTCCTTAACCCTACTATACTCTAGCATGCAAATCTCTTGATCCTAGCATCTAATCTAAGCCTCCTAAGCATTAGATCAAACACTTGGTATGCAACTATGGTGATCAATCACAATTACATAATAAAACGTAGCCCCAAGAGAAATGAACATGAAATTAGAAAGTAAATTCACAATTAAAGCCTAAACCCAATCACTTAATCCTAATCTACATATAATTGAAATCACAAAGAGAACTAGCTAGACATGATTAAGGAAAATAAACCATAAAAAGTAATTGAAATCATGCTTAAAAGAAAGAGAATTCAATAAGGAAGAAGAAGATGGTCTCCAATTGCAAATCCAACCAATGTAGCTTCAACAATCTTCAAAATACTAAAAAGGAAAGAGGGAAATATTTCTAGGGTTCTTGGGGAATTAAAATATGTAAAAGATACACAAATGGGGTGAATTCTAGGATTAAATACATAGAAAATCAAGTTTGGGTCGAGTTGGACCGAGTTAGACGAGCTAACTCGGTCAAGAAGTGAAGGGGGAAGGAACGGCGGCGGTCTGGCAGGCCGCCGGTCAGGCCGCCGTTCAGGCCGCCATTTTCTCTGCATTCCAGCCACCTGGCCGGCGGTCTGGCCGGCGGTCTTCTCCGTGCGCAGCTCTACGGTTTCGCCTCATTCTCCCTCGTCCGAACTCCGATTCTCGATCCGCTTTGTGCTATGGACTCCCAACGAACCCCTCTTCGACATGGAATGATCAAATGACCCAAATGAGTTCTCCATTTTCCCTGCAAAAAGCATAAAGAGACTCGAGAGAACGAGGAAAACATAATTGAAATCAAACTAGTGAAACCCGAAGGCTGCGTTTGGTAATCATCTCAAGATGAAGAATGATGATTCATCTCAAGATGACTCATATGAATAGTGTCAAGATGAATCATTCATCTCACCATTTGGTAGCAAAAAATTCAGACCCAGATGATATCATATTGTGTTTGGTACAAATTGCAAAACTCTAGATTAAAATTTAAATTGACTATTTTACCCTTATTAAATACCCCTACCGATTTCACTTTTTATCGTTGAGATTAAATAGTACCCTTTATTATTTATTATTATTATTATTATTATTATTATTATTATATTGTTGAGTTATTATTTTTATTATTCTTGTTATTATTATAATTATTTCTATTATTGTTATTATTTATTATTATTATTATATTTATTATTATTATTATTCTTGTTATTATTATAATTATTACTATTATTATTATTAAATTATTATTATTATTTATTATTATTATTACTATTATTATAATTGTTACTATTACTATTACTATTATTAGTATTATTATTTTATTAAATTATTAATATTTATTATTATTATTATTATTACTACTATTATTGATATTATTTATTTATTATTATGGTTATTTTATTACATTAATATTATTACTATTATTATAATTATTACTATTACTATTACTATTATTATTATTATTTTATTACAGTATTATTATTATTATTGATTTATTATTATTATTATTACTATTATTGTTATTATTTATTTATTTATTATTATTATTATTATTTTATTACATTATTATTATTATTATTATTTTATATTATTATTATTATTATTATTATTATTATTATTATTATTATTATTATTATTTGAAATCGTATAAATAGATAAGGGTAAAATGGTAAGAGAGAGAACGTATTGTGTTACTGTTTTAATGAGTTCACCTCATCCGACCAAAAACGTGAGATGACTAAACAAGGCGGAACAGTGAAATATCAACGGGCCTTGTATTCATCTCGGGCCCTCCAGTTTATTTTAGTTGGTTACCAAATAGTGAGATGAACCAAGATGATCTCTCTCATCTTGGTTCATCTTGGTTCATCTTCTTTACCACACACACCCTAACTCTATAGATTTAAATTCCACATTTCAAACCTAGGTTTCACCCTAATTGAGCTCAATTCTTCCTCGTTTCCGGCCTTTGATCCTTAGCCACATGAATACTATTCCAATTCTTACCGAAATGGATCGAAAACCAAGAAAAACGAGAAAAGTCTAAAATGTACTAAGAGTTAAGAAACCTTAGTATTTTTAACATATAAGCACATAAATTGAGACTCAAACACATTCCAAAACACTCAACATGCACATAAAATACGTGTTAATCACTCCCTCAAACTTAAGCCATTGTTCGTCCCGAATAATGAAACAAACAATCAAAACACTAAACACGTATGGAGTGTGCATTTTGAGTTCCTCGATGCCTCATATCATATCAAAAACCATTTTAGCTCAAGGAAATTCTCAAGTCAAGCCAAACATTCATAAGATCACTCACTCTCCTAACTTAGAAATCGATCACTCAAACAACTTCGACTCTAGATCTCACAAAGAATATGTGTATCACTCGATCCCTCTACATATGGAAAAGGTAAGCACTCATCGAAATCATGCAAAGCATAACTTTAGCCATAAGCTTGCCTATCAACTCAAGTTTCTAATACTACAATGCATGCACAAATTAGGATCAAAAAGGTCTTTATTAAGCTTGTAATGTAGGGACATTGGTTAAGGTAAGGAATTATAGGCTAAGTGGCTTAAATTTGCATTCAAGTACTCTTACCCCCTTTCTTCTCCTTTCAAAGTATGAGGTTCTTCATCTTCCACCTTATCCAACCCCTTTCTTCTCCTTTCAAAGTATGAGGTTCTTCATCTTCCACCTTATCCAACCCCTTTCTATCAAATGAAACCATAAGCTTCTTTCAAAATTTCTAAAGAAACACTCCTTTATGCTCCTATTCTTTTTTCTTTTTCTTTTTTTTTTTTTTTTTTTTTTTTTCATAAGAACTTTGTTCTTATTCTTTCCTTTTCTAACTTAGAGCTTATAGGAGTGTCCTTTCATTACAATACCAATCATCTAGACCCTTCACAATCACCCATCATTCTTTATGAATTTTCAACTTTCACCAAGATTCCCTTAACCATCCTTCACCCCCTATCATCCGGTTCAAGAAGAAAAGACTCTATTCAAGGCTCAAAATGGGACAACAATGGTAATGAAAGATAGGTTAATGTTTAGGGAAAATGGGCTATGCAATGATGGCCTAAGATCATCTCCTAATCATGCAAACATGTAGTACTTCTAACAAGAGTATCAAGGCAAGTTCTAGTAAAGAAAATGCAATGCAAGATCAAGCTCTCAAGAAAGGATATTCACTATGTAAAGTGCATAGTTTAAGGCTCAAAATCCTCTCAAGCTTTTTGTCTAGAGCCTAAGTGCCTAAGTTCAATCCTTCCAAGCCATTCAATTGAAATAACACTAATCATGCTTGACTTAAACTTGAGAAATTTCAAAAATGTCACCATTTTAGCATAAATCATAGACATCTCACTCTAATGCACTTGAGCAATTCAACACGTGCTTTCGCACTCAAGCATGCATGCATTCATTCACTTAAAATTTTTCCTTTCTTAAAAATTTCGCATTCAAAACCACAAACTCATGAAGAGTAATTATTTAACCCTAATTCATCCCCAATTGCACAAAACAAAACACAAACTTCCACACAAATTCAAAAACCATCAAACACACTCAACAAAAAACACAAAGTCCTTCAAAACATCCCACAACTTCAAACTCATCATCAAAGAAATTCATTTCCCAATGTCAACAACCTAAATTTCTCATTCACAATCCAAGCAAACAAATCTCAATCAAATAGATACCATCAAACCACAAAAATACCTCAAACCACAATTTTAAAGCTAAGCAACATCGAACATGAGAGGAAAAGACCAAGAGACTAAGACAAGAGTGTAAAGCAAGAAAACAAAACATGGAAAAATAGCAAGACATAAATTTAAAGTAATTTAAATTCATTATCCTACCTCCCTCCCCCAAATTTATTTTAGAAAATAAATTCTAGAATAAGTTTGGAGGGAAAGATATATAATGGATTTAAATTACACTTACAACATTCCAAGCTATGATGATGGTGAAGGATGGGGCCAAGTCACCCCTTGATTGAGTTGATGCTCTCGGAAGCTCTCCAAAAGATCCATCATCGATGTTACTTGCTTTTCCATCTTCTTACTCCTTTCCACTTCATCAAGTTAAGTGACTCTCATCGAAGTCACCTCTTGCCTCATCACAGTGACTTGTGCATCAAGAGATTTGAACCCCCGTTCCATACTTTCCATTCTAGTCTCAAGAGTTCCAAATCTTTCATTGTATCTTGACATTTGTTCTTCTCTTGACATTTGTTCCTCTCTTGTCGAATCTTCCATTTCCTCGTCCTCTTCATCCATATGCACTTCTTCCCCTCCATTGCCAATAGTGTACTCATCCTCTTCACCATACTTGAAGATATGATTCTCCATGATCAACTTGTGCATTGGCAAGTTCAATTGTCAATTTTCTCTTTCATGAAAATTGGTGACCAATATACTCGCGGCATTATGGAGAGGGAACTTCTCACAATCTTCTTGAAGAAAATAGAATAGGGGTGTGATAGAGTTGATAAACCTCAAGTACCTTAACTTCATGAAATCCATAAGATATGCTCCCTTCAATGGAGGGTATCCACCAAGATCTTCCTTGATCCACTTGGCAATGGGAGTAAGCATGCCTCCAATGTTGACCTTTCCGGAATTCACTCTTGCTTGCTTCAACAATTGAGGGATAAAGAGATGTATAAAACTTATCTTCCTCTTGGTCAACATAGCATGAAGAATGAAAAGATCATCGATCCGGACCGAGGTATTCTCCTCTTTTACAACAATTGTGTGGCCAAGGATTTTAAGCACCATTCTTAACACCTATCCCGACTTGAAACCTTCCGGGGAAAGTGGTACAAGATTGTTCCAAATGGAATAGTGCTCGAAAGCTTGCTCTATCAACACATCACCCCCATGTGGTACTCCAAAAATATCATCTATCTCCTCCAAGCTCATTTCATGCCTTTCACCAAACAATTGGAATTGAATACCTTGCATGAGATGAATATTTTCGGCCTCCACTGTGCTCATAACTTCAAGAACAACTTTTTCATAAGTTTGTCTATCCTCAATGATATCATCAAGGATACGTCCCCAACCAATATTATCAAAAAGAGACTTTACATTATCGTAAAGCCCTATCTTCACCAAAACCTCTTTTGAAGGAAACCTTGTTGGAATAATGCCCTTTTTCACAAGAGTGGCGAATTTATCCCTTTCCTCATATGTTTCCAATCGAATATCATGAGCTTCCGGTGTTGTAGGATCCCTTCTTGGTTGGAATGACGAGGAGGAAGCATCCTTTCTCTTCTTGTTTGTAAGAGAAGCAATCAAATCCTTAGAAGTTGTTGCTTTTTCTTTTCCTTTCCCTTTTCCTCTAGACTCCTTCCTACAAATTATGAAAAATTCCAAATAAATTTCAAGAAGATAAACCAAGAATTTTCATATTGTAAGCAACTTTTCTCATGAACTCATGATTCCCTTGAACATGTATGCTCCCAAAAAGAAAAGGAAAAAAAAAATGAATTTTAAATAAGTATCAAGAATGTGAATTCCTACAATGTTCTCCAAAAATTCATACAAATTCCTTCAATCCTAGTCATGAATGCTCAAGTAGAAAGAAGTACAAATTTCCATGAATATTCAAATCAAAAAGGTATAGCACAATTCATAAATGCAAGAATTAATGCCATTCAATTCATGCTCATTCCCAAAATTCAAAAATTCAAAAATTCAAAAATTTCTCCCAAAAATTCAAGAAAAACCTAAGCTAGGAATTCTATTCAAACTATCACAAATGATGGGCAAAATGCATACCAATTCATAGAATGAGTGTAGAAATCCCATAAAAGCAAAGGTGTAGAACATATTACCTCATTTTCTTGGGGAAACTTGAAGAACTTCACAACTTTGAACAAGAACCTTAGATTTTCGTTTTTTAGGTTAGGGTGAATGAAAAAGTGATTTCTAGGGCTTAAAATGTAGCTTATGGGGTGGGTAATGAGACTATGGAAGGACTTAACAAGATTCAAAGTGATTTGAGAGTAATTAGAACATGAAATTTCAAATGTTTTAGTGAGAGAAAGTGATGTTCATGCTTGAAAAAGGGTTTGAAAAACATAAAATGAAGAAAAGGGAGTGAAAAAATCAAAAATAGAAAATAGGGGGAGGGAGGACCGGCGCCGGTCTGGCCGGCGGTCTGGCAGGCTGCCGTGTAGACCGCCGTTTCCTCTGCCATTCAGCTACCTGGCCGGCGGTCTGGCAGGCCGCCGGTCAGGCCGCCGGCGCCCCTTCTTGCCCGGTTCCCGACCTTCTTTCGACGCGTTTCTCGACCTTTTTCGACCCTTTTCGAAGTACCGGGCCCTTCTCGACTTCCTCTTTATTCTCCCTAAGCATTTTTCAACTTTCTTTTTCAACATTTTCTATTTTTTATGGTTTTTCTCAAAAATCAACCGAAAATTGCAACAAACTCAAAAATTGAAAAATGAAATAAAAACTCACAAAAAACGAAAAAGAAAAGGATACATGTTGAGGTGCCTCTCAACAAACGCTTTGTTTAACGTCGTTAGCTCGACTTAGTCTCCAAGATCAAGCATCATTAAGAAGAATGGTCGACTCCTCCTTAAACTTCTTCGAATTGAAATAGAGCTTAAGTCGATGTCCATTAACAATGAAGGTAGAACCATCATTCTTTAGAAGTTCAAATGTGTCATTCTTGAAACTCCTACTCACAATGTAAGGACCGGTCCACCTTGATTTGAGTTTTCCGGGGAAAAGACGAAGACGAGAGTTAAAAAGAAGAACCTCGTCTCCCGGAATAATCACCTTGCTTCGAATCTCCAAATCATGAAACTTCTTGGCTCTTTCCTTGTAAATCTGAGAATTTTCATAAGCCTCGTTTCTCCATTCATCCAATTCCACAAGATGATTTTTCCTATTCACTCCGGCCTCCTTAAACTCAAGATTAATTCTCTTCATAGCCCAAAATGCCTTATGCTCAATCTCCAAAGGCAAGTGACAAGACTTTCCAAAGACAAGTTGATATGGAGACATACCAATGGGGGTTTTGTAGGCAGTTCGATAGGCCCACAAAGCATCATCGAGTTTCTTTGCCCAATCCTTTCGAGTAGTGATTGTCTTCTCCAAAATTTGCTTGATTTCCCGGTTTGCAAGCTCGGCTTGACCATTGGCTTGAGGATGGTATGGAGATGTAATCTTGTGCTTCACTCCATACTTAGCGAGAACACTTCCCAACCATTTGTTATTGAAGTGAGACCCCCCATCACTAAGCAAAGCCCTCGGAGTTCCAAACAGAGTCAAGATGTTCTTCTTCAAAAACTTGATCACAACCTTGGAATCACTAGTCGAAGTAGGAATTGCTTCAACTCATCTTGAAACATACTCAATAGCAAGAAGAATGTAGGAAAAACCACAAGAATTAGGGAATGGTCCCATAAAGTCTATCCCCCAAACATCAAATATCTCAACCTCAATCATAATGTTTTGAGGCATCTCATCTTTCCTTGTGATATTCCCCATTCTTTGACATCTATCACAACTCTTCACAAAAGTTTGACAATCCTTAAAAATCGAAGGCCAATAGAATCCGCTTTGAAAAACCTTCCAAGCAGTACGATTAGCCCCAAAATGACCCCCATTCGGTCCCTCATGACAATCTCCAATAATCTTGAGCCATTCATTATCCATAGCACATCTACGAATAATTCCATCGGCACACCTCCTCCATAGATACGGATATTGCCAATAATAGAACCTCACATCTTTAAGGAACTTGGCCTTTTGATAATCCGAGAGATTTGGTGGCAATTCTCGAAGCACAAGGTAATTGGCAAAGTCGGCAAACCAAGAATCTTTATACTTCAAGACCATAATCTTCTCATCCGGAAAACACTCATTGATACACAATCTCAAATCTTCACCTTCAATCGGCTTTTCAAGCCTTGACAAACGATCGGCTAGCACATTATCTACCCATCTTCTATCACGAATCTCCATGTCGAATTATTGAAGAATGAGGATCCAACGAATCAAACGAGGCTTTGCATCCTTCTTCGCCATGAGATGTCGTATAGTTATATGATCCGAATAGACAATGGTGTGATTCCCAACAAGATATGACCGGAATTTGTCAAATGCAAAGACAATGGCTAAAAATTCCCTCTCGGTTGTTGTGTAGTTCTTTTGAGCACCATCCAATGTTCTACTAGCATAATGAATGACTCGAAACACCTTATCTTTCATTTGCCCCAAAACCACTCCTAAAGCATAGTCACTTGCATCACACTTTAGAATGAAAGATTCACTCCAATTAGGCTTGATGAGAATAGGAGTAGAGATGAGGGCTTTCTTCAACGTCTCAAAGGCTTTCAAGCATTCTTCATCAAAGACAAACTTCACATCTTTTTACAAGAGATTGCAAAGTGGCTTGGTAATTTTTTTTGAAAAACCTTCAATGAATCTTCTATAGAACCCCGCGTGACCATGGAAGCTTCGGATTGATTTCACATTTGTTGGAGGCGGAAGCTTCTCTATGGCGACAATTTTGGCTCTATCAACTTCCAAACCATCTTTAGAGACCTTATGTCCAAGCACAATTCCATCTCGAACCATAAAGTGGCACTTCTCCCAATTCAAGACAAGAGAAGTGTCCTTACATCTTTGCAACACTTTGGTGAGGTTATCCAAACAAGAATCAAAGCTCCTCCCAAAAACCGAGAAGTCATCCATGAATACCTCCATAATATTTTCAATCAACCCTCCAAATATAGACATCATGCACCTTTGGAAAGTGGCTGGAGCATTACACAACCCAAAAGGCATCCTCCTATAAGCAAATACTCCATAGGGGCATGTAAAGGCCGTCTTGTGTTGATCCTCCGGGGCTATGGCAATTTGATTGTATCCGGAATATCCGTCAAGAAAACAATAGTACTCATAACCCGCCAAACGATCCAACATCTGATCAATAAAGGGCAAAGGAAAGTGATCTTTCCTTGTTGCCGCATTTAGAGCCCTATAATCAATGCAAACTCTATATCCGGTGGCAACTCTTGTAGCAATAACCTCTTCCTTCTCATTCTTGACCACAGTCATCCCTCCTTTCTTCGGAACCACTTGGGTAGGACTCACTCATTCACTATCTGAAATAGCGTAGATCATTCCCGCATCTAATAGCTTCAACACCTCTTTCCTTACTACTTCTTACAAGACCGGATTCAATCTCCTTTGAGGTTGAACCTTAGGACGACAATCATCTTCCAATAGAATACGATGCATGCATATAGATGGACAAATACCCTTGATATCATTAATAGACCAACCAATAACATCTTTAAACTCCCTAAGGACTCTCAACAACTTGTCCAATTCGGACTCTGACAAGTGTTGTGACACTATAACGGGTAAAGAGTCATTATCACCAAGAAAGGCATACCTTAGATGATCAGGGAGAGGTTTCAATTCTTGAGAGGCACTTGAAGAAGATTCCGCCTTAGTTGAACTCCCACTCTCCCCCGGTTGGTTGATGTCAAGGTAATGAACCTCATCCTTCAATGATCCTTGATTTGCTTCCAAATAAGCAATGGACTCCAATAAGTCATCACAAGCATCATCTAAATCGGAATAGGAATATAAAGAATTGGAGATGATTTTCTCTGTGAGGTCTTTTGCCATAGATGTAGGCAAAGTGGTAATTGCATTGCACTCCTCATAAGTTGAGTCATCTCCTCGCTTCAGTACATCGAAGATTGAAAGAGTGAGGGTCTCTCCATTCACTCTAAAAGTGAGATTTCCGTCTTGTACATCAATAAGAGCTCTTCCGGTTGCTAGGAAAGGACGCCCAAGAATGAGAGGCATCCTCTCATCTTCCGGCATATCCAAAACAATGAAATCCGCGGGAAATATGAATCCCTCCACTTTTACCAAAACATCTTCAACAATTCCTTGAGCATATGATATAGAACGATCGGTCATTTGAAGACAAATAGATGTAGGTTTGATCTCTCCAATATCCAACCTCTTAAAGATAGACAATGGCATCAAATTGATACTAGCTCCTAGATCACATAATACATTTCCAAACTTTTTCCCTCCAATCACACATGCTATTGTGAAGCTTCCGGGATCCTTCTTCTTCAAAGGCAATTTTCTTTGAATCACCGCACTAACTTCCTCCGTGAGGCTAATTGTTTCAAATGAACCAAACTTCCTCTTTTTAGCCACGGCATCCTTCAAAAACTTCACATAGCTGGGCATATCACGAAGTGCATCAAGCAAGGGAATGTTGATTTGTACCTTATTGAATATATCCAAGAATCTCATCAACTTCTCATCAACCTTAGGCTTGGCTAAACAATGAGGGAATGGAGCCTTCGTAATAACATCCTTGGTAGGAAGATGAGCCTCTACTAGCACCGCCTTAGGAGCTTCTCCTTGAACTTCTTTCCTTGATTCTTCATCAATAGATGGAGACTCTTCATAGGGTATGTCTTCAAAAAGAACTTAATCTTCGTTACTCTTGGATATAGCTTCATTCTCATAAGCCCTTCCACTCCTCAAGGTGATAGCATTACACCCTTTAGGATTCATCTCCGTGTTGCTTGGAAACTTTCCCGGTGTGTGTTGAGTAGTGGCTTGGTTAGCCATTTGACTTATTTGACCCTCCATTATCTTCACTTGCTTCGTTAAAGATGTAAGTGAATTCTCCAAGGCACTCACCTTTTGCCCGGTTTGTGTGATGAAATTTCCTTGTTGAGAAGACATTTGAGCTTGATTTGCCAACATTTGTTGCATCATTTGCTCCATTGATGGAGAATTCTTCTTTGGTTCCTCAATAGCTCCTTGAGATACCGAAAATCCGGGAGGTGGCAATTGAGCATTGTTAGGATTACCATAAGATAGGTTAGGATGAGGTCGATTGTTGGGATTGTATGATTGATAACCTCCTTGATACCCATAAGAATTTTCTCCTTGGGGCCTTCCTTGAAATCCTCCTTGTTGACCTTGGAAACCTCCTTTGTTGAAATTTTCATATTGCCTTTGGTTAACAAAATTCAAGTCTTCACTTCCACTAAGCTCCAAGTTCTCTTGATATTGATGAACACTTTGAACTTGAGCTTGAGATTGAACTTTCCTCTCTTCTTCATATTGCTTCTTCATATTAGCAACTTCCATTGCTAGAGCATCATACTTCTCATCATCAATAGAAGCAACTCTTCTTGATGGAGCCCTCTCCATGGGCCATTGATAACTGTTAGAAGCCATTTCCTCAAGAATCCTTAGAGCTTCCTTTGCATTTTTATTCACAAGGCATCCTCCGGAAGTAGCATCCACTATGCTTCTCGTATGAGGTGTGAGGCCACTATAGAATATGGTGATTTGTTATCCCTCGTTGAAACCATGTTGAGGGCACTTCCTTAATAACTCTCTATATCTTTCCCATGCCTCAAACAAGGTCTCGTCACCTTGTTGAGAGAAGTGTGAGATGTCGGAGATGAGCTTTTGAGCTTTAGATGGTGGAAAGTATTTAGAAAGAAGCCTTGCACAAGTCATCCCATGTATGAATGTTAGCCTTGTTCAATCCCTTGTACCAATCCTTGGCCCGATCCCGTAAAGAAAACCCAAACATCCGCATACGAATAACATCACTTGGCACTCCATTTAGCTTGACCGTATCGCACATATCAAGAAACATGCTAAGATGGGCATTTGGATCCTCCGTGGGACTTCCACCAAATTGTTCACTCTTCACCATTTGAATAAGTCCGGATTTGAGCTCAAAATTATTGGCATTGATCGTCCCCCACTCTCCTCCTTGGAATTGTTCCGTTGGAGGTTAGAACATATGGTTGAGAGGAGGTGGTGGAGCCTCATTTGCCCTTCTTTCTTGCTCATCTCTCCAAGCTCTCATATCTTCAAGTTCCTTCCTAAGAGCCTCATAATCTTGATTGTTGGCCATGTCTTGTTCTTCAATAGAATTCTGTCTCATATGTCTTCTTTCAAAGTTCAAGATTAAAGGTTGAACGAGTCTTCCTTTAGACCTTGTGTGCATACACCTACAAAACAAAAATCAAAAGAGAAAAATGCTTGAATTAGTAATTCAATAACCAAATCAACTATTGAAACTTAAACTATGCATTCCCCGGCAACGGCGCCAAAAATTGGTCCACCCTCACTTTAGGGTGAGGGTAGAGAGCAATAATAATCGATTAAGTAATCGAGTCGAACCACAAGGAATGCAAGGACGCTCAAGTCTCAAGTAGTAACCTAGCTACTAAACCTACTATTCAAGCTACCGACAAGCATGTTTTTGTGTTTTTGATTAACTAATGACACCAAAAAGTAATTATCAACTTCAAACTTAACTAAACAAGCAACAAATAAGCAAAGGATATAAAATCAATAGGAAATAAACGTGATTCCAATTGTACTTCGATTAGGCTCAAGTGATGGGTAATTAGAACTCTAACTAAAATTAACCAATTTAATCCAATTTCATGTGGGAAACCTCCTAACTATGGTTCACTCAATTCTCATTGCAATGAAGACAAGTAGATTAATGAAAGACCTAATTCCGACTAAGACATCAAGCAATTCATTAACTCCCAATAGCTCATGGAGTTCCTTAACCCTACTATACTCTAGCATGCAAATCTCTTGATCCTAGCATCTAATCTAAGCCTCCTAAGCATTAGATCAAACGCTTGGTATGCAACTATGGTGATCAATCACAATTACATAATAAAACATAGCCCCAAGAGAAATGAACATGAAATTAGAAGGTAAATTCACAATTAAAGCCTAAACCCAATCACTTAATCCTAATCTACATATAATTGAAATCACAAAGAGAACTAGCTAGACATGATTAAGGAAAATAAACCATAAAAAGTAATTGAAATCATGCATAAAAGAAAGAGAATTCAATAAGGAAGAAGAAGATGGTCTCCAATTGCAAATCCAACCAATGTAGCTTCAACAATCTTCAAAATACTAAAAAGGAAAGAGGGAAATGTTTCTAGGGTTCTTGGGGAATTAAAATATGTAAAAGATACACAAATGGGGTGAATTCTAGGATTAAATACATAGAAAATCAAGTTTGGGTCGAGTTGGACCGAGTTAGACGAGCTAACTCGGTCAAGAAGTGAAGGGGGAAGGAACGGCGGCGGTCTGGCAGGCCGCCGTTCAGGCCGCCATTTTCTCTGCATTCTAGCCACCTGGCCGGCGGTCTGGCCGGCGGTCTTCTCCGTGCGCAGCTCTACGGTTTCACCTCGTTCTCCCTCGTCCGAACTCCGATTCTCAATCCGCTTTTTGCTATGGACTCCCAACGAACCCCTCTTCGACATGGAATGATAAAATGGCCCAAATGAGTTCTCCATTTTCCCTGCAAAAAGCATAAAGAGACTCGAGAGAATGAGGAAAACATAATTGAAATCAAACTAGTGAAACCCTAACTCTATAGATTTAAATTCCACATTTCAAACCTAGGTTTCACCCTAATTGAGCTCAATTCTTCCTCGTTTCCGGCCTTCGATCCTTAGCCACATGAATACTATTCCAATTCTTACCGAAATGGATCGAAAACCAAGAAAAATGAGAAAAGTCTAAAATATACTAAGAGTTAAGAAACCCTAGTATTTTTAACATATAAGCACATAAATTGAGACTCAAACACATTCCAAAACACTCAACATGCACATAAAATACGTGTTAATCACGCGTAAGGGGACCAGCTCTATCGATAAACTCGACAAACAAGGAACCTTAAAACCCTAACCTCATTTTATGACTGAGGACGGGTTACTTAAAACCTACGGGTCATCTAAAGCCAAACTTCGTCTTATGACGAAGTGAGCTATTAAAGCCAAACTTCATCTTAGGACGAAGTGAGCTGTCTAAAGCCAAACTTCATCTTATGACGAAGTAAGCTATTAAAGCCAAACTTCGTCTTATGACGAAGTAAGCTATTAAAGCCAAACTTCGTCTTAAGACGAAGTGAGCTGTCTAAAGCCAAACTTCGTCTTATGACGAAGTGAGCTATTAAAGCCAAACTTCGTCTTATGACGAAGTAAGCTATCTAAAGCCTACCTTCGTTAAAAACAAGGACCAAATACCTTTGTTTAAAATGAGGAGGCACTACCTTCGTAAAAATGGTGAACCTTTGTTTAAAATGAAGATGAGCCTAAACCTCGTCTTATGACGAGGTCAATCTACCTAAAGCCAAAACCTCGTCCTATGACTGAGGTCGAGCTATCTAAAGCCTACATTCGTTTAAAACAAGGAAAACTACCTTAGTTAAAAACGAGGATGAAAAGCTTGAATACCAATACATAAGTTTCCATTTTATTTCATAAAAAGGAAAAAGTAAAATTACATCAAGAAGACGAAGAGCCCAGAGGCTTAGGCTTGCTAAAGCTGAGCCAATCTATAGCAAAATCTCTACTAGTGTTCAGATTCAGGATATTATCTATATTAATTCTACCTCCGCCTCTACTTCGTCCAGTAACTCGGCCACTCTGACTTCGGGTATTTTGGTTCGATCGACCTCGGTCCTCGTCTCGACACCGATTGCCGTTCTCGTTCATAAAATTCCGTAGAATGGCGCTTGACAATCCTAGAATCTGGATTCGCCGAACTTGAAGGTCCATCTTCCAAAAATTCCCTAGAAGTGCGGTCAAGAAGCCCCAGGTTTGGACCAGGGTTGGCTGAAGGAGAAGACCGGGCTTTGGACAAGATACGATGCTCCAACTTTGGGTGACGAGCCAAAACTATCTTGTACGTGCTCGCCACTCGCATAAGCTCGCTCACTTGATCCCGAAGTTCCAGGAGTCATCTCCGTATTGCTCCCTATAGCTTCGGCACCGAGCCTTGAGCTCCCTGACTATGTTATTGGTCTCGGAAATAGTAGACCCTCCAGCTCGGTGAATTATAGCCTCGTACTCAGCATGCTCCTGAGAAATTACTTCGGCCTTCTTGGCTTCATCCTCAGCAATCTCCAACTTCTCTTCGAGCTCTAAGAACTAAGCCTGTAACTCGTCATATTTAAGCTGACCAGCAATAAGCTTGACATCGGCCTCATTTTGAACATGCCCAGCCCGGCCTTTCTAATGTAAGTCTTCGGCTTCTTTCACCTCAAGAGCTCGAGTCAGTTGGGATATTTGAGCAACCAATGGAGATACATCAAAAAGTTGGGGAGAGGGAGACTACAAAGGCAAATGAAAGAAATTTCAATTAAACTTGGAATTTCATTAAAGCCACTTCGGCTAAAGGAAAAGCGCCGTCCTAGTGACGACGTAATACAAGGATCTAAAAAAAAAAAAAAAAGAGAAGGGGATCAATTGACCCCTCCAAGATTCTCCTCTTCTTGCTGAGGCTCAGCCTCGGCATTCTTCGGCTCCTCTTCGGCCTGTCTCACCGGCTCTTGGTCTTTAATTTCGACCTCCTCAGCCAAGCTCGCGATTGCAGCTTTGACCTTCGGATCTTTGTCAACCGGACAAGAGCGGATGCTTTCGGTAGTATGGACAGTAGATAGCGAAGTAAGCTTTTTCACTATCGGGAAGTCTCCCATGAACTCCGACAACACCGCCGCGTACTCGCGAAGCAGTTCGTCAGATGAAGTCACCTCATAACCATACTTAGACTTATCTAGATCTGGATAATCATGGGCAATCTTGTCAATGACTTCCGCTTTCACAACGGTGTTCAGGACCGCCGCCAGCTCAGAAAACTTCCCCGAAAAGAAGAGCCTATCAGAAAAGGTACGAAGTACCTCCCCTTGGGAGGACGTCACCTCAGCCTTAATACCGGCCGCCTTGGCCTTTTCTGAAGCCACTTCGGCCTTAGCATTGTTATTCGGCTCTAGCCGCCTCAGCCGCGGCTATTGATTCAGCCATCAGCCTTTCCGCCTCTATGGCTTTCTCTTCGGTGGCGGTAACTTTGTTCGCCAATTCCTCCTTGGCCGTCTTCACCTGGTTTAGCTCCCGAGCCAATATCCTATGTTCGGTTGCCAGGTTGGCAACAACCAGTTCAGCACGCTGCAATGTGGATCAGCATTAAAGCAGTGAACTAGAATACTAAAGTATTCGGAAGTAAAGTTAGCTACCTCGGCAAGAGACCTCGGTGAGCCTAATACTTGATCAGAGGGGCCGCCACCCCCCACCCCGACGTTAACTACGTCGGACCCAACGCGCGGTTCCTTACTCCGCCGTGGGGCAAGACGAAGCGGTGAACCCATATCTTGTGAGCCCATCGAAGGGGACTGAACCACCTCCATCATTTTCTCTGAGGAGGCAGTAGAAGGTTTCGAGGCATCCACAGTAGGCCTCGGCCTCTTTTGGGTATTCTTGGGTTTCAATTCAAAGTTCACTGCAAAATAAAAAAGATGGGGTTAGAACGCATACATAAGAACCAACGTCACATGAGACATAACACAGGGTCTCACCCTCTACCGGATCCACCATCGAAGTAGGATCGTAAGGGCTCAGCCCCAGTAAAGCGAGCTCGGCCTCGCTATACTCTGTGGAAATGAGGCCAAGCTCCCCTAGCTTTACTTCAAGAACACCGAACTCTTCTTCGGTGGCTTGATCCTCTAGTTTATCCATATTCCAAATAAATTGAGGGACCTCTTCAGATCGGCAGAAGAAGAACTTCGTCTCCCAGTTCGCATTTTTAGACTATGTTTTTATTCTGAAGCCACGAAGAGGGGAGAGGTAATACCATCCTGACAAACTAGGTTTTAATTGGAAAAACCTAAGGATCAAACCTAAGGTTAGCGGATGGCCGAAGCGACCAGCTTTGGCACCAAGACCAACTAACTGTTTAAAGGAGTTCGGCATTATTTGTCCTAGAGAGATACCGAACTTCCGTAGTAGATCGGCATATACAGAAGGAAGGGAAAGACGAAGACCGCAGTTTAAACAATCTTCATAAACAGTAAAGAATCCGTCTAGAGGCACACAAGCCCTATCCCCCGGACGGGGAGCTACGAGCATAACTGAGTCAGGAAATAAAAAAATTCTCGCGATGTTTTTGATTTTCGACGCATCTAAGATAGACGAAAAGTCGTTCACCCTACCAAAATCCCCTACGGGAGGGAATCGGACTCTACGAATACTAGCAACGGTTGAATCTACGGTGAAAACCTCCACATCTACAAACGGCGATGGAATAAACGTCGCTATCGGAGAACCCGACGGAGAAACAGACCCGTTAAGGTTCCCGTCATCGCAGCCATCACTGACTCGAGAAGAAGAAGCCATAGTATAAAGATTAACTTACTTGTATGAAAGCTATAGATGATTCCGACAGAAAATGACCGACAGTACTGCAAATCGCGAAAGGTGGAGAGAAATAAAATGCAGAAACTCGAAAGAAATTTGAAAGTTTTGGAGTATGTGAGGGGATGGCGTATCAAAAACGCTTTATCCCTATTCTGCCTTTTCGCCCCATGTCCAATCACGCCCCACTTTATTGAGACACTAAGCGGCGTATTAATTAAAGAAACTGACACTCCGTGTTCGTCCTCGGCAACTGTAGAGGGTGATCTACAATTGAAGTTGGATCCGACTCGTCCGGTTGAACGGGTTGGATTGATTGAACGGGTTGGACACTAGCAACCTGTCAACACAAGCAACAAACGTAAGAGCCCTTCAAGAGCACGGGTGGGGGTGTCCGGTGAAGGGCCTCCGACGCTCAAGTCAGATGGGCAATAGGGTGATGCTAAAAAGTAAATAAACTCAATTGAAATGATTAAGAGTTGAGAAAGATAATGCAAGATAGTTGAATAAGCCGATTGATATAGTTGATCCGACTGAGATGACTGAGACGCCTGAGACGGAGGAGATGGTCGTTCTTGCTAGTCCGGCTAGTTCAAACGATCGGAAACCTCTGCTTCAAGAAGTATGAGCGTGTTGAGAGGGTAGAGAGCGAGAGAGCAAGAGTGGAGAGTGTGAGTGAATACGTGAAAGATCGGATCCTCCTGATGATCGTGATGGATCGTATATATATGTGACGGCTCCAGCTCTTAGGGTTTAAACCGTTTATCCTCATCTGCTGCCCCACCGCGTTCGTCTGTTGCGATTCTTGCGGGAGAGGTGGTTGTTGTTGACTCGTTCTTCAACCCTAGCAGTAGGAGAAAGCGCTTGACTCAGTCAAGCGTGTTGATAAATTGATTTGCTCAGGTCGGACACCCTTGGGCCCAAGAATAGATATTAGGTTGTTCCGTCTGGTCCAATTGATCGTATTGGGACAGTTGAATATTTGGGCTGACGAATTTTGCCCACTACAGCAACTATTTCTCCGACCTCATCTTAACGAGGCAGTACGCGATTGACCATCAATTCTACTTTTAACGGGGCAACGCACTTCAAACTGACTTCGTCTTAACGAAGCGGTACTAGATTAACTTCGTCAATTCTATTTTTGACGGGGCAAAGCACCTCAGCTATTTCCCTTAAATCACACCCTCGCTTCTACATCTTTTTTTGGGGGGGGATGTGATAGGATATGGCCCAGCACCTAGGCCCAAAGCATCAGGCCCAATATAATTGGGCCCCGACAGTTAAGCTTGGCCCAGGCAGCTCGGCCCAACTGAAGATAAGAGACTTTATCACCAAGGCAACCAAGACTCCTACATCGACTACAACTCAAGCTCCAAGAGTGATATAGAAGGTCGGTGTTTATCCATAAAGGAAGAGATCAAGCCAAAGAGTCCAAATATGAATAGACTTTGTATTAAGGTCGAAGTCCATGTAATTACCTATAAATAGGGGCTTAGGATAGATTGAGGAGGGGAACAATCTTGTAATCACTACTCATACAAGCAATAAAGATCCATACTCTTTCCGCCCGTGGACGTAGATCTATTCCAATAGATCGAACCACGTAAATCCCTTTGTGTTCCGTTTGCTTTCGTGTTAATTAATTCCTTGTCTACGTGCATTAATTACCTTACGAAAACAAGATCGATCAGTTACTATTATGTTACATATTTTTTATTAATTTAGAACGATTACTATTTACAACTAATTTCTCTAATTTCACATTAAAATATGACCATATCTTACACTAAAATTAATTTTATCCAATCTTCTATTAAAACTCGCATCGAACCAAAACCTATATTCTTAATTATTATTGCTGCAGTTGTATAACTTTTCTCCTTTCCATTTAATCTACAAAAATATCTTGAAATGAGATACCAATCACACACATAAGGGAACAAGACAAATTGCATGTGAGCCAGTATTGGACTTTCCCATTTGATCATCATCTACAAACATCACAAACTAGTGGCTGTTAAATTCAAAGAGCAATCACATATATAATTTCCAAACAAAAAAAAAAAAAAAAATTGCAGATGACAATGGCTGCAAAATTCAGTCAAATGATTTCTTGCAAATTAAAATCAAGTGAAGAATCTAAGACTCCATGTAAGAGAGGGAGAAGAGAAGTTCTTATGCTTTCATCTTCTCTTCTTGTTGCTGATTCCCAAACCGACCTTCTTAACAGTATGTCCATTTCCAATTTAGTTTTATTTGATTTTCCATTTTTGGAGAATATAATATTCTCAATTTATTTTTTTTTTACCACAGAATATTTGAAGAAATCCCAAGAAAACAAAGCCAAGAATGACAAAGAGGTAAACACAATTAGCAATTAAATCTTTTAGCATTATTTTTCCACCTGATAAAAAACTTATATATTTTGAGACCATGTTAAATTAATGTAAGGCTTCATATAAAAACTTTAGTAGTTAATTTAAGTGTTAATTGCTTAAGAAAACATGATTATCATATCCTAACCGGAATTTGTAATTTTCACACGAATTATTTAAAATTACTCTGTTGTATTGTTATTTTATTTTGATTTACAATTATAACATTCCTAATTATATTGATTTTGGATTTACATATTACCTCAGAGACTGGATAGTTATTACAAAAGAAACTATAAAGATTACTTTGGGTTGTTAGAGGGTGATCTGAAGCAGAGGCAAGATCTGACTGAATCTGAGAAAGGCATTCTTGAGTGGCTAGAGAGCAATAAATGATCAAAATTATTAATTTTTAAAATTTTGCGCCTCCCTTTTATTGTATTGCTTTAAATGCTTTGTTAAATTTGTAATGTAAATTTGTGATTTATAAAACAATTTAAGGAGCGTTTGCTAAGTGGATAAGAATGGATTCACAATCTTTTATCCTATTTAGTTTTACTAGTTTAGTGCCCGTCGAAATTCGACGGGGCTCACTTCTCGTGGAAAATAGAATTATTTATTTTGATAGTATAGTTTGTTAGGATCCATTCGAAAAAATAAAATTAAACTGAATTAGAAAAAAATAAAGTAAAAAGAAGATCAGTGAGATGTGGCATTTCTCGATTAGTTTTACTCATTTTGAATGTCAAGTAGCCCGTAAATCATTGTAATAAAAAATAGATTAGGTGAGGTCCCATTTTTCGTATAGTTATACTCATTTTGAATGTTAAGCCGCCAAGTATATATCAGTTAAAATTTTTAATTTAAAAGCTTGCTTATTGTCGATTGCTATGAATTGAAATTCTATAATTAATTAAAGATATATATTATTATGAAATAATTAAAGATATATATATATATATATATATATGTATATCAAATTAAAAATAAATATTAATTAGATTAGAGAATTGATTAATTAGAAAAAATTATGAGAATTTAGCAAAATAATCAAGAAAATTTAAGATTGATTGAAATTTATACTATCCGATAATAGAAGTATTTATTTTAAGATTATAGTATTGTTAGGATCCATTCGAATAGATTGAATTAGGATTATTTTTTTTTAATTTCTCGATTAGTTTTACTCGTTTTGAATGTCAAGTAGTCCGTTGATCATTATAACAGAAAATAAATTAGGTGAGATCCTATTTCTCGTGTAGTTATATACTCATTTTGAATGTTAAGCCGTCAATTATACATTGGTAACATTTTTCAAGTAGTATTTTCATATCAAGTTTTTTGTTGATCGAAAAAAAATAGGTCAATGAGAGGTAAGATTTTTTTTGCACAGTTATAAAGTAATGCGGTCCATCATTCGATATAATTAAAGGATAGAATGTCAAGCAGTCCCTCATTTAAATATTGATTAAGGATAACTCCCTCATATTTGAGTTTTCCTATCGATGAAATCATCTTCTCAAAAATCGATTTAGCACTTTCATATAAACTTCTTCATCCGCATGTCCCTACTCAACTGACAAACTATAAGCCATAATGATATAATTTTCTCATTAATGTGAAATATTTTAAATATTTATCAGAGATAAAATTGAGATGATTCTATCATATTTGAGCTTCCTGATGAAGTCGTTTGAGATCAATAAATTAAATAAAATAATTGATTAATCAAAAAAATTAATAAAATTAGACTTTTCAAAACTTTAAATATTTCTAAATACACCTACTAATAATTGTAGGCAAAATAATAAACTAATAAACCCAAATCTAGATAGGTTTTGATTCTCAAGTTGTATGAAAATTAAAACTAACTCTTTTTATAGGTCCAGCCCGATTATTAATTTTGATTCCCCAATAATTTGGACAGATTTGGGCTATAAAATTTAAGTTCTTTGGAGTTTATGGATTGAATTTGACCATTTTAATTATTGTTATTATCCTTGCGGTTTTTTTACAGTATTCCATTTGTTGAATAATTGTCATATAGGAATAAAATTTAATTAAACCGAGTTCTGTATGTAAGCTCGATTTTTTGAATTATTTATTAGAGTTGTTTTATTAAAAAAGTAGAAAATTAAATTCAAATTTTCAATATTTTAAATTTTAATTGGAGACAAATAATTTTAAAGGTGTAGTATATATTTATATTAATTATTTATTGGTAATGTTTCATAAATAATCGATGTGGGATAGTTGTAATAAAATAAAATTAATGAATTATAAAATCAAAGCCATGAGAATTTAGGAAACTATTCACGAACTCATGATAATGCCACGTTGAATTGAGATCCATTTTGCTATAATAATAATAATAATAATAATAATAATAATAATAATAATAATAATAATAATAATAATAATAATAATAATAATAATAATAATAATAATAATAATAATAATAATAATAATAATAATAATAATAATAATAATAATAATAAATTCTCAAGTGTCCTATTAGTGAATTATTTGATTAAATTATTAATTAAAAAATTCAAACTATGAAAATATAGTATCCTGTAAAAGAAAAAAAAACTTTAAAAATCTATTTTAAAACTCATCAACAAGAAGCGTGGAAAAGAGTGCCACAATTGTCAAAAGCAAATGAAGCTTATTCGACAAAATGGAGGGAGTATTTAAATAATATCAACTAATTATATCAATATGTATATCTATTATGTCTGTCTAATGTATAGATATAGGCGTAAGTAATTATATGCGTATAATTTTTTTTGATAAAATCTATTCTTTGAAAAGTAATTATTTTAGTAACACTGAATTAAATAATTCGTAATATGTATGAGATATATATTGCCATTATGATAATGTTAATATTTACTAAACCCTACCAAAAATAAATTAAACCCTAAATGAAAATATTATTGACGTGACACTGTATCATCAGCCGTGGGCACATTAAGTGTACCCACGGTGGGTAAGGGAACAATTCTAATAATATTTACAAAGAAAACGACTGTGAAAGTTATTTAGAAAAATCAACATAGAATTGAAATCAGTTTTGCATGTTATATATATATATATATATAGTGATTTATTTGAAAATATTTGATGAGAATAAATATTTTTTTTTATATTTAATAAACTAATTTCATTTTAGGTGGATTTTGAGAAATTAAATGTACACCTATAACGATATATAATGTGAAGCCTAATATAAATCCTATTAAATCTATCTCATATATAAAAATTAAAAAATAAAAAATAAAAAAAAGACTTACTAACAAAAAATTAATCATTATATTGTCACTATCTCATAATGTTGCAAATACGAAAATTAATCTAACGGAATATTAATTTAATGATTATAACGAATTATTGTGCATTAGAAAATATTATATTTGAATATATGTTATCCCTGATTTGACGTAGATTAGTTTTTCATTTTTTTTTCAAATTATATAGGTGATTTAAATTATGAGACTTCTTCTAATCAAATTGAAATTCTATGAAATTATAAATTAATTAGATTAAAAAATTGATTAATTAGGCAAAATTATGAGAATTTAGGAATATAATCAAGAAAATTCGTGGTTGATTGACCTTTATTTTGCTATTATATATATATATATATATAAGATAGATGTTATTAAAATAAGATTTTTTTTTTATTTTTTTTAGAATTACATCGTATACAATCATGTCATATCGAATATATTACAAGTCAACTCAACAATCATGTCATATCGAATATATTATAACTCAACTCAACAAATATATTACAATATCAACATATTTTACAAAGAATACCAATATATCATTCAAATTGTAACAAATTCACACAAACCCATATAAATGGGACCAACCTACACTTAGTAGATTTGAACTCAAAACCTCCCACCAAGGAGAAACTTATGGTGCCTCTTCCTAACCACTTGGGCTAGGCCTCCTCGTGTAATGTCCCGTATTTTCCTAACTATCTTGTGAGCTCAATTACATTAATTCCAGCGCTTTGGTATTCCTAACCAAACGATTTATATTATGAGGATAGATTAATCGAGTAGCAACTCGATTGGATTATTTTTGACTAAGTAGTTAAATTAGTATTCGAGTATTCTCTTAACAAATTAAATCGACTCAATCGATCGATTATTATTTCCGAGAATTAGTAGTGTGTGGAAGTTATGGGACCAAGCCCATCCCACACTTAAGAGTAACAAGTACATAAAATAGAGGGGATTAGTAGCAGCTACTATTCAACCCAAGTCCTCCTTACACCACACCTTACTAACCTATTGAATAATTAAATAATTACATTACATCACTCAACATTGGAAGCTATTACAGTTAATAACCATGAGATAAATGGTTGATCTTACAAAATAAAGCCACACGTTTTCTTGCTCTCTAATCTAATCAAAAGGAAAAGGTAGATCAATCTCCTCAACTTCCAAATCAATCTTCTCCATCCCCAGCAATCAGCCCTGCAACAGCCTCCTTGAGCCAACAAAATCTGCAAAATAAAAGGAGATAATCAGCCAAAAGATTATGGAAGGCTATTACCCAACAAATAAGCCATAGTTTAAACTATTAACTAGTTAATAAGCTGCCCATTTCCTTGTATAAGTACCTCCACTTACAACAGCCATTTTTCCATTTCATTCTTCACCAAATGACTAAACAATTAGAGAGAAAAACAGAGTGAGAAGAGAGGAGTCGTGCAACAGCTAAGGAAAGGAAATAGAAGCCACCTCCCCACTGCAACAACCACCTTACATCTCACTTCTTCAAGGTAACAGCCCTTAAACACAAACTCAAGAAAAAGCATGATCTTTTTCCCCTAGTAACTTCCCTTTTTATTTCTGAACCAAGAACAGTTAAGACACAGAGTTACAAGCATGTTTACCTCCCTTTTCATTCAAGAAATGAACCCAAGCAATTCTATGAAACTTAAAACATATAATACTAGCATGCTCTCCTTAGGTTCAAATCTCAGCAACTAGAAAACATGGGACAAACAAGCATGCTACTTTCTGAAACTCAAAAACCTAGTAAGAAATCAGCATGCTCGGTGAACTAAACAACTATAAACCTAAATCTAAGAACCTAAGCAAGCATCAAGCTCCAAACCTTGTAACTCAGAAGTTAGAACATTAAAACCATAGCATATTGAATCAGTATATACATAAGTTGTTCTGAAATTCAATAACGAAGCATAAGAAAGAACGAAAGAGTAGAAGTCAAACCTCCGTCGAGGCGAGCCTCGACAAACAGTAGCACACCCTCATCATCACGGCTGCAGTAGCACGACCCAGTCGTCAACGCATCGTCGGAACCTGCAAAACAGAGAACAAGAATCAGTAGCTATTAATAATTAATTAACCCTTCGATAATGTTAAAACGAGAGAGAGGGGGGCTCGATCATGAGGGGCGAATGTCCCCTAGTTCGATAGAACTAGGAATTTTAATGTTAGGATCAAATCCTAGTATAGGGAGGAGCTCGCCACAACGCGAGAGTTGCAGCCAGCATCGGGAGCTGCCAGAGCAGAGATGAAATTGCCGGTGAAGGCTGAGCTCGCCGGATCGGTTCGAGATCACCGGACGCCCTCTAAACGCGGCGCCATCTCACCGCGTGGTGGAGCATCATCCAGAAGCTGAAAGCGGTGTCCATTGCCGGAAATCGTGAAGAAGGGGCGATTTTCCCCAAATGTTGAAATTAGGGCTCGATTCGAAACAATAAACGAAGAACAGATAGGTAGACGACGACCGACAACGGCGGCCCATTGAGGGGGGGGGGGGGGGGGCACTAGTCCAAATAACATGGCGGCTGAACGAAGCCGACGATGGCGGAGAGAACAGTTCCCCTCCCCCTCCCAAATTCGAATTTGGGTTTTGAATTGGAAAAAAAATTAGAGAATAAGATCGACGAGAAGCAGAGGCGAGAACGAGTGAGACGAAGCCAAGAATGGAGCCGGCTGCCAGCGGAATGGCCGGAGAAAGAGAAGCGAGAGATTGAGATCGAACAGAGAGAGGGAGTAGAGAATCGCAGAATGAGGGACGAGAATGAGATAGAGATTGAGGCTTAGGGTCCTCTATTATTGACCGGGTCGGATTCCGGGTCGGGTGCGAATTCGGGCCGACCATCCGGGCCGAGCCTTGGACTAAGCAGAAACGGGCCGGTTTCTAAGTGATGGGCCGAATTAATTTAGTTTAGGTGGGTCGAATTTATTCACTATGGACCAAGATACCACCAATTAAAATATTACTCCTCCACAATCAAACAGATTAATGCCTAATAATTCTCCATTGAATTATTTTCGTAATTGGAAGAATTAACTTATGAGATAAGTTAATTTATCTAGACCAATAATTTAAATTAATTGATTGAGCCAATCAATTACTCAATTACAAGCAGTAAATACCTTAGTTAGCGAAGAATTAAAGATTAGCTTATTAATAGAATTTTTCATGAACCGTTCATCTAGCGGGATTTATAATTCGAGCTTAAATCACAGTAACCACGTTACTGAAATTAGAATAACCTCCGATCAGACAAATAAAAACTAGAATATTATAAAAAAAATATTCGTTAGAATACGAATCTTACTTCAATTTTCAATCGAAGGTTATGCAAAGGAGAATCAGTAGCTGAGACGAAGATCGTCTAGTAGCAGTCAAGAAGAGCAACGAGGTGGGCTTTCTATAAAACGAAAAACATGTTTTATTAGATGTTAGCTCTTTTTATAATTGTCATGCCATAAATGTTTTCAGTTTTTGTATGATACATATCTGTTAAATGGTCAAGGCCAAATATATGAATCGAATCCGGGTCCCTGTATGATCAGATATCGTACTTGGACTAGTGTACACATTGATCGTGTCATTGCAGATAGTGACCGATCACGTGACCGAGTAAGGTGGCCACCTTCTCGGGCGCAACCAACTCAGATATGGTAGATTACTACTTAATTTAATCCGCGCGGACAATTTCAAGATCAAAATAGTTTTTGTGAACATAGGCCTTTTTAAGAAAAAACCCTATGATTCACTGATTAATGGCTTGACAATAAATAAATGGTTTTGGGCATGTGTCCACTGAGTACTCCGTACTCACGCCCTGTATATTATTTCTGATGTGCAGGTTGAGCAGCTGTTGAAGCGAAGTGACCAGCGAGGATTTTGTCAAGTAAAGTTAGAAGTAATCACTCTTGGTAGCATGTCTTCATACATATGTTTCAAACACATTTCCGCTGCGTACACTCTTTTATCTCTTTTAATTGGGTTGTAATTAAGTCAGAATCTTGACATCTCTTTCCGTATGTAAGCAATTGACAATGTCCACCGTTTATGTTCCGAAATCCTTAATTATCAAATTGACATACAATTTCCTTTTATACCTCTTCTTTTATTCCATAATACACATATATTTTCTATAGTCACGAATTTACCAAATTATGCTATCGATTAGTGAAGTGCGGTCGTAACACCTCGGCATAAGATTATCAATTCATATTATCTCAAGGCCTTGGCTATGCTCGTACAAAAGTGGATTCGAGAATACTCTTGAGATACGACTCACATCAAAACGCATAGATAACTTTTACTATAACAAAATGTTCCAATAGTGACATAATTTTTGAAAAATCATGATACTTATAAATATCGTTAAATAAAATTGTATGGTTAGGTAGTTATTATGCGTGTCACAAAAATAAAGACATGTCACTAAATTTAGTTTCCTTTAAAGGTATAACTAATTTTGTGTAATTATAATTACATTCGTGACATGTGAAAGTATAACGATTCTTTACGACATATAAAGACATGACAATATTTCTTTAAGAAGGTGTGTGTGTGTGTGTGTGTGTGTGTGTGTGTGTGAATATATATATCGCATGAGAAAGAGAGAGAAGTCGTGACACCTATATGTAACATAATATTAGTTTAAATTATAGCAAAATTTAATTTCATGAATAAATGTCACAAAATTAATTTGCCATAGTTTTAAATAAATTAATTTGCCATAGTTTTAAATATAATAAATTTATTTACATTTTTATGTGTCACGAAATATTATAAATGCGTAAATCGGTGTACCTTAATTTTTATATAACAAATTTTGTAATATTTCTCATAATATCACTAAAATTGTATCACTACTAAATATTTTAATTATAGTCTCATCCTATATCTTTTCTTTAAACTTATCAATCATCGCATGAAACTATTTCAACTAGTTAGTAAATGTTCTCTTATAATATTTTGAAATGAATCACTAGAACGAGAAGTAGACGATGGAAGAGTTGGTTATTAAGAAGTAGACAGATCATAGATGTTTTGATTTAATGTTAGCCTTATGACATTATATGATAATTTTGGGTCATTTGGTTTGGCTATGTATTATAGTTTTTTTATTGTGCGTTGAACTAATTGAAATAAAATTAAATTGAAGAAAAACTTTCAATTACACAAAAAATTATAGCAGCAAAATATCATTCATTTGAAAAAGCTAAAGAAAGATTAACACCGTTACGTCTAATTAGTTAAGGGGCCGTTTGTTTAGGGGTTTTCAGGAAAGGGAAAAGACATCAAGAGCTCTGATTCCCTTTGTGGATGTTTCAATCATTCCCTTTCTCCCCTTTTAGTAATGGGATTCCCCCATTTCCCTCAGTTATCAATCCCTCCTCTCAACCAAGGAATGAGATTCCCTTCCTCTATCTCTCTTTATTTTACTCTTTCGAATACTTATATAACATTATATAATAATATTAATTTATAATAATGTAAATTAAAATAATATTGTATTATATTTTAAATAAATTATTTGTAGGTCCCGATAAATAGATATTGGTGTATGGGGGGGGAATACACCAATTTGCCAACAGTTTTGACTTTTCAAAACAATTTGATCTTACTAAGTCGTCACTTCAGTTTATCAGAGCAGTTTAGTTTTTCCAGCTCAAACAGTGAACTGCTGAGCTTGCAAAACTAACCTGCGTGCAGAAGTTTGGTGGAAAGGTTGGCTAACAGTTTTCAACACAGTTTTCAAAGACAGTTTTCAAAGACAACTTTAGTTCAGACAAGTGTTCATGCAAACTGTGAAAGTGGCTAACAGTTTTCAGAAACAGTTCTCAAAGTAGACAGTTATTTCAAAGACAGTGCACATGCAAGACAGGTTACAATCGTGCAGGTTGTGAATTATGCAAACTGTGTAATTAAAGATAACAGAAAGAGAGGCACGAGGAGTTTTTATCGTGGTTCGGAGTAAACAGCTCCTACGTCCACGCCAGATCCCGTCGAATCTGTAATCCCTTAACTGAGATCTTTCGCTCCTTTTTAACACTGGTGGAGGTTCCAGTCCAAATTCAAGTCTCTCTTTAGACTGAATCTAGCACGAATCTTGAGTCGTGACTCTTCTAACTTTACATACAAACTTACGTACAATCTTACTAATCCTGAACGGCTAGCACTAATAATCAAACTGGAAAGCTGTGAAGAGTTATCACCGTTTGAAATACAACTCTATCAACTACACTGAATATCAACAATTATGGTAGTGAGAGTGTGGATTGTGTTCTAGTAAGACAGATTCTAGAAAGAATAGAAATCTTCAAAGATCAACACTTGGGAAAGCTCTTATAATTTCGAGTGTTGATTGTGTGAATGTTTGGCTTGAGATTTCTGCAGCGTTTTAGCTTGTAATTTGAGTTTCCCGTATCTTCTTTCTTGAATGTCTTGAGGTATTTATAGAGAAGCATTTGTAATAGAGCCGTTGTGTGTGTCAGGATGAGCAGAGCCGTACACTGACACAATTAGTCGTTGAGTTGAGGACAGGTTCCTCAGTCACAGCTCGGGTTGGACTTTGCAGGTCGAGCTTCCTATACCTCTATCTATCTTCAGTCTGTAACCTTCGAATGAGATCTTCAAGTATGATTAGGACAGGTTACATAGACAGATTACATAGTGGAACAATATGACAGGTTTGAGTAGATTAGGTACAAGGTTGCACTTCCAACCTTGACCTTTACATAGCAACCTATTTTAGTTGAGCTTGACTGATCCAAACACGGAGATCAGTCTGTTCCAATTAACATCTATTGACTAAGTGTGGTTTCTAACAACATTATCAAAACTATTGAAGGGTTCCCAACAATTTCCCCCTTTTTGATAATGCCGAAACCCACACTTTACATCTTGACTTAGAATGTTTGAATTTCACAAGAAAAAGTGATCAAGATTCGATGTCCAGCCAGCTGCATGAGAAAAATTGTTAGGAAATTTAAAGCATAACAAGCAGAGGCCTGGACAATGAGATTTTGTCGTCAGGAACAAAATATGATCATTTCTCATTTATAGTATCAGCAGAATTGATGTGTACAGTTTACAGGGTTGATACGATAAATGAATGAAAAACGATCAAGTTACTTCCTCAGAGTCTTGAATCTTTCTTCAGCGATCTTCTCATTGCTTACAGTTCCAGTAGATGCATAGATTTTGTCGCGGATCGACTTGTACTCGTCGCAGCTTGTGGTCTTGCAACCGTATTGACCTGCGATTCTCCTTATGAAAGTGTTGATCCGGTCGATATCTGGGGTATCAGTGCCGCAGACAGTGGGAAGTTGGAAGGTCTCTTTCTTGGGCGGATTGATTGTGACCTTCGCCTCTGCAGCTTTCGCACGAACTCTTTTAATGAATTCGCGGTCAGGAAAAGATTGCATCCAGTTGTAGAAGGCAGTTCTGGTGTCGCCAGTGAAGCGAGCATCAGTCTGCAACCAGTAATGATGTAGGATGAACTGGTTCAGAAACTCGTCCCACAGAGGTTGATCATCAACAGGTAGCCAATCAATTGGCTCTCTGTTGTCCGCTTGCTCCTTGCAGCTTTCAAGACCCTGGAAGCATGCTAAGCGAGCTTTGTCCTTGGCTCTCTGTTTCCTTAGATCTGCGAGAAACAGTTTCTGCTTGCCTTCATTTTCGCATTCATCTGCAGTGTATCCAGCTTCTGCCATCATCTGGATAAGGGCGGCAACACCCAGTTCCTTCTCTTGCTCAGACAGCTTCTGGGCAGCAGGTTGAGAAACCGCTGTCACAGGCAGAGCAACTTCTGATTGAGTGAGAGGAGGTTGAGTGACCTTTTTCTCCTTGCCCTTTGCTTTGGTAGCAGTGCGCTTGCCTCTCCCTTCCCCCTTTTCGGCATTATCAATTAATTGCTGAACAGTGGTGTTGAGGGAGGCTTGCTCGTTGGAGAGTAAGGACAGGTCGGTGCAGATCTTTTCTTTAAACTGCAGGAGGGAATTGATGTTCCCTTGCATCTCTTCTTCTGCCTTCAGGGAGCTGGATGAAGCATGAGCGAGCTTTGAGGAGAAGGTGTTGACAAGCTGATTGAGCTGTTCGAACTCATATCGCAGGTTGTCAACCGAAGATGAGTATGCGACCTTCAGTTCAGACAGCTGGGTGGGAAGCAGCTTGTCCATTGCAGCTCTCAGTCGGGCGGAGAAGAAAGTTTCAAGCTGGCTTGCCACTTCATCCTTAATGACCTGTGGCATTTCAGACTTGATATTTTCTAGCATGGCAGACGCCGCTGTGTCCATGGCATCTATTTTGTCCGCGATCTTCTGGTGTTCAGCAACCTCGGTGGCCTGCACCTTGGAAACTTCCTCAATGATAAATTTCTTCAAGTCTGCTTGAACAGAAGTGAGAGAAGTTCCTGTGGTTGCGACAGAGTAGACCGGTGCATGAACATGATCGGACACTGCATCTCCACTGTTTCGGGATGGAGAAGGAATGGGACTGAAATCTTCGTCTTCTAGAAACCTGTCATTATAAGATTCTCGATCGTGAGAGTAGAAAGGTTTCAAATCGACATTGACTACCTTGGCCTCTCTCTTCATCTTGGAGAGGATGAACTTCTTGAAGCAGTCGCGAGCTTCAGGAATGGAAGCGTAGCCAAAGAATCTCCCAAGGTTGTGCTCTTCAACCTCTAGCTGTTCGATGGAGTGGACAAGAAAGATAGACTTCAAATCACAGTACGATCTGTCCTTCCCATCAAGCAGAGCACGAAGCCGGATTGCCATTGACCTGGTCTCCGGAGTGAGATCAATTCCGGGAAAAGACTCCGTGACAGTTTTCTCAGCATCGATCTCGATGGAGTTGACCAACATGGCAGCTGCAGTCTTGATCGGATCTTCTTGTACATCATCATCATCGGAAGAAAGGATGAGATGGAGTTCAAGCTCTGGAGGCGAGCTGTGATGATGAGAAGCTTCACCGGACTGCTGGTGGATGACAATGGAGTGATCAGGAATTTCTTCCTCGAAATCTGTGTCATCCTCCGGTTGAGATTCGCTGTGACTTTGACCAGCTTGCTCCGAAGCTGTTGATTGGAAGATATCACGAACAGAGGGCACGGGTATTGAAACCTGTGCATCGAGAACTGTCTGTTCTGGGATGTCTTTGAGTGTTTGACGAGCAGGTTGGTGTTGAACTTCTATGGAGGCAAACTCCGTATGCAACCTGCGTGATATGGGAGTTGGAGATTTGATGCGAACAGACTTGGCAGGTCTGTCGAGCTGCTTGCTGGGGGCAAGCTGTCTCTTTCTCCTAACTTCACGCTGCTCTGGAGGTACCCAAGCTGGGTTAGATCGACCCATGGCATAGAGGAATGGCTTCACCATATCGTCATTCTTGGCAAAGACAGTCATGTCAACACCAATTATGAGTTCGAGCTGCTTCTGGTCCTTAGGGACCTTCTCTTTGTTGAAGTGAGTCATTCCACTCCAGTTGAGGTTGGGGTGGAGGCAGAGAATGAGAGAGCAGATCTTGGTGCCTAAACGCAGGTTCCTGGCAACGCGGAAATCGGTCACCACATCTCCGTCATAGGTGATCGAGAGCTGTTTGACTTCTTCATTGATGAGCTCGAGGAGAAACCGGGCCCAGTTCACGTGTAGACGCTGCACGATTGTAGTCATCACCCTAAACTTCGCTGGTGTGACAGCGTCGTAGTTACCAGAGTAACCAAGGAAGACTTTGTGAACGAAGTCGAAGAGAGCTCTGTACGCAGGTCTCAGTAGAGGTCGAGCGAACTTCCTTCCATCATACTTGACTGCGGGCTGCATAAGAGCTATCTGGTAAACTGCTTCCAGATCTGCATCCGGAACGTCCAGAATCAAACCCATGGGCTTGTGATACAGGATCTCCATAGTTCCTGAATCAGCAATGCCGTAGGTTCGAGAGATGAGCGAGAGAATTGGAATGGGCTCATCTGGTATACCAGGCAAAGGAAGATGGAATTGGGCGGAGTCGACATCTTCAGGGCAATA
>CM038117.1:28069871-28245295 GCA_001642375.2 Mentha longifolia | reverse complement strand
ATCGAAAATGGGCAGATAAAAGTCTTGATAACCGGTATGAGAATAGCCCATCACTCCGTGGGGAAACTTGCGTAGGGAGCGAATCTGAGGTTGGATTGCGGCGGGGGCGGATTGTTGTTGTATTGAGAGGAAGAACCACCAGGACCTTGGGCTCGTAGCAAAGCGAGAAACTCCTCATCATCCATAGCAAGATTTTTTTTTTTTTTTTTTTTAGAAATACGGAGTAACAAAAATTTGAGTGTGTGAGCTTGAAGAAATTAGAGTTTTGAGAGTGTGAGTGTGGAATGAAGAGTTGAATGTTGTGTGAATGTGAGGAAAAATGAGGAAGAACTTATAGTTGAAGAGGAGGAGGGAGCCGTTAACATTTCTAACGGCTATTTTTTTTTTTAATTCACCCGAAATTCAAAAAAATAAATAAATAATAAAAAAGTAATGAATGTTGACGTCAAAATGACATCAGCGTGCTGCAGAGGCAAGGGCGAGAGCCGGGCTTGGAGGTGCGAGCGGGACCTGCCGTCGCGGGGGCTTGCCAGCGCGGGAGGGGCTCACGACCCGGGCTTGCAGGCGGGCACGAGCCCCCCCCCCGTTTCAGACGATCTGGAGATGCTCTAACAATTTACTCATTTTAGTATTTTTCAAATTTTGAAATTTGCGGTCAATTTTCAAGTCCAAGTGTGCCATGACCGAGCTAAAACGACGCCGTTCTCTTAAAAAAGAAATAGGATTATTCAATATTAAAGTGATTCTACTGCACCCAATTTTTTAATTTCATTTTTTTTTCTTTTTCCTTTCTCTATCCATATGCCAAATTAAAACCCTAATATTCGCCTACACCCTTCCTTTTTGGCGAACTTTTTTTTTGAAATCAAATGCCGACAACGGAAGAAGGCGGAGCCACCACCCCCGCTGCTTCTTCTTACGGCGGAGGAGGCGGAGCTGGGGGAAAGTTTCGTAAGAAGCCCTTCCGCAAAACGACGACACCCTACGACCGCCCCGCAATCTCCCTCCGCGGCAACGGCGGCGGCAGCAGCAGTTGGTTGTCGAAACTTGTGGTGGACCCCGCCTCCAAGCTCATTTCGTATGGGGCGCGCCGCTTCTTCGAATCCATTTTCCGCAAACGACGCCTCCCTCCGCCACCTCCTCCCACATCAGGTTACTTCTTTTATTATTTTCGTTTATTTTTACGATTTATTTTTTAGGGTTTTGGCCTAGTTGTGAATCTTCGGTTACTTTCCTCTCCGAATTTAATATCTGTGCTATGGTTGCCCGTGTTTTTGGTCGAATTATTCAATCTCGTGCCTTTAATTTTCTTTTAGTACGAGAATATGGCAGGTAATAGGCAATTAGTTATCTTTCTTGAACGAGGTGTTAAGTTTACGATTCTTATGTGTAGACGCTGGGTATTTATGATTTCGGTAATTGTTTGATAAGCAACTGTTGAATGAGAAAATAGTGGTTTGGTTTGAGATTTTAGCTATCTGTGTAGCTGCCGTTATGTTTTTCAAGATTCAGTAGCTCCCTTTTCTTGTTTTTCCTTGTTTCCATAAAAAGGTGGGTGCTTTGGCCGGGACAATTCCATAAGGTCTAGATGCGCCTCACCTAGTTTGGAGTTATACTGATAATGTATATCTACTGATGTAAACAGAGTCAAACCGTGTGTTGAGTGATGGACTTCCAGAGGCAGTTATAAGTGTAAGTCTAAAGATTACGGGTTCCTTTGTTTTAAAAGCTTCATTATTCATTTCCATACCAGCAGCAATCATAATCCCAAATAGGTTGAAGTTGAACTGTGTTCCATTCAAGTTCAGAATTGTTAGAGTGTCCTATTTTATTAATTGTGGAATTCTAATTCTGTAACTACCTTATTAATATTTATTGGATTCCATTTTTTTGTAACTTGAATTTCGAAAATTAATCTTTATCTTCTTTAATGGTTCAAGAATCATTGTGGTGCACAGGAGCCTGCAGTTGGTGAATGCAGCAACCCAGTAAGTTCTTGCAGGAATGGAATCTCTGATCTCGAGCAAATACTTGAGCAAAAAACCTTTACCAGGTGAAATTTTGATCATAAAAATATTCTTGATCTTCACCACAAGGTTATCAGGGTTTCTCTCTATCCTACCTCCAATTCCCCACCTGCCCCCACATTTGTTGTTGACTAGCTTGTCAGCTAATTTTATATACTTAGCAGTTTTACTCATTTGGTCATTCCTTGTATGACCGGTGACGGTGAGAACTATGTTGGTATCTAGTTTGATTTCACTTATCTTTCTAATCTTTATAGTAACTGTAGAAGCCGATTTTCTTCATACAGTGTTGTGCTAAAATTGTCTGTATTCTTCTTTCTCGGACTACCTGGCAAATTGTGTAATACATAGTGAAATATTTTACAGGTCTGAAATTGACCATCTGACGAAACTGTTACATTCAAGAGCTGGGGAAGTGTCTCTTAGGGATGATGGAAACAAAAATGAAGAGAGAGTATCAGATGTTGGTGGGCATCAAGAAACTGAAAGTGATCAGATGGAGGCTAACGGATATGCAGAGGATAGATATCGTGGAGTTGATTCAAAGGTGAGAAAAACCATGCTGCACATTTTTTTTAATCTCTATGACTCTACGCTATGATTTTGTTGGTCACTCTTTGTGATTGTCGTCATATTTCACACATAGTATAAGTATAATTAGTTTAACCTAGTTGATACAAATATCTTCAGGTTGTTGGGAATAGTAAAGCGTCTCCTTCTGAATTTGCAAAAGCTTACATGGGCAGTACACCTTCAAATTTATCACCAACGGTGGTAGGTAACCATAGTCAAGTTACTAGGGAAGATACCAATCTGCTTAGTAACATGAGAGTATCCTCGAAACCTGTCAGCATGTCATTGATGATGAATTCGACGGTCGGTTCCGGTTCACCTGGGAATGGTTGTTTGACAAACCCAAGATCTCTTGGTAGATCTGCTATTTACAACATGGCTCGCACTCCGTACTTTAAGGTAACATGCAAACTTTGAAGTTCATTTGCTTCTTGTATTTATCACGTGCTTCTTTGATCTTACTTTTCTCTGCATATTTGGTAAATTTCAGAGAGCTGGTGTTAAGCTTAATGGCTCTGGATTACCAGTGCCCTCAACATCTCTTGCAGTTCTGGAAAATTGTGAAAATTCTGAGCCAAAGTCGATGGTATATTTGGACAGAAATATTTCAAAAGTTTTAATTTTAAGTTCTGATTGTTCGCATTTTCATGCAACTATTTTGGGTTTCAGACGTTAAAGCGTAGGAGTTATGACATGGACGGTGAATTTGGATCTGTTGGTCCAATTCGAAGAATCAGGCAGAAATCTGATCTAGTGGCATCTGGATTTCGCAATACTGATAAAGTGGGAAGTACTTCTGATGCTATACAAGTATTTTCAAAGCATAATCTATCTCTGAATGGTGATTCAAAGCTTGTCCAAAGAACTATTGAAGAAAACAGTGATTTTAGCATCCCAAGTACCAGTTATGCTATAGTTCCTCTCAAATCCAATGGTGTAGAGGGAGATGCTAGAAGATTTGGGAATCTGGCAAAAAGACCATTGAAGACCAGATTAGCAGAGTCCAATATGGTTGCTCTGCAACAGAAGTCAGCTTTTCAATTGACACCAAGTATGCTTCGTGGACAGGCTCTTAGGAGCATAGAGGAGGCCTCTACCTCAGAGCTTCTCCACAATGTCCAGGATGATCACAACTTTGAGAGTAGTGCTGGTTTTATGGATGCTGATGATCATACTCCTCAAGATCAAGGAAAAGTTGAAGAAGATGGTCCAGTAGAAACTTCTTCCCCTTCTGACACATACTACCCTTTTATTACCAATGACTCTGTGGTGTCCTTTGAAGTTGATATTGTCAGAGGTCGAACTTCATATGATGTAGAGGTTGGGTTGTCTGAACCGCAAAACAAGGCTGCTTTTAGAATGAGTGCTTTGGAGGTAAGAAGATTGAAAATTTATATGGTCAATTAACTAGTACTCCCTCCATTTCGTCGAATAAGCTTCATTTGCTTTTTAGCAATTCTGGCACTCTTTTCGATGCTTCTTGATGATGGGTTTTAAAATGGGTTTTTGAAGATTTTTAAAGTGTGCCAGAATTGCCAAAAAACAAATGAAGCTTATTCGTCGAAATGGAGGGAGTATTTTATATTGTTATGTTGTGGTCACTATTTGGTATCCTTAGTATTTTTTGAAGTGCTTGATATTGTTGAAATTAAAACAAATTGCTGTTTCTAGGCCTTGCTGGTAACTGTTCATAGAAGTATATTACATTAGATTTGCCTATTTCATTAATGTGCTAGAAGTACATATTATTCATTTTTGATTCCAACACACTGAAATGCAGTTTTCCCATTTTATTATTCTTTTTTGTGCTTCTCATGGAACTTATGATTCGATGTAATTCATATTATTGTCATTTCTAGGATTATGTTGATCTTGATGACGATCTACCCTGTAATGAAGTTGCACTTCGTCCATCCTCTGATGAGAGAGAACCATTGGTTGCCCATCTCACAAATAGCAAGTTCTCACCTCTTGACGAATCCAGATTTTTAGAAGCAATATCTCAGCCAGAATTGAAATCACCTTCAGACTTTATATCGAATAAACCAAATGAAGCCAGCAGTGCTGTCTTATTGGGAGAACAGAGTAATGGCATCACCACCCCTGCTTTAGAAGAAGTAACTGCTGCTGCTCCACCATCCATTCCTCCTCCATCAGTTGCTGCATTTGACAAATCTAAGGAGATAAATAGTTCCGAATCACTTTTCAGCTTTAGTCCTAAAGTTTCAGATAAGTTCCCTTCCTTGATGCCCGAATCAAGCAGCAGAACACCAGAAATCTCTAGCAGGTTAGTTCTCTGCATGCAGGTTGGAAAATGGTTATGAAATAATGATTTTATATTGAGTGCCTTTTCTCAAGATCCTAATAAAATTTTTGTTAACTGCATGAGCAGCTTGCTGGATGATTTTGCTCCAACTAGCTCCTCGGTGACGGTTTCGGAGCCGGCGAAAGGTGGATACCTGAAACCTCTGGCAGCTGAAGATACAAATGGAAAATCTGAAACTGTTACCTCTGCTGCATCAAATGGGCTGCTTGTTCCAGTTTCTCCCTTTGGATCATTTGCCGCCACATCTAACAACAATACGCATCAGATCTCCACTTCTCCTCCTGTTATTTTCACCCCTGCAGTGAGTGTTTCAGACGTCATTCCATGTGGTAATGGCACCGTCACCTCAGATCCCTCTAGTAGAGTCAGTTTTGGAGCATCAGAGACACCCAAAGTTTCAGGGGAACCTCCTTTCAAATTTGGTGTGTCTCCCGATGCATCTGCTAAAATATCAGAAGCATCAACGACCATCATTCCAGCAGGAGATTCGAAAAATAACAGTGTAACAGATCCAAGTTCTGGTATCTCAACCAGCTCTGCGACCAATTTTGTAGCGTTTGGTTTTCAGGCTCTGGAAATATGACTTCTGGACTCAGTTCATTAAAGAGTAATCCGTCTGAAAATAACTCACAGGGTTCTCTATTCAGTAGTGCCAGCAAATCTTCTGTGCCTGCTTTTGGAACTGTTTCTAACGGGCCAACTGCTCAATCGAATTCATTTGTGCCACCACCCCTATCAAATGCAAATAGCACTGCTTCTTTTGTTTCTTCTCTTGCCAGTGCTCAAGTTTCCAGTGAGATGATGCCTTTTGGTTTTAATGCTTCAGCTTCCTCATCAGATACCGATGCAGTTGCCTCTAGTAACGGGTCAGCATCAAGTTTATTTGGTTCGAATCCTCATGCTGCTTCTGACAATAGTGCAGGTGGCTCCAGCAGTTATACTACTCCGAGCGTATTCAGTTTTGGTTTGAATTCATCCTCTTCTTCAATCAATGCAGTTGGATCAATTGCTCCAATTTTGAGTTCTTCAGGTTCTGCTTCGGTAACCACTAGCTCCTTCAGCAGTTCCCCTTCTCCAACTTTTGGTTTCGGTGCAGCCGGATCAAGTGGTGGTGCCGCTGCTCCAGTTTTCAGTTTTGGTGCGAGTTCTTCCGGTTCTGCTTCAGTAATCACTACCTCTTTCAGCAGTTCCTCTTCTTCAACCAGTGCAGTTGGATCGGGTAGTGGTGTGGCTCCTTCGACTTTCAGTTTTGGGTCGAGTAATCCTGCATCTTCCTCAGTGCCTAGCGCTGTTACCTCTTTCAGCAATGGTGCCTTCAATTTTGGTGGGAGTTCTTCAGCTTCATCTACAGCAATCAACTCTGATAATGCTCGTTCAAATCCCTTTGGTTCCAGTTTGCAAGCTCCTACACCTTCCATCTTTGGTTCATCTCCAGCTACCGGGTTTTCCTTTGGTGCATCAGCCGCATCCTCTGCTCCACTAAATGCTACACCTGTCATTTATAATTCATTTTCCTCGGCCCCTGCTTCAGTCTTTTCTTCACCAACTCCTCTCAGCCAACAGCCTGTATTTGGTAACAATTTCCAGATGAATGGAGAAGACAGTATGGCTGAGGATCCTGTGCAGTCGTACTGCACCTACACCATCTCTTCCTGTATTTGGCCAAGCCAACGCTCTCCTTCGCCCTCTGGCTTCATGTTCGGATCAACAACAGTTCAACAACCTCAAGCGAATCCCTTCCAGTTTGGTGGGCAGCAAAATAATCAAGGTGCTCCTCAGAACCCATCCGTGTTTCAGGCATCTGGTAGTCTAGGTGGCAGTTTCTCATTGGGCAGTGGCGGAGGTGATAAGTCGGGTCGAAAGTTTGTGAAAGCCAACAGAAACAAGAATAGGAAGAAGTGAATCTATTTCACTGTTGTGTAGAATGTGGATTCGGATCACCAAGAACAGCTTGGGATTTTCATTGGCTTTCGGATTCAGATCCCTATTGGCGGTGATCCGTGATTCGACTAGCTGCTGCTTCTGGTTCAGAAAGGTCTGCTGTTATCACTTATTATATCTTGGAAATTTTGCAACGGCGAAACTGTGTAGAATGTGAGAGTCGCGATTTTGGATAGCGTGTACTGACAGCATTGTGATGCTCGGAGCTACGTAGTTGATATTATAGGAGTGTCGAAAAGCTCTTACAATAAAGTGTTCTAATTCAATCACATTGTATAAGGTTGCTCTGTTACATTTCATTGTTTTAGTGTTGTAAAATCTGGTTTTCCAGAATCACTGAACGAGCAATATTATGTATTATTGAGGAATTAGATATGTATGTATATCGATAAAATAAAACGTACGGATTGTAACAGAAAAAATCTTACTGTACTTGAATTTTGTATGAAACTTTTTTTTTTTTTTTTGTTTAAATTTTATTATAAAGATGGATAACCAACATTTCAGTTTTTTCACCAGAAGCCTACGGTTTCAAGCATTAATCTCTTTCAGTTTTTTAACAGGCCATTGCAGTTTCAACCACTCTCTCTCTCACACACACTCACACACACACAGAAAATGGCAAGAAGGATGATATTACTACCAATAATATTAGGGTTATTATTATGCAGTTTATCACAGGGCTTGCAGCATAGAGTTGGAGATTCAATCTGGTCGATTCCTCCAACAAATGATTTCTTCACCAACTGGTCCTCTTCATATACCTTTCATACTGGAGATTCTCTCTGTAACCACATATATACATCTTCTTTACACAATTTTTTTTTTTATTACATTTTCTCCTTTGATCCCACTACATCAAAAGAAATTAAATATATGCAGATTTCGACTTCGATTCTGGACTGTACAACGTGATGCAGGTGTCGAGAGGCGATTTCGATTCCTGCGCCGGAGATCATCCGTACAACGCTGCGATGGAGGGTCCGGCAACGCTCCCCTTGCCGCGGAAAGGCGTGTTTTATTACATATGCAATGTTTCGAACTATTGTGCCTTAGGACAGAAGGTTAGTATCATCGTGCAACAGAGCCCTTCTCCTGCGTGAATCTTTTCATGCTTGATTTTCTTTGAAATATATATTTTGTACTCCCTCCGTCCTATTTGTAAAGGTAGTCGACTGTGCCATTATAAATGAGACGGAGCAAGTACAAATAATGCATAAAACGTTGATGACTTCTGTAAATTATGGTTCTGTTCCAATTTCTGTTGTCTATTTTTGTCAGATTTTTGGTTTTAAATCCTTTGTTCTAGTTTTGTGTAATTAAATTTCAAGAGTTCAAAAGGCTTCTAAAATTACTATTCGATTTTTCATTTTAATATCGCAATATCGCATTGTATACATGGTTGTTATTTTCTATGACATTTTCATTGCTCAACAGTTTTATAGATTCTGCATTGAATTAGCAATGTATATATATTGCGGTGAAATAAAACACAGTTCGAATCTTCTATTGTCAAATCATGCGATATCTTTTATTGCCTTAATAGATTAACGATACATGACAAAATCAATGATTTAGGATTTAAGATTTATATAAGGAAAATATATACCCTAACATTTGATATTTCTAAACCCTTAGAATTTGCCACGTGTTGTTAATTTATTAAGGCAATAGAAGATGTCACATGCTTTGACAATAGAGGATCTTATGGCAATAAAACATAGACAAAAACTTGTGTCAGCCGGAGGCACCGTGCGGCCGGGCCCAAAGTGCCAATCTTTATACAGAAAAGTGTCAATCTATATGAATAAAAGTGTCAATCTTTAACATAAATATTTTACGAATAAAATGACAATTTTTAAAAGTGTCAATCTTTATACAGAAAAGTGCTAATCTATATGAATAAAAATGCCATTGTTTTAGCCCGGCCGCACGGTGCCTCCGGCTGACCCAAGTGTGTCCCTAAAACATATGAGATGTAGCAAGAAATTAATACTTTTTGAAAAAAATTTAGAAACAAAATATGGTAAATTAAAAACGGATGGGATACTTTGTACCAACTACCAACTATATATACTATACCAAACCCGATCGATTTTTCTTAATATATTTTTTTCTTAAATTCGATGTAATATGATTTAATCTAATATGGAGCATTATACTAATTAACATTGGTTCATTAATTTAATTATTGTATATAATTATTTTTTTGCATTATTTCTTCATTTTGTAACTAAATAAATTGAAATTAAGTACTAAAACATACTGAGTATATAATAAATCCTGATTGGATTGACGAACCCTAGTCAATTAGTGTAAATTTATATTGAATCATAATATCAAAAAATTGAAAAAAAAAACTGAATAAAAGTTATAAAAAAAAAACAATCAATTTTGATGCACAATTAGTACACTGTACTGTAATGGGGATAGAGGATGCTACTAGATAAAAAAACAGTTTTCATAAAATTTCTTCACATCCATGAACGATATATATATAATACGTAGTAATTAAATACAAGCCTTTGGTAACTTAAATAATTACTTCATCTAGTCCACTCAACAAAGGCTATTATGACGGGATAGAGGAAATATTATATACTACCTCCATCCCATTATATTAGAGCTCTTTGCTTTTTGATTTTTCGGTACGCTTTTCCACCGAAACCTAGTACGAGTTTTAAAATATAATTTTGACGTATTCATTTTTTCACGGGATATTATGAGTGTCATAGTATCCCGTGAAAAAATGAATACGTCAAAATTATATTTTAAAACCCGTATTAGGTTTCGGTGGAAAAGCGTACCGAAAAATCAAAAAGCAAAGGGCTCTAATATAATGGGATGGAGGAGTAGTAAATTATAATAAATATTTATGAATAAAAAATTGAATTTTTTAATAATTATATATTATAGCTTTGAATTTATCAATCTTAATATAATTAAAAAAAGTGAAATTAAATGTTAAAAATAATTATAAATCCTAATTGGATGAGTAAATCGAAAAAATAATTATTAAATTAAATTAAATTATTATAAACTAAAATTATCAAAGAAAAATATATAAAATGAATAAAAATAAAATTTTGATACACGATTGAAACTCGAAAATAGAAACAGAGATGCCAAGTTGTCATATTCGATCTATACTTAAAACTGATCAAGTCTTATATGGTAGTGATATTTGGTTCAATAAAGAAAATGATAAAAAAAAATAATAATTAAAAATGTAAATATTACTAAAATGTTTTTGCTACACGTAATAAATATTAACAATAACTAAAGAGAATAGTCCGGTTGATTCACCTACACATTTTTTAATTATGTGTTGCCAAACTAACCACACATAATTATGAGTAGCTGCTTATGTGTAGCTAAAACTTTACCTACACATTTTTTAAATATGTGTTGCTAAACTAACCACACATAATTATTTGTAACTGATTATGTGTAGCTAAAACTTTACCTATACATATTTTTTTTTAATTATGTGTGGCTAACCTAATCACACATAATTATGTGTATCTGGTTATGTGTAACTAACACATCACCTACACATTTTTTAATTATGTGTGGCTAACCTAACCACACATAATTATATGTAGCTGACTATGTGTAGCTAAAACTCCAATTTCTTGTAGTGTATAGCCAAGTCTAAAATTCACTTACTCGGCTCACATGAAATATTTTTATCAATTTGACTAATCAATTGCTTTTTTATGTTATTGAAATAATAAAATATTTGAATTTGTACTCCGTGTTTCATTATTAATAAATACTAGAATATTTGGCCCGATACGTTGCACGGATTTAATACTTAGTTCCGTTATATATATAGTGGTACGGATAGTAACGTAATTGAACTATGCATATACTTAACGCATGAAGTTAATATTTATATACACATTAATGTTCATTAAAATATAGTTGAAATGAATCAAGCAAAATAGGATCACAAACTTCTTGCCGAAATGCTACAATGAACTTAAAAAAAAAAAAAAAAAAAAAAAAGAAAAAAAAAAAGAAAAAAGAATCACATACTCACTAAATCATACATTTCACTTTCGATTGATTTCATTTTATAGAAATCTTTGTTTCCTCTATCTGCCCATTTGTGCTATATCCATGTTCACTAAGTACACTTCGATTTTGGCATCGCATCTTAGAGCCTAATGAATAAATCCAATCTGCTCTTCCCTTTTTTTTGTAAAAATGGATCCACTATTTTCAAACCATCATGCATCTATAATGACACGTCACACATCCCAAAGGTCTGAACAGCCATTTCAAATTCAGGAAGATGTAAGTATAGATCAAATATTAACCTGAGAAGAAGAAGAAGAAGAAGAAAATCAAAACATTGAACCCGGACAAATTTGAGATGCAACAACCATAAGAAGAGATATTATATAGATTATTTTGTTCAACATATGTATAAACATTTAAATGTACCAGTTTATATATTTGTAGTACACTAAATAATTGGCAATTACTACACTGATCCAGGAGTAATGGAAAAAGTAAAGAAAATCATGGTGTTCACCACAATTGTTATATCCACTCTTGATTCTGCTCCTCTTCTTCGAAGTTGAATTTCAAATTCGGCGGCAGTGTAATTTATGAAGACATAATCGGTTGTTGTAGGCATAACTCTATTATCAAAACTCAAAACTTGTTAGAAGAGATAATCTGATATGGGATGGGGGACAGGGGGTCAAAAACTTTTAGCAGAGAATGCACCATGTTAGATCCCTATGAAAATTTGTGTTATATTTATCCCTATCACACAAATTCACAGAAATAGAGTACCTGATTATGAAAATTTTAGATAAATTGAGAGAGTCCATACCTAACAAATTTTTAAAATGAAGAATCAAATTTGAGATTTTTAGTAGAGAGAAAAATGATGCTTGTGGAAAAACTGTCCCATAATTGTCTTATAAGAACAACAGACACCGTTACAATCATAATTGAGAAGACATGTTCTGAGGTGAATGAGAGGATAAATATCTAATTGTTAACTTGTATGAAAATATCTAAGTGTAAACTTGTACTATCATAATTTTTTGTGATGTTCCAGCAACACAAAACACTTTAAGAAGGCCAAGATGGTTGATAATAGATCGATGATTTGTACTAAAATCCTTCCCTTCAGCTAGACCAAAAACTGTAATATTATATACATAAAAACATATATCTAACAATTAGCCAAACCGTTATTCAAATCATATAGATTTTTCTTCCACAAAATGAAGCTAACCCTTCAGCCAAAGCTTGAAATATTCATTAACAGTCTTATAAGTATCTCAAATAAACATATTTTAAGCAAATGAGAGGAACAATTTGCTAACGTTTGGAAAGTTTACTTGTCTTTAAATTATATAAGACTCAGAAACATGATTCCATATCACAAACCAACTAAAAGAATATCACAATTCAACAAAAAAAAAAAAAAATCACAAATCTATCCGAGGAACGACATTATCAAACTTAAGAAATTTAGCAAATAAGTACCTAAATTGTTTTTCAAACACCAGAAAGATATCAACCTAGCAGCCAGTGAGAAGAGATGTTTGGCTGAATAACTTCATTGGAAAAAACCTTTCGGTCGGGGTATTGATTAACACGTATTTTATGTGCATGTTGAGTTTAATTAGAGTGGAATTCATGTTTGAATATGTGGACTTTCGAGTGATATGATTTGGGTTTTGATAGTTTGCTCGCATTCACGTTTTCCTCATTTTCTCGAGTCTTGTTATGCTTTTTTCAGAAAAAATAAAGAACTTATTTGGCCAATTAAATTATTCCATGTCGAAGAGGAGTTCGTTAGAAAATCATAGCAAAAAGTGGATCGAGAATCGAAGTTCGGACGAGGGAGAACGAAGCAAAACCGTGAAACTGCGCAACAGAGAAGATGCTGACGCGGGCTGGGCCGCGCATAGCCCGCGCCCGAAATCAGCCCAAGTTTGTCCAAACACGCGGCCTGGGCCGCGCCAATCCCTTGTTTCTTCACTTTATATGAGTTTTGACCTTTGACTTCGGATTTTTGATGATTTTCAATGTATAAAACACCTAATTAACCCTTTTTTGTGTAATTCTTAGCTTCTTTTTTCACCCTAGAACCCCAAGTACTCTCCTCTTTTGCTACTTTGGTATTTTGATGCATTGAAGAAGATTTACTTTGAAGAATTGAAGATCTTTCCATATTTTGATTCTATTCCTTATTCTCTATCTTTTAATTGTGGTTTCATCAATTTCTTATGGTTTAATTTCCTTAATCATGTCTAGCTAGATATCTTTGTGATTCCAATTATAAGTAGATTATGGATAAGTGATGGGATTAGACTTTAATCTATGAATTTACCTTCTAATTTCATGTTCATTTATCTTGGTGCCATGTTTTATTATGTAATTGTGATTGATCACCATAGTTGCATATCAAGTGTTTGATCTAATGCTTAGGAGGCTTGGATTAGATGTTAGGAAACAAGAGATTTGCATGCTAGAGATTGTAATGCCCCGACCCCCAGGGCAAGTAAAAATATGCCTCAGAGATAGGGCCCTACGGTGGGACGCTTAGGAAATCTCATAATTCGTGAGTGAGCTCAATACAATGAACATGAATTGTCGATGGACGGGTGTATTGTAATAATGACAAATACGTCTTAAGGTCTAATCGATAGAAATAATATTCAAGAAGGGAAGAGGAAGAGTGTTTAATTTCACACAAGCGGACTCTTAGACTTAGTTTACAAATATTGATTAATGAACATCATGGCTTAAGCAAAATATCATAAGGTTAACTTGATTTATTACACATATACATATCAACGGAAACATAGTTGCGACGCATGTGTGAAGACACACGTCACCGGGCTACAACCGTAACATCCCTCGCCTTGGCCCACCTCTCTCTTCACCTCTAGCTTCCAGTTAGCCTGCATGTTTAGAAATACGCACATGGGTAAGTACATTGATTGTACTTAGTGAGCTCGCCCCAAAATCAATACCACTTAGGGCTATAGACATAGACTTGCCCATTTAATGCAACTCGGGGGTTTTAGGAAAAGACCCGAGTGACTTTTGAAATCATACTTTGCATGCTCTTACTTTCTACATGATCATGATAACGTATGAGTGCTCAAGATAAACATGACGTACCCAGTTTACAGTTTAGAGTTGTGCCGAGAGGTTGGCCAGCCTCTCGGACACCTTACCATTCTTCATGTGTACACCCGTCTGATACCTTCATCCGAGGGCCGATATCGTTCATCTGTAGTAAACTGGTAATGCATGCGAAAAACTTGGCAAGTCTAACATTTTCATAAATATTCTTTCATGCATCGTAAAAATATGCGAGCTTTAATAAAGCATTTTATATATATACGAAAATAGAGCTCACTCTTGTATAAGCGCAAGTAATCAAACATCAATCAACTCCGCTCTCCTTGTTGCCTTGTCCCTTCGAGCTCCTTGACTAGCACCTTTAATCATACATATAAACAATCAATACTAATTTTAATCACATAAGCTAATCACCTTCAATCCTTAACTTAATTTATTTTTATACTTGGACATTTTTCACTATTGGCCCTTACTTAGACATCTCTACAATTAGACAAATTATTGTCTAACAACTTGTGCTTAACTTTAACTTGTATTCATTTACCTAACCTCATTGTCTAAGGATGGAAGGGATTGAATTGAGGTTGAGTACAGAACCTCAATGAGCTGGATGAATCAATGTTTCAAGCTAGATCAAGGATGTAATAACTTGAAAGTGAGTTATGAATACTTGGATCAAGCTTCGGCAGATTGCAACACTTGAAAGATTGGGCTATAAGTTAAGCATACAAGCTTCAATAGACATGTACTTCATATGGATGGAAAGACAAGACAATAAGCTTTTCAATAATATCAATTTCAAGTGCTGGAGATGAATGAACCATGAGATATGAGTTCAACATTGGCTCGGTTCAAACAGAGAAGACATTCTGCGATGCTTTAGGAAATAATTCATTTCTCATAATCGGCTAGGCGAAACATAGTAAATTTTGGTGACAATGAAGTCAAGGCTTGTGGTTACAACATATTAAAATTTCATATATAGTGCACATCGGAGTTGAGAGAAACAATCAATTCCCTAAGTAGTTTACACTCTGAAAACTGGAAGGAAGCAGTGTCAATCAACCAACTTTGAGCTAAGATATCTCACTCATTTCTTGGTCACTCGGAACACACCACATCAATGGAAATCTTGAACAATAAATAACAACTTTTATGTTTGCCTTGAATTAAGATAAGCAATGAATCATAATGAAAAGTAGCGTTCAAAACTAACTGGTCACACGCTTTTCCAGAATTCGGCAGACTGGATATATCATCTTAAAATCGACATTGCGAGCTCATAGTAACACGTGTGGGGGCGTGTGACCTACTATTATAAACCTAAGACAATGAAATTCATCATAGAAAAAGAAGTGAGTGCAAAGGATCAATAATCAGTTCGGAATCGTGCTCGCAAGTACATAGGTATAATCTGGAAATTCTGGGAAGTATGTTCTTGAAAAGTTATGAACACAATTATCATCCTACGAGTTCTAAATCGGAAAAACGAAGCTCATAACAACAATAGAAGATCAAGAACATCAATATACGAGAGGTGCAGTGGCTCGGCCAAGAAGGAAACGAGGTTTCTACTGATTGGTTTCAATAAACCTTACATCAATATTGTTTGTCAAATTCATTCTAGAGCAAGAATATGAAAGAAGATTCAACATGCATGATCATTCTTCTTAGGGTCCGAATTTAGATCATGAGTTATTAGGTTCAATTCATCACCTACAACATGGATTCAAGCTCATATCAACAAGGAGGAAGTTTTTACCAATTGATAATGAAGAAAATTCGAAGTCTAAGCTTGGATACGGAAATCGACCCTTGCATGTCCTAGTTGCTGCCACTTGCTCAAGATTCTGGCTCCATAATCGTGATCTCCATGTCGAATAATGTAAGGGTGCAAAGTTTGGAAGTAATCGGAGGTGTTTGGTAGTTTTCCGGTCGCCGGAATCTTCAAGGAGACGGCGGCGATTGGCTGAAGGTGGAGGGGGCTTGGCTGGAATTCTAGTGAGAGGTGGGAGCTTCTCTCACTAGAGTTGGAATGTGGGGGTGAGAATGAAGACCTTTGACCACTAATTCCTGTAAAAAAAAAAATACTTCAAAATTATATTTTAAAATTCGTACTAGGTTTCGGGTGGAAACACATGCTGGAAAAGTCAATAAAGCAAAAGAGACTAACTATATGAGATGGAGGTAGTATTATTTTATTTATAATTTCTCTTAGTAATTTTTTTTCATTTGCATTCCAAAATTTATTGAAGATATGTATATACTTTCCTTTTAATGAATTAATTATCGTTAATTAAAATTCATCGTATAATAATAATCTTTTATTTTATACTACGTAATAAATTTAATAGAAATAGTAAATTAGCAATATCATAATACTATCGATGGGACATACTATTTGATTGCATATGCAATGTCTCGAATTTGCTAGCTGCTACCTCTTCATTTAATTTCTTTGAACAATTAAACAACATATATTTTACTAATTTCCCACCCTTTTGTATTATGATCCGGTGGAAATTCGATGTTTTTTTTTTTTCTTTCGAAGTTAACAAAAAAAATAAAATAAAGAAAGGCCCTCACTTCTTGTTAAAATAAAATTAATTATTAATCTAGTTAGATAGACCCATAAAAAAAACAAAATACATATATACATATATACGACTTTCCATTCAATAAACAATTAAAAAAAATCAAAAAAAGAACACCCGGTCTCGCAAGTGCAGGCTCTGCTACTGCTCAGCCGCCGCCGGCAGCGGTGGGTGGCGGCACAGGGGACACGTGGAGATTCTCATCAGCCAAGGATCAATGCAGCTCCGGTGGAAGACATGGCAGCACTCCGGCATCACCCGGACCGCCTCGCCATCTTCGAAGTCTCCCAGGCAGACGGTGCAGCAGGAGGCGGCGCCGGGGGCTGCTCCTTTGATTTGGGCGTAGGTGTAGATCGGGAAGGTGGAGATGGTGGCGGTGTCCAGGCCATCGTGTTGGATGACGACGTGGATAGAATCGCCGCCGTGGTCCTCGGCAGAGGAGCTGCGGCGGAAGATTGATGACGTACGGAAGCAACTGTATATGAGAAGGGCGATGAAGAGGACAATGCTGACGACGAGGGCTACTAGGAACACGACGTCGCCGGTGCTGGAGAAGTGAGATGAAGAAGTGTTATTCATTATATTAGTCGGGGAACAATGGCCGGAGTTTTGTTTCTTGGTGGAGATAACATTATTAGGGCTTTAAGGAACTCCCTCCCTCTCTCCCTCATATATATATATATATAGAGTAATGCTCCAATGCTAACCGTGAGCGCGTTTAATATACCCACGGATGACGTAATATTGGTATAAATAAAGAAGTTAATAAAAAATATATATACTAAATTTAATTAAACACTACCTTAAAAAATTAAACTCTACCTAAAATAACTAAACCTTAAGAAGAAAGATTGCTGACGTGGCATTACCACATTACCGGTGGACACATTATTAAGTATTTGTATGCCCACGGTGGGCATATGAGCGTTTCCACATATATATTTATATGTGTGTTTGTTTTGGAGAGAGAGAGAGGGGGAAAAATATGGTCAACTTGATTCATGATAGATATGGGATTAGTTTCGGTTTCTAACTTCTATTAGTCTTAGGAGTGAACCAACTTTAACATTCTTTGAGGGAGTATCAAAATTAAGGAAAAGTCTTTCTTGTTGATTAGTAATTTTACTTTTTTATGATGTGAGGCAAGTTTGAAATGAGCTATTTTGCCATATTTTGTTGATTAATTAATTACGTTTTATTTTTAATATATAGAAGAGGGTAGATTTTATACATCTCATTAGATTCCTTATTCCAATATTGCGGCGTGTCAATTGTGTACCAAAATTATTATTATTATTTTTTATTTTCTTCAATATCTAAATATTATGGCTTAGCTCAACCGTACACAATATTATTCACTAATCTAATTAAGGTCTATCACTTAATTTTTAGCATTTAATTTCAGTTTATTATTATTTAAAAAATAAAATAAAATATGCTTGAAATTAAAGTCAGAGTACCAAATTTATGTTTTGTGTGGATTAATTTTGGAAATATTTATTCGGATATGATCAGATCTTAGACTACCAAATTAAATATCGATGAAAAGAATCTAGCGATTTAATCAAGAAATCGAAGGGGAAAACCAGGAACCATGAACGCAGAAGAAATCGTTTTCGTGTAGTAAAATCGTGTCGAATTATGGATTTTCACTTATATATACTTCCCCCGTCCACAATTTTTAGACACTTACTATATCCGAACGTCTACCATCACACTTTATCACTTTAACACTTTAACAATCACAAAATTTTTAGAGGGACCCATAACCTTACTTTAACACATTAATTTATTAATATATCAGCACATTACATTAAAACTTGTGTCAAAAATTTTGTCTCTTAAAATCATGGACGGAGGGAGTATATAAATATAAGAGTAGTGTACATTTCATCAATGAAAATTAATAAATAAAAAAGAAACGAGAAGATGGTGCAAAATAATAGCTACCATAAACTTATGGATTGGCAACCGGAGCAAGCGGTGCGACCACTAGCCGGCAGATGGGACACGTGGCATGAATAGTAAGCCACGGATCAATGCAGCTCCGGTGGAACACGTGGCAGCACTCCGGTAGCACCCGCACTTCATCGCCATCTTTGTAGTCGTCCAGTGTTGTAGTCATCCAGTGTTAGGAGTAAAACCCTAACAAACGATCGATGAGTCGATCGTCGAACGAGAACCAATCCGGCGCCTCTAGCAAGAGGTCGGCGGCGATATGAACTGGCCGGCGCCTTCGACGTGAAGGTTGTCGGACGGTAAGGTAGAACGTGTGAGAGCTGAACGCGGGAAGTTCCCGTCGGCAGCGGCACACGTTCGAGAAAGACGACTCGAACAAAACTAGGGCAAAAGCTGCGTATTTCTTATTTCTTCTTGAATGAATCTCCATTCCAATTACATTGGGGTATTTATAAGACTAAATACTAGTAACTAAGGAAAAGATATGCATAAAGATTAATACTAATATAATAAATAAATATAAAAGATATTCTCCTAAATTAGTTGATATTATCGTATCATCCAGGCAGATTGCGCAGCCGGAGGCGGCAGCGGCGATGCCTCTGATGTCCCTCTTCGTCGCACGTCGTTGCTGCACGCAGCTTACGATGGCAGAGAAGGCGACGATGCCGACAAGGATGCCAAAGTATACGCCGTCGCCGATCTTGAAGTCGCCGGACGAAGTTTCGTTATTCATTTAATGGAGCTCTCTCTCTCTCTCTCTCTCTTGCATATAGATGTGTGTTTAGGAGAGAGAGACATGCAAGGGGCATAAATTAATTACAGTTTCGTTTTGACCTAATCTTAGCCCAAGTACGTTCAAGATTCACTTGGACTCTCCCTCCAAAAATAAAGCAAATGCTTTTCAATTATTGATTATTTGATTGTTTTTTTTTTTTTTAAAGTGTCATCGGCCCATCCAACTATACATATAAGTAAGTTAGTTGTCAAATCGTAATCTTTTTTTTACTCTCTCCTCCTCCAGTCGCTTCTTTATTTTATATTTCACATTTATTCAAGAAACGGAACAGAGTGAGTATTAAATATCAGGGGTAAAATAGTGAAAATCTATTTTACTTTAGAATTTCAAAATGAAACAATTAATAAAACATAAAATAATACTGACAACGAAGTGCAACTTAGTTGGTAAGATGCTTCCCCTCTAATCAAGAGGTCGGGGGTTCGAGTTACCTCAGGTGCGTGTGTATGCGTGTTGTAGTTGCCTGATAAAAAAAACATGAGATAACACTCAAAATAGGAAAGTTTAAAATCGATAGAAGTACTTTAAGTATATGACACGACTCAACCTGAAATAAGTTGTGGTCTTTGATACGAATTGAACTACTTCGAGCGAGTTCAGACTCTAAAGAAAAGAGAGATTCAAGAAGGAGGAAACAAAACTGCAAGGGTTTCCAATTAGACAATTCTATTTCTCATGATTCTTGCAAAACAGGGTGCAACCTTATTATAGGTTTGACACTCACAAATAATACAATTAAAGTGGACTTCTAGACTCAGACCCATATTCTAATTGAGCTTCAAACCTCAGCCACAAAAAACACTACTGCAATTAAAGACCATAACATAAAAAGCTTACTAAATAAATATATATTCTAAACTAGTAGTACTAATATTTTTCTCTCTTTCTTAGTCGTATCGGTTTCATTACAATTATTCTTCTAAAGTTCACACAGGGTGACGCAGGGAAGCGTCTAAATCCGTTGATTTCGATTAACAAAATACCAGAAAAGAATGCAGATAAAGTAAAATTTCGTGGATTCTCTATTGAATGCCGGAAGAACACAAGAGAAGGGAAAACAAACCTTAATTTTATTATCACAATCCAACTCCCAGAATACATAAAGAATACTCATATTTTTAGTCTAAGAATTACTTGGAAAAGAAGTAAATTAAAGCCTAATTAAAATAAGAACAAAATCTACGTATATTTTTATTAATCTCCATCATTCTCCTCTGCATCGAAACGATTCGTCCTCGAATTGGATGCAGCTTCGTCTCTAAGGAAATTATCACTTGCAAAAGGCATCAGAAACTCAAATTGCATCTCGACAACGAACATCAGCAGTTGCTTTGTATCTAACAATGATCTTTTCATAAATAACACAAGCTGCTTTGAACATGAAAACCAACATATCTCCAACCACAATCACATTATAACTGTCAGGAAGCCATTGATAGTGCGTATGGACTCGCGTTGCACCACTGCAGTCTGTTCAATATCTGACAAAAAATTCTCCTCAATCTGATCAAATTCTTCTGGGTAATTGTCATAAATTGGAGGACCCAGATAGTCGTGAACCACATCCTCCTCCAAAATAGGGGATGAATCATCATCATAAATCGGATGACCCAAATAATCCACAGCCAAATCAAACCTTGTATAATCGTTGTCCAAAGGTGCAAAAAGATGCTCCATCGCGTAGGAGGATCATAGCAAGACTCTGGATACCAAATGATGCAGGGAAACGTTTAAATCCGTTGATTTCGATTAACAAAATACTGGAAAGGAATGCAGATAAAGTGAAATTCCGTTGATTTTCTATTGAATGCCGGAAGAACACAAGAGAAGGGAAAACGAACCCTAATTTTATTATCACAATCCAACTCCCATAATACATAAAGAATAGTCATATTTATAGTCTAAGAATTACTTGAAAAAGAAGTAAATTAAAACTTAATTAAAATAAGAACAAAATCTACTTATATCTTTATTAATCTCGGGTTTGCAGTATAGTTGGATACATGATAGGGTTTGTGGCAGAGCCAATATTTTTGTATTTTTTTTAAAGGAGTAATTACCACGAACTTTGAATTTTACATGAAAATAATAAAAATAAAATGACATAAATAACAATATTAATACACTGTCTAAGGCTAATAATATATAATAAAGACATTGTCTAATATAAGACTTCCATTGTAAAATACTCCCTTGGCCCACTAAAGATGTGTATAGCTTTAATTTTTTATGTTCATCGGCAATTACAATTTTAATAGATTTCCAGATCCATTGACAATTTTTTAATTTTTTTTTCCCTTAAATATGTCGCTAATCTGCAGCGAATTAATACAATTTTGGTAGGTTTTATGTTTTTTCTTTCTCATTTTTCCAAATATGTTCCAATCAACCAATCAAGTGGAATATTTTTAAGGAATGATTATTCTTTTTAAGGAACTTATATCTCAGTTTTGATAAAAGTTATATTTATACAGGAATGCTTAATTGTTTTTCCAAATATAGTCATTTTTCATAGGGTTAATATTTATGTAAAATAAATAAATTTTACATTAATTTTGGTTTTTACCATAAGCAATAAAAGTTTGGTAGAAATAATAAACTTTTGATTGTTCCGGAATTTCCTCGAATTCAAATTTTGATCAAAATTAAAATAGAGTGTTGCGGAATGCTACATGGATTATTATTTTAAGAATCAATATCATATCCCATGTATTTTATTTTATTGTAAACTCATCATTGTCACACACACTTTAACCACTTGAGATCCTTTGTTCTGGTTGTTCCCATTTTTGTATTCCAAACCATGTACAAATCTTAATCATTAATATTCTGAATTTTTTTACAATAATTTTAATTTATAATGATTTTTTTTATCAGATCAATTTATAATGATTTAGTTTAATTATAATGATTCACTTTTATTAGTTATAATTTCTTAAAATAATTATCCATATCAGCAACATTATATGTCATGTTACTAAGTGATATATCATATATAGGTGCAAAAGTTATTTGGTATTTTATTTTAATTATGACTTTTACATGTCAACGTAAAAGTAGTACGTACTATGAGTAGTTCTTGACATAGGATATGTATGGTTAAAACATTTCAATTAATTTTAATATTATTAGACTCTCGTCTCTTAACATTGACTTGATCCTCTATCTCCAAAATAGTGTCCCAATGGTGTCTCAAATTTTAATTTCTACTAGTTTCTTGCAATGATTTAGTTTAATTTTTTTTTTTTTTATAATGATTTAGTTTAATTTTATGATTATTTTCAAGGGTTCACTCATCCCTATTAGGGTTTATATTATTTTTTAGCATTTAATTTTACTTTTATTAGTATATTAAAGTTGAAAAATTAAAAACTAAAGTATATAATTTTAAAAAATTTCAATTTTATATATGTTTATTATGATTTACTATATTATACAGTAGTATTTTTATTTTTATAAAAAATAATATAAAATCAGTAGAAATTGAATATTAATTAGGAAACACACCATTTTGAGGATAAAATACCATCCCACTTAACATTTACTCTTCATTTGTTAATTTTTTTTTTCAAGTAGTTGTTCTTTTACTCTTTTAGTGAACTTCATCAAATTAGTCAATAACTAATATTTTCTTTGATTCTACTTCAGATGGCTTGGGATTTACTAATTAATCATATGCCTATTCAATTGATTTTTTCATTCTTGTTTGCCTTCTCTTTTATCGGTAAAATAAATGATTTCGTTGAGCATTCTATTTTTTGCATTGCATTAGCCGCAAGAGTTGGGTTTTTTCTTGTTATATATCAAATTTTGAATACTTTGAAGTCGGTCACAAAGTATTCTAGCTTCTGTTGAATTTTGAATACTCAGACTCTGTAATATGAAAAATAAACTTGTTAAAATTGAAATTGGAATAAAGATATCAAAATTGGGATAGAAAATCTGATCCGGATTTGACAAGCGACATGCGTAAAATTAATTAAAATTGAAATTGGGATAAAGATATCGAAATTAGGACGGAAAATCTTATCCGATTAATTTGACACGTAAAAATTAATTAAATAAAAGAAAGAAGAAAAGTACAAAGAAGGCCCTCGCTTCACCTAATAATAATATAAACGATCAACATCCATAAAGAGCACAATTAAAAAAATTAATATATGAAAAATAATACGCTAAAAGATTATTAATTACAAAAAAAAAAAAGAAGGTCACGAAACAATTCGCTACCAAATTGATTGATTGTGCTACTGCGTTGCCGCCGGCGGCGGCGTTGAGTTCCGGCAGTTGGGGCAGGTGGCATGAATCCTCAGCCACGGATCAATGCAGCTCCGGTGGAACACGTGGCAGCACTCCGGCAGCACCCGCACCGGCTCGCCGTCTTTGTAGTTGCCCAGGCAGATGGTGCAGCAAGAGGCGGCGGCGGCGCCCTTGAGTTGGCGGAAGGTGCATAAGGGGAGGGCGTCGCGTTGGATGACAATTTGGATGGGTGCACCGCGGCGGTCGTCGGCGGAGGAGGGGGGGCGGCTGAGGGTTGAGGGTGGATCGTTGTTGATTCCCCTCTGCGGCGGCCCATATCGGTCGCATATGCAGGCAATGATGGCCAAGAAGACGAAGACGCCGCCGAGGACGCCGAAGAATGTGCGGGCGCTGACTATGGGATATTGATTATAGTAGTTGTCGGCGTCGGGTGCAGATGCGATTTCCATTGTTGGCGTAGGTTTATATGTATGAGGAATTTAATTTAATGGAGCTCACTCTCTCTCTCTCTCAGTCACATATATCATATATATAGGTATTATATACTATATAGGAGAGAGAAGCTACGGGAGGAAGGAATTAAGGGAAAAAGCTAAATCAAATTGATTCACGATTGATTTAGGGTTTCTCTCAAAAAAAAAAAAAAAAAAAAAAAAAGATTTAGGGTTGGTTTTGGTTTCTATTAACTTTAGGAGCTAGCTAGTCACCCTTCTGTCCTTATATATTCTTAGTTGGTTTAGGAAACTAATTAGTAAACTCTTATCCAACTCGAAGATTCAATTGGACTCTCTCTCTAGATTACATGCATAGCCTATTTTAATTGATTTACTCTCTCTTAGCTCTCTATTTTTATTTGGGTTAATTATATTCTATGGCCAAAATTTCAACAATTTTTTATTTATTTATCTCAATTTTAATTTTTTTTCAAAAATGTCCTTAAATTTTAACATTTTTTTGATTTATGACCATAACTTCTATTTCTTTTCAAAAAATGTCCTAAAGTTTCAACATATTTTTTAAAAATGGTCTGTTTTTTTTTTTTTTTTTTTTTTTTTTTTTTTTTTTTTCGGCAGCCCATCAGTTGACGTAACTCGTTGAATAAATGAAGTGGACATTTTTTTTTGGTCCACATCACTTTAAATCACTGTTAAAAAAAAATTCACAAACTTCATTCTCTTATTAAATTAAAAAAAAAAATTATGCTCCTTCCTCTTTCTCTCTACAGCTCGTATCTTACGAGTATTGAGAAGGATATTACGAGTGTAGAGAGAAAGAGGGAGAAACATAATTTTATTTTAGATTTAATAAGAGAATTAAGTTTCTGGAATTTTTTTTTTACAAGTATTTTAAAGTGATGTGACAAAAAAAAATCCACTTCATTTATCCGGCGAGTCAAGTCAACTTCTTGACTGCCGGAAGAAAAAAAAAATGGGCCATTTTTACAAAACATGTTGAAAATTTAGGACATTTTTGAAAAAAGTTGAAGTTGTGGTCATAAATCAAAAAAATATTGACAGTTTAGGACATTTTTGAAATTTTTTTGAAGTTGGGGGTCATAAATAAAAAATTGTTGAAAATTTGGATCATAAAGTATAATTAACCCTTTTTATTTTACAAATACATGCAAATAATCTTAATTGGACTACTTTACGGATGTGATATTAGGTTAAGGGGGAGTTAACGCTTCAATGAAATGATTTTGATTGGATTCCAAAACCCTCGCTGTAAAATTTCTCTTGTTATTTTTGATGTTTCATGCTTAGTCACTTATACGCTTTTTAAACGCTCAGTTGTTAGGGAGTTTAATTCTTTTGTTTGTAATTTTGCAACATTTCAAGTTAAACGCATAAGCCTTTGAGCGTGCCCGGAACAAAGCGCGAGAGTATGTTTCAAGTTGGAAGCGTCTCAGCAATAGCCGCTTTAAGGAACTGGGGTGTCCTACACTTAAAGCGCAGCGCATTTGTTGGAATATTTGTTAAGAGGAAGCGGAATCTTTTATGTTTTAATATGATACATGTTTCACCTAAAGTTAGTGCTAGCAATAAACTAGGTCTATCATAGACTAACTAAGTAAAACCCGAATATTGAATCTCGAGGAAAACTTAACAGGGTATTTAATTCTGTGATTACACACACACTAAACACTCTAAGAAAGCAAGTAAAAGATTATTTAGGATTTTTGAATTAATACCTAGGTAAATAAATTAAACAAAAGCAATTTAAGATAAGCAAATAAATAAGTAAAGCAATTAAATCTTAAATCTAAACTTAAAACTAAGATAAAAACTATAAATCTAAACCTAGGCAAGTATTTAAAAATAAACAAGAAAGAAAGCAAGTAAAACTAATTTAATGCAAACGAATTCAAACATACTCTTGAAAATATATCTAAGTAAATTAAAACAATGAATTAAGACTTGGAAAATAAATAAAATAAATCAAACAAAGAACATGCAATTAACTATAAAATGAATCTAAGGGAACAACTCAAGTAAAACGAATCTAAGAACAAAGCAAGACAAAGAACTTAAATGAAATAAGCAAACGAAGAATTAGAGATTAAAGAAGAAAATTGAAAGCTTGAATTAATGAAACTCGAATCCAGATCCTTGAACTTTGAAAGTAAAAATCTAAAGTTAAACTAGAGTATTTGAAAGCTAAAAACTAATGTCGGCAAAAGTATTTTCGTTCTCAAGAAGATCACGTATATATATATATATATAGGTTTGGAAAAAACCTATTCTAACTAGGAAATAAAATACTAAAGTCGGCCAGAGTGAGCGGCCGCCAGCTACAGTGAGCGGCCGCTCATTGCTTTCTATAGTAATCCTTCGAATCCTGGCTGAGCGGCCGCCAGCTAAGGGTGAGCGGCCGCCAGCCTCTTGCTGCGGATTTTCTTCCTTGTTTTCTCCTTCTTTTGAGCTTTTCCTCCTCTTCTCGACTCTTTCATCCTCTCGAACCTTGAATCCACTTTTCCTACACTTGAGCACAATAAACACATAAAAGCAACAAAAACTAAAACAAAACACACTCAATTTAACTAACAAAACAGACACAAAAACATATGGAACAATACAATTTTATTTTGATTAGATTCCAAAACCCATAGAACTTTCTCTTGTTATTTTTGATAAAAGCCAAGTATTGCTTTGTGTAATTTTCAATGTATTAAAAAAGGCTCACTTATTAGGGAGCTATACCCTTTTAAGTGTATTTTTACTCCAGCACAAGCGAAGCTAGGAAAAGCGAAGTGAAGCGAAACAAAGCAAAGAAAAGCGAAGCCAGGAAAAGCGAAGAAGGTTTACAGTTGCTAGAAGAGAAAAGTCACAAGCGATCGCTTTATTGAAAGTGAAAAGCGACTACAGTAAAAGCAACTTTAATAAAAACATTCATGCAAAGCTACTCCGAGAAAGCGACATTAGTACAAGCGTTAAGTCAACAATATCCAGCACTGATGAAGCCCTCGTGAGAAAGCACGAGAAGCGACAAAGTGAACTCTGTAACCGTTCGTACACTTCATTAATGCGGGGCGGCAGTCAGAGGACGCGTGGAAAATTGCTATAGGCCAACGGATATTGCCGGAACAGTGCACAGTTGTTGTCTCCGCTACACTCTAAGTCAAAAATCTGTAGATATCTAGGGTTTTCTCTTCCGGAAAGAAGACAATCTCCTGCAAGAAGCTGCATTGTCACTAGATCGAATGGAAGTGAAAAGCACGCTCCACCAACCTCTCTAACGGGAAGATGGCTTACTCCCACTATAAATAGGGATGCATTCTTAACTTGAGGACTTACGAAACTACTCTCGTGCACATGTATCCAGTAAGAACTTCTGAGCTCTCTCACATTCATTCGTCACAGTTCTTAAGTTCTAGAGTTAGTTGAGTCCTTAGAAACCCTAAAAAGTTTTTAAGTTAGCAACACCTAAATCCCTTCAACCCTAGACTAGAAACCATTCTTTCAAATCTAGGAGGAGAATCCTTATCCTTTTTACGTGATCTTTCATTGTAAAAGGATTCTCTAAGTTAGAACTCACAAAAACAAAACCCAAACCCTCGTTCGTGATTTGTTATTAGATTGAGTTGTAAGTTTGAGTTTGTGGTTGTTTGTTGCTATTTGATCCGAGTTTCTGAAGTTTAAGTCAGAGTACTTAAGTGGAAATACAAAGATCGTTAGTTAGATGTTTGTTAGGCTTCTAGAGAACCACCCGTTCTAATCTCTATGTTTTGAGTTCAAGGTCGAACTTGAAACACTTCATTGGGAAGGATAAAACCAGGACATATTGTTGTTATTTGTTCGAAGTTCTGAGTGAAGAAATTTCGAGTTGCTGAGTGAAAACAAGAAGTGGATGTAGGAGCGTAACCGCCGAACCACTATAAATCGCTCGTGTCCTTACTGCTTTCATAGCTAAGTATTTACTGCTTTATTTCATCTACTTATGAGCTTATTTATTGCATAAGGCACACACTCACTCTAAGCAACCAATACGATTTTTAACTTAAGCAAGATTTTATAAAAAATGAGTATAAACTTGTTCACCGAATTTCTGCATGCTTTTAAAACTCTAAAAGCGCTTCTATGAAGTTTATACTTCATCAAAAGCGAAACGCTTCTCTTTTGAAAAGTCACAGTTTTTGTTAAGCAAAAATTTAGAGAAGTCAAAACTTCTCTAACACACGTATTCACCCCCCTCTATGTGTGTAAACTCGCTTCTGGGACCAACAAGTGGTATCAGAGTAGGGGTTCACAACCTCTGTCTCTTGATATTGGTGACATGTTAAAGCATCACAAGTTAGGTTACCGAACCGATCTGTTTTAATAAATCTTGCATCAAAACTCACTCACGAGCATACCTGCATATTACTGATTATTTTGCAAGTATGTCTTCTACGCAGCTTCCACAGTTTTCCATTGAAAGTTATAATACATGGAGTTTTCGAGTTCAATCTCACCTTACCTCATTCCACGACCGTATGTGGGATGTGATTGAGAATGGATCGATTGTTATCACGAAGATCATCACTAGAAATCAACCAGTGGAACAAAGAGATGCTGCAGGAAATGTTCAAGCGTAGCTTGAAGGCATTCCAGATCAAGTGATACCAAAACCTCGAGTTGAGTTCACAACATACGACTTCAAAGTTCATAATCTCAACAGACTCGCTCGAAATATGATTCAGTCAATTATTTCTGATGCTCATCTTGCACGCATCATGAAGTGTAAGACAACAAAGGAAATGTGGGATACACTTGCCCTTCTCTCGTAAGGAACCGAGAAGATCAAGGAGAACAAACTGTCCGTGCTGATGAGGTAGTTTAAAGCTCTTTCGATAAAGAACAACGAGAGTATGGAAATGTTCGAAACCCGAGTTTTGAACATGGTTTCATCGCTCACTACTCTAGGAAAATATCTCACTCACAAAGAGGTCAATTCTAAGGTGGTACGAGCTCTCACCAAAAAATGGCAAACAATCAAAGATAATTGTTTGTTCATGAAGGATCTTGGAGCAGTCTCACCCGAAGCTCTGTTTTCAGACTTCAAAGCGATAAAGTTCGATCTCAATGGAAAGGTGACAAGGGATGATGATAATGAGCCTCCAGCACCAGCAAAAGGCTTAGCTTTCAAACCTATAAAGAATCAGACCCATCCGTGCCAAGCGCAGCTTTCTCTCACGGTGACGTGGCTGACATGTCAAAGGAAGAGTTAAAGGAATTCGCTTTGACCTTATTAAAAGGGTTCAATACTTTGAACGCTTGAGCGGCGAAGTACAATCAATTCTATAAAAGCTAAAGAGGACAAGCAAATTGCTCGGCTCCACGTGATGGAAGGAAGGATGATAAATCGAGGATTATCCCCAAGGAGAAAATGAATATCCAATGCTTCGGATGTCATAAGATGGCCACTACAAAAGTGAGTGCCCAGATCTAACGGAGAAAGAGAAGCAAGAAATTAGAGCTCAAAGAGATAATGCTAAAAGGGTTGCTCTACTAGCCGAAGAGTCATCGGAAGCATCGCTAGTCAAACAAGTCAACCATGATGAAGACGAGTTCATTGATGATGATGAAGCAAACACATTGGGATTGACATGGGACTAATGGCCTTAAGCGATGATGATGATGCAAGCATAGATGAGGTACCTTCTAGTACTTCTCAATTTACACTTACACACGAGCAATGTGAAATATTTGATACCCAAGAAAATTTGGAGGATAGTATTTCACATATAGATGACAATGAACTGCTTCATGATTATCTTGAGTTAACCAAGAATCATGAATCACTTCAAAAGCTCTTAGCTAGATACATGGAAGATAATAAGAAGTTGTCAAGCGATCTTGCCCATGTAAAGGATAAGATTGACTTTAAACAACTAGATCTTAATAATCTCTATGCTAGCTATGACAATTTGAAGGAGAGTCATCAAACACTTGACAAATTGGTTGTCTTTCGAGGTTGAATGAAGTGCAGCATTAAAGAACTTCCAAAGCTCAAGGTAACCCGCATTCAAAGTGATAAGTTGACTTATGCTTGAAATTCAAATTGATAAGCTATCTGCACACTCTGTATGTATCATTTAACGCGCCACAATGTCAGAATCTGAGGTGTCAACGCAGGATTGCTCAACGGAAAGTAAATGCAGTATGAGTCATAGAACGGAGCCAAAATCCAAACCTGCACAACAAATAACAGCTAGGGTTTGCGCTAAAAATGAAGAAGAAGACATTCCATCCTACGAGATTTATTGCATAAAGATTTGCTTTTTTGAAATATTCAGGGAAGTTGAAGGCACGCGCAACTTTGTTTCTAACTGGAAGCTGCATCTCTCCGACTATAAATAGGTGTGCTACAACTTATTTGAAGACTACTGATACTACTCACAAGCTCACAAGCAAAAAACAAGAATACTCAAAGCTTTCAGCATTTGAAATCCTTTAAGTATTCTTCCGTTTCTAGTAGTAGTCGAGTCCTTAGAAACCCTAAAAATTTTCTAAGTTAGAAACAACCTATTCCCTTAGCCTAGATTTGAAACCCATTTTTCATCCAAAATCTAGAAGAAGAACCCAAGTCCGAGTACATTAAATTTAGATCGAGTTGTAAGTTGCGTTTGTGTTGTTTAGATTGAGATTGTGAAGCTTAAGTTTGTATATTTAAGTGGAAGGTCGAGATCTAGGTGATGTTGTGTTTTTAGGTCGCTCGAGAACCTGTTAGAATCTATGAGGATTTGAAGTCTAGTTTAACTTCGAATCACTTCACTTGGAAGTATAAAACAAGGATGAGTGAATTGTCCGAGCGTGGATGAGTGGATATAGAAGTGTTGTAGCTCCGAACCACTATAATTTTTTGTGTGTTTTACATTATGCTTTATTTTCTTATTTGATCTAGTTAGCATACACACACGCACGCTCTAAAACAAACTCATGCATTCTGCAAGATTTATTAAGCGAGTATAAAAAGGGCTCACACATTCCGCACTGCACACTCACACGCGAAGCACAAAACTTTAAAGCGTAAAACACTTTAAAGCGCTCCACTTCTTAAGATGGCAAAAAATCAAAAAAGAAGTTAAACACTTCTTTACACACGTATTCACCCCCTCCCTACGTGTGACTTATTTCGGGACCAACAAGTGGTATCAGAGTAGAGGTTCAAAAGACCTCTGCCTCTGCATACTGGTGACTTGTTAAAGCATCACATTTAGGTTTACCTTGAACCGATCTTTTTCTAAATCTTGCATTAAAATCTCACTCACTGCATACTTGCATTTTACTGATATCTTTACAAGTATGACTTCACAGCAGCTTCCATAGTTCTCCATAGAAGATTATGCCACGTGGAGTTTCCGCGTACAATCTCATCTCACTTTGGTTCATGACCGAATGTGGGAATTTATTAAGGATGGTCCCATTGTGATTCAAAAAGTAATCCAAGGAAATCGTCCCGCTCGTTAAAATGATAAAGATGGATGAGTTGTTCAAGAAGAAGAAGAAGACATTGTCGATGTATATATTGATAAGTCTAGGGTTGAGTTCATGCCCTACGAGTTCAAAGTTGATAACTTGGATCGTATTGCTCGCAATATAATCCAAGGGACTGTTTCTAATGCTTATCTTGTCCGTATCATGAAGTGCAAGACTGCGAAAGAAATATGAGATACTCTAGCCTTGCTCTCTCAAGGCACAAAGAAGATTAAGGAGAACAAGCTTTCAATTCTCATGAGAGAGTTCGAAGCTCTCACGATGATGAATAATGAAATTCAAGCTTTGTGTCCTCAACGTGGTCTCCACACTAGCCACGCTTGGGAAGGATCTCTCTAACAAAGAGATAAATCTGATAGTTGTCCGTGCTCTTACGGGCAAATGGCAGAATACTAAGGAAAACTGCCTATTCTTAAGGGATTTGGGAGCCATGTCTCCCGAAGCGTTGTTTTTGGATTTCAAAGCATTAGAATTATATCTCAACAAAGCGAATCCCCCCTTGGAAGTTGACGAGGTTCATATCCTGTCAAAGGGTTTGGCATTCAAGGCCATTGTGGATGAACCTGTTGCTCCCACTCCATCCTCAACAGTTTCTTCTTCCGACATGCTTGACATGTCGAGAGAAGAACTAGAGGATCAACACCTTAAACGTAAGGGCTGCAAAATATAAGCTATTCTATAAGAACCACTAAGGGCGGCCTTCACGCTCTGGCCCAATAGAGAGTGGTAGGGATGACAAGTCTCGATCCTCTCCCAGGGAAATGATGAATGTCCAATACTTTGAGTGCCACAAGATGGGGCACTACAAGAGAGAATGTCCCAAGCTTTCTGCGAAGCAGAAGGATGAGATCAAGGCTCACCGTGAAAATGAACGTCATGCTTTCCTAGCCTACACTCTGACAGAAGAGCCGCTCGAGGTGAAGAATGTCAACCATGACTCTGACGAATTCACCGACAATGAGAAGGAGTTTGGACTCATTGCCATTGATATGGGGATGATGGCAATGAGTGATGATGAAGTAGAAGAGGTAACGCTTTCACAACTCCCTCTTCCATTAACAAACACCCCACACAAGCACTGTGAGGAAAATGATTCCTCACACATTGGTAGTGAGCTTTTAGAGGATAACATAAAGTTACTCGAGAATCACAAATTAATGCAAGAAATACTGATTCAATACCGTAAAGGAAAACAATCGGCTTGCAACAACTCTTGACCATAAAGAGTTGGAGTTTTTTGCAATGACCGAGAAGTTTGATGAACCTAACGGTATGTTTCAGAACCTAAATGTAAGTGAGAACAACATGCGAGCCAAGCTGATGATCCCGACAAGGCTTCTCATGCCTTAGAGACCATCAAGAGCTCCCTTAGGCCCTTTGGTTGCCCTTAAGGAAATTGGCTTTGCTGCTCCCACACAAGTCTCTACCTTTGACAGAATTCCTTTTGAGATTCCGTTCAAAGGGAATGTGAGAAAGCTTACTGCTCTGGCAAAGGGAAGGAAAAGGTTGAACCCAAGTGTCTTCCAAAGAAACTTGCCAATGTATCTGTGGAAGAAGCGCCCGTAGTTCTTGGAGTGCCTAAGGCTGGAAAGCGTAAAGCTCCTAAGCACGATTCAAAGCATTCCCAACCCTAAGCGCTCCCAAGCAGGTTCAACAGGGCAAAATGCGTCCAAAGGGTTTTGTTCCTCAAAAGGGAACATAAGTCAATGCTCACGCTCCTCAAAAGGGAAAGCGAGCAAAGGCTTACAATCCCTATCAAGGAACACAACTGCGCTTTCCACGCCCACGTACTCAAAATTATTTTCAAGATTAGCATTCAGCCAATTAGTACGAGAGTTGAGATATGTTCCTCACTACCAGCCCTAGAGAGGAACAATCACTCTCAATCCAATGAATCACTTGGTAGAAAACCAACTCCAATATTCACTTGGACATGAACATGAAAATACCTTATATGTACTCTAATGGAAAAAGTTTAGAGAAAATTTGTTTTTCTTATTTTTTCGAGTATTTTTCTTGTAACTTATTATTCAATTTTAGAGAAATTAAATGTTATAGGATCGATCTACATTCCGAGCAGATGATCATGATATATTTATTTTCTTAGAACCGTATTACGGCGAGTCAGAAATAATTATTTAAAGTTGGTTACTTGAAGTTGAGAGACGTATGATTTGTTACATCAATGATGTAATAAATGTTTATCCACATTGGTTATTAAACCTTTAATAGATAAGTAAAAATTAAAGGTTTTAACATAGTACATCAAATACACAACTGGGTGGCCTTAAAAAGCCCACGCACGCGCTGCCACATTCTGCTTGACCTCATGCCTTGTGCTATGTTTTGGACCTTCGAAATAGAAGATCCCAACCCAATAGGCTCAATTGTACATACGCGGCCCATGAGTCGTGTAACAAACATTTTAGAAGGTGTTCGTTACCTCTCCAGCGATATGGCCTGGCGGTTTTAATTTGTTTTGCCCATAACTGCTCCAGCATTGACACCAGCCATTTATGACTGGTGGATACTCCATGCAATGACATGCCTCAGTCCTCACTTAAGATACACCTGAATCAAGCATGTCTTTGCATCTCAAAGCTTTCTTCTTCATCACCTAGCTCAGTTTTTTGTTTCGTCTAGTTCGTCGAAGCTTCCTAGTTTGGTACTGCTATTAGGAAGATGAGGAGTCATTTCATCTTTGGGGGTAAAGTCCCGAATCCGTGAGCACCAGTCAAGAGTTTACTCAACTCGACTTCAACATGTTTGATTTCGCTCATTTAGTTTGTTCGTTCTGTTTTTTGTTACTGTTGGGAATTATCTGGAGTTGTTTTGATGATGTTTTCTTCAAAACCACACTTAGATTTTATTTAAGTATTTTAGAGTAGAGTTGATAGGATCAAGCTTCTTTTGAAGCTTGATAGTTAAGGTCTTAGACAGATTGATCAAGCTTGTAAAGGAAGAGGTCGTTAGACGAGCTCTCTCCTATAGGATGATCGATCTAGCTTTTCTCTCATCTCTCAAGAAGCAGAAGGTCTGCTGCCCTGCTATATATCTTATCCAGCTGGTAGCCGCCTGCCTCTAGAATCAAGCTGGTCTCTCTTCGACCAGCTGGACTCTCAGTGTACTAGTGCCACGTCAGTTGCCAACCTGGACCAATCCCAATGCATGAAGATGACTCAGCACCACCAACGGCTCCCTACCACTAGTCAGAGTTCCAACGGCTATAATTTAAATTCTATGCCCTATATATATCTTCATCTTCAAAGGAGTTTCAAATGAGAATTTCATTCAAAGAAGCCAAAACTCTGCAGAAATCTCAAGCATTCAAGCAAACTCAACACTCGAAATACCTAGAGAATTCCCAAGTGTTGAGACCTCTCGAGATTTCACCATTGTTAGTCAAACTGAGTTCTTGAGCATTCACTGCTGTTTAAGGGCTCGTCAGAAGTTACTCCTTCAAGTTAAGAAGCTGATTCGTGAAGAATAAAGTAATTCTGCTGCATCACCATTTTCAGAGAAGATCAAGCTCTGGAAATTAGGAAGCTCGCTAGTCTAATAGTCTTTAGTCTAGCTATTGAAAAGTTGTAAGGGTCACGACCCAGGAATCGTGCTTAGAACTCGACAAGTGAGTCGAGCTCTAAGACTTGTCCTCAGCCAGTAAAAATAAGAGAGAAGTAGGATCCAAAGGTTAAAGGGATTCTCAAGTTCGACGGAACTTGACGTGGACGTAGGAGGGTTTCTCCGAACCATGATAAAATCGACTGTATCTCTCTCTCTCTCTTTATCCTTCCAGTTGATTTAACCCTACTGTTACTAACCATCTTGCATCATACATTCATCCTACTGATTTCATATGGATTTTCATTCAAAGAGTGCTTCAACAAATCCACCAACTTCCGCATCCAGCTCGCTCCTTTTTCTCATCAGCAGCAAGTCTGCTGAAATAGAAGGAGATCAATCTGAAACTCTGAGCTCGCTCCTTTTCACTGAGCCTGCTGTTAGTTCAAAACTATATTTGCAAAAACTGTTGAAGATTGGTGTATTCCCCCCCCATACACTAATTAGCTCTTTCTGGGACCAACAACTGGTATCAGAGCGGTGGTTCTTTGACCATCGCATCTGTATACTAAAAGTTTTTCTTTAAAATTCAAACTTTTGGTCAATAGAACTAGATCATAGAAAATTCTTTTATATCATCCTACTCATTTTCTGCATCATGGAAGCTTCTCTTATTGCGCATGTGAAGAATTCTCAATGCAGGGATATGAAGATTGGAGCTTTCACATCAAGATGTGCCTTGAAGCTCACCACTATTGGATGTGGGAAGTTATTGAAAATGGCCCAGCCATCATCTATGAGCAGGTGCCTACTGCTTCTGAAGATCTCTCTACCCTTACCTACCAGCAGAAGCCTAAGGACCCTCAAAACTACACCACTGAAGACAGGAAAGTGGCTGGCCTCGATTACTTCGCTAAAGGGCTCATCTCAAGCATGGTGAAATGAGTTCATCTTGCAAAGATTCGAAATCTCGAGACTGCCAAGGAGATGTGGGAAACTCTTAAAGCAGTTAGTCAAGGCTCTGAAGAGATGCTTGAAAACAAACACTCTATGACTTGCAACAAACTTGATGAATTCAAAATGCAGCCCAGAGAGACAATAGATTAAATGAAGAATCACTTCATTGAGATCACGCTAGAGATCGCGGCTATCAGACCAAATAAATACTCTTAACGTGAACTGAATCAGAAAGTGATGTGTGCCTTGCCTACAAGCTAGCATGTATACGTTGCTCTTCATCCTGGCCAACCTGACTTCAACAACCTATATACGGATGACCTCTTTGATCTTCTCATTAGAAATGAGTATGAGATGATTCGTCTTCACGGATCTAACCAACCTTCCACCAGCTCGAGTAAACCAACAGCTGAGAACAAGGAGGTCGAAACAGCTTTCAAAGCTGAGGTCACAACCGCAACGCAAAATACCAAGTCAGATCAGCTCACCGGGATGGAAAAGCTGATCAAGATTTTGCTTTACTTGCTCGTCGGAATGAGAGGATGGAATCCAGGATGAACAAATTCCGAAAATTCTATAAGGATTCCAAGAAAAGCTACAACAATCAAGCTTCACCTCAAATTGACAAGAAAGGTCAAGGTAATCCTAGCCCTTCTAAATTTAATTATTCTAACACACCACCACGTGGCTGTTTCAATTGTGGTAGACCAGGTCACTACATATGAGAATGCCCAGATCTTCCACAGGAAGAGCGCAATGTTCTTCGAGGAAAAAGAGATCGAAAGTTGAAAGAACAGCGAGATGACCTGATTATAGAAGAAGCCTCAAACGAGGAGCCTCACTTCTCTGACACATCATCAGAAGAAGGGATCCTTGCTAATAAGGAGGATGAAGAAGAAAAGGACAAAGTGATCTTTGTCGAGAGAGCCCACCTTGCTAATGAGGTAGATGACTATGATGAGGAAGAAGAAGAGTGCTGCATGGGTATTGAAAACCCCACCTCAAACTCCAAGGTAGAAAAATTCAAAACCTTTCCATTTTTTTTCCTAACGAAAATTTTGCAGGAGAAGCTCCTCTTATATAGATTCATTGGGAAGAGTTTCAACAGCAGAATAAGGACTACAATAAGCTCTTCCAAATGTTTGAAGAGCTGGTCGTCGTCGGAAAGAAGCTGGAGGAGGAGAACGAAAAATACAAACTTACGATAAATGAAAGCTTTACTCCCTCTGATCAAGATAAGGAGGAAGAGATTAAAAAACTAAAAATGCAAGTAGGGGAGTCCACCTCAAGAGAAGAGCACCTAAAGGAAATGCTTGAAGAAAAAGTTAAAGAGAATGTTCTACTCTCCGCAAAACTAGCAGATTTTGCAGCACGTCTTGAAAATTTGATCGAAAAAGAACCTAATCTGGAGTAGAGAGTGAACAAAATGATTAAGGGAAAACACAAACTGGAAGAAATTCAGTCCGTTCAAAGAAGCCCACTGATCAAGACAGGAGTCGGGTTCAGGGGTCAAAAAGAGAAAAGTCAAAGTGCTAACTGCCAGATCACTTTTGTTAAAAAAAAGACAACAGTCGTCAAGCCACCTCATCACAGTTCTCCAAATAAGAGGATTCAGCTGAAGAATCCAACTCGTCTGCCACAAGCCATCATGATAAAGGAACACAAGACATCAAGCTCTAAAAGTCAACAGATCAAGAAGCCTGTTATTTAAGCAAACAAAAAGAAAGACTGCATGCTCCCAAGTCTCAAAGGATGCAGTCTGCTCATCAACACTATTATAAGGAATGGCTTGTAGTATGTTGAGTATGGCTACCGAGGTCAGTGGTATCCTCAACAGCAGTACCAACCTGACATCTCCATCTGCTCCTGCCAGTACAACCAACAAGACTGGTACCCCAACCGGTGGTATCCATCTGGATATAATGAGGAGCCGCGCAATGATTTCTATCACCATGCTGCTCACCAAGGTACTATGAAGAGCCTTACTGGAATGCCAATCAGTATCAACCTGCTCCGCATTCTCAAAAGAAGAAGAAGTCTCATAAAAGAAGAGGGCTCCATATGCTGAAAAGATAACTCAAACTGCTGACAATGCACCCATTTATGAACTTCGAGGAAAGGGATTACATCTCAGTAGTCTAGACCAGTAGATTACTCCATCTGCAATGGAATCGAAAGGTATAATATCTAATCTCAATGTATGATTAATTGCATGAGAATTATCACATCTAATTCGACGATCTAGTGGGAAAAATGAACTCTTTCAGGCAACGGTTCCATCAAAATCATGCTGATGTTTAAATCATGCTTGCAGAAATCTCATGAGTGCAAATGCTTTTTATTTTATAAGAAAATAAAGCTCACTCGTTAAGTAATCAATTAAGGAGTTGATCTCCGGCTTCCTTGTCTCTACTATGTCACCTTGATCCTCGTGACTCGTACCTTTAATCATTCATCATACATCACACATCAATACTATTGTATTGATAACACATAGATAATACATCATCAACCCTTGATTAATAATAACTATACTTAGATAATTATATACCTAAGTGTACAATAATACTTATCATCTCTTATTATTCTTATATCTTATCATCACACTTATTATCTAACTCTCATTATCTTATGCTTCATATTAAAGGGTCATGTGGATGATAAGAGGCTGTAGAGGGTTGAGAATAATCATCTAAGATCAACTTAATGAATTGAACTTAATTTCAAGGAGCTTTAAGGAATTAATCATAGAAGCTTGAGATGTTGCTCATTTCGAAAAGGGCTTAACTTTGGATGATAGCTAAGAAGTAATAGCTTCGAATAGAAAAGATTTCATGGAGGTTGAACATGTGCATGGCACACAAATGAATTAATTGACGAAGCTCATATACACAACAAGGTCGAATGGCTATGTCTAGAAGATCAATTTATAGCTCAAGTGTTTTGACACCAAACAGGAATTGGATGATATAGATGAGTAGCTAAGACATAACATCACCACATGCTCAAGTTTCAAGATTTATGGACAATGGGGTTGAGAGCTAGAATTATTTCCTTCAAGAACTTAGGCGCTCAAAATTGAAGTTTGACCATTTCAAGTAGCTAACTTTGAGCTAAGATATCTCGAGTAATACTTAATGAATTTGAACACAGAGCATATCAGTAGAAAGCTTGCAATACAGGATACTGATAAACACGTATTTTATGTGCATGTGAAGTCATTCTATATGTGTTTGAGTCTTGATTTATGTGCTTAATTGATAGAAATGCTAGGGTTTATCAACTTTTAGCATATTCTATATATTTCTCATTTCTTTCGGTTTTCAATTCATTTTCTATAGGGATTTGAAGAGCAATAATTGAGCCAAGGATCGGAAGCCAGAAACGGGGGATACATGAGAAGAGACTCGTTGGAAATCGAAGGTTGAAAGCCGGTTTGAAGCAAAGAAAGAAAGAACCAAAGAAAGAACCGAAAGGGCGAAGAATCAGGCCAGAAAAGGAGGCACGGCGGCCTGGACGGCGGCCTGCCAGACCGCCAGCCAGGTGGCGGATGGACAGCAAAGACGACAGTCTGGACGGCGGTCTACCAGACCGCCGACCGGGCGTCCCTTTTCACTTCTTTGACCGAGTTAGCTTGTCTAACTCGGTTTAACTCAACCCATTAACCTATTTTGATGTATTTAACTTCTATTTTTACTATATTTGGGTATTCTTAGCTCTCAAGACACTTTTAGAACCCTAATTTTCATTTTCATTAGCTACTTTGGTATTTTTTGGTTGATTGTTGAAGATTTATATTATTGATTGAAGATTGAAGACCATATTCCTTTTCCTTATTCATTTCTCTATCTTTTGATTATGATTTCATCTATTTCTTATGGTTTATTTTCTCTAATCATGTCTAGCTAATTTCCTTTGTGATTCCAATTATATGTAGATTAGGATTAGGTGATGGGTTTAGGCTTTAATCTATGAATTTACCTTCTAATTCATGTTCATTTCTCTTGGTGCCATGTTTTATTGTGTAATTATGCTTGATCACCATAGTTGCATATCAAGTATTTGATCTAATGCTTAGGAGGCTTAGATTAGATGCTAGGAAATAAGAGAATTGCATATTAGAGATAGTAGGGTTAAGGAACTCAACGTGCTATATGGAGTTAAAGTTCTACTTGATAGGGACAAACTGAACAATACACAGAGACTGACCCAAAAGTAACCATCTCCAAAGACTAACAGTAGAACCTATATATCAACATAATCAAGGAATAGTAGATGAGTAGCATATCACTAACTATATCGAAATTTGAAGTTCGGATAACCTAGCTGGTCCATCCGAAAAAGCGCCAAGAAATAGCATGGGGCGCTAGCAGCATCAAAAAAGGTCATGGTGTCGGTCTGAATCCCCCGTCACCCCATGAAATCGGCAGGGCGGTTCCCCTCCCTATGTATGTTGGAGAAACGGACCTCAACCCCCTGCAATCGGAGATGGATGCGAGTCATAATGTGACGTATATCTGCAGAACCTTGCTTGCAGAAACAAGCAGAGCAATGATCGCAGCAGCATCCATCTCAATTATGTTGTTATTATATATTTTAGTGAATTTTGATCAAGATTCGCGTGAACCTGCGGATCCAATGACTCTAAATTAGGATTAAAAAAAAAACTAAACCCAGTAATTCTGAAATGAATCTAAACTTTAAAGGCAAAAAAAATATCGAATTTGGATATTTATCTAACATGATCCTGACCAAATCCGACTCATTGACATCCTTAAGAGAGTGAGATATGAAAAAAATATAGACTATATCGAATTTTGTAGATTTACAATATTGAACAATCTACTAGGGAAATTACCTTCATAGAAAATATAAGAATTTGGTTTCGCAAAATTATTATATGCATTTAGTGAGTAATATAATACTAAAAATCTACTGATTTGTAAACTACCTTTGTAGGAAAAGCATGACAATTCACTATAAGAAATTTGCAAATACATAACAGTTTAAGAACCTATCGTATGATGTCATAACTGACAACCTCTTTGAAACTCGTTGTCTATATACTAACCTACTGCATCTATAAACGATGGGGATTGATATACATACGTTCTATTACTGTCGCTACAGACCGGGTTGTCTACGAATAATTAAAAGATATACTTATTCCGTCCACTAAATTCATTAATTTAACTTTGTTTTGGGACGTCCACTAAAAATATAATTTTTTACTTTTAAAAATGCCTCGAGGGAAAAAGCCAAATCAAGTTGATTCATGATAAATTTAGGGTTGGTTTTGGTTTCTACTTTCTATTAGCTTTAGGAGCTAGTCACTCATCAATATCAATATATATATATATATATATATATATACATATATATATATATATAATACGATTAAACATTCCTATCCTACGTGGAATATTGTGGATTTTTCGTGAATATTTTCTTAAATTCTCGTAGCTTTGACTATATTAGGCAATAATTTATTCAATATATCAACATATATATAATCTCTACCAAATCGTATCACCAATATATTAGGTATCTCCATATTATTCTATACAATATCTCCATATCTTTTCTATTAATCATTTTGTATTTATCATTTTAATATAAATAATGTTTGCTATTGTTTATTTTAGTTCTCCTACTAAATATTAGCTATAAAGTATATTTTATTGGATTAGTACATATCGTGTGGAAATTGAAATACTCCATTACCCAAAAAAAGTATAACTGAAAATTCATGATTCTTATTTAATTTATAGAAAATCTATGTACATTGTATTTGATTATATTTTAAGTAAAATCAATTCATTTATAATACTCTTAGCTATTTTTCATGAATATTTTCCTAAATTTTAGTCTAATTAATTCACAATAAGGAATTCAATCTAACCCTGTCACGACCGCACTTTGCTAAATAAATAGCTAAGCTTGATAAAATCGTGAATATAAAATATGAATATAAAATAATGGATAAATAAAGAACATTTCTTGAATCGACTCTCAGGGCAATCTCATTTCTAGATAATCTGATACTTATAACTGATAAAGTAGGACAATGCTTGTCATGATTCTGACTCAGAATACATCTAAATCGAAAGGAACTTTAAGAACATTAGAGTGTACGCAATGGAAGTATGACTATAAATACATGTATGAAGACATGTATTACCAAGAGTTATCAACAACTAAATCTTCACTAAATTGACAAAAGCTCCGCCGGTCACTCCGCTTCAACCTGCTCAACCTGCACATTAAAAACAATGTACAGGGCTAAGTACAAATTGTACTCAGTGAACACTTTGCGCAAAACTGATTTTATTGTCATCCATATACTGAGTGAAACATAGGGTTTTTCTTAAAAGTCTATGTTCACTAAAATCTCTTAGTTCTCAAAAGTGACTGCAGTCAAATTTCTGTTGTAATCTACCATATCTGATCTGTGGTGCCCGAGGAGGTGGCCACCTCACTCGTCACTTGATCGATCGTCACACTAGACAATTCAACCACTGTGTACACTAATCCAAGTATAGCAGCTGGCTATACAAGGACCCGAATTCGATTAAATAATATTGGCGTAGCCAATAACAGATAGAAATCATACAAAAACAAAACATTTTATGGCATGACAATACTTTAAAAGAGCTATATCAACTAATAAAACACGCTTTGTTTTAAAAGAAAGCCCACCTCCTTCACTTTGCTTAAGTGCTAATGAATTCTAGCTTCGCCTCGGTGATTTTTCCTTCTCCGCTCGACCTTGATAAAAGAATACAGTAAAATTCTTAATTCGAACGATAAAAGCTTATCGAATAATCCTAGCTCTATAGCTTCTCGTAGATTATTCCAAATTTTAAGTGACATCGTCACTGTTATGTAATCTTGAATTATTAATTCTGTTATACGAATAGCTTATTCGACTAAGTCTTAATAAATAAATTAATTGATTTATTTAATTAGAATTAAGGTTTAATTGAGACGCTTCCCAATAATTAATTCTAATTGTATAATTGATTAGCTTAATCAATTAAATCTTGATCATTAACTCTTAGTTAATAAATTTATTTCTTGGTTAACAACTTATTTCTATAAGTTAGATCTTTTATCTCGTAAAATAATTCTCTCGTGAATTATAAATTTTGGGAACTGTATAATTTAATTAGTGATAACTTGAATCACATATTTAATCTTGGTTTAGGTTATAAATTAATTATCTGAATTAATTCGGTCCAAGGAAAATAATTAAATCACCCCAAGAAAATTAATAATATCCGGCCCAGCTCAAATAATGGGTTTGGTCCACTCTCTACCGGCCCACTTATTCTCGGCCCAACCTATAGCCCAGAACTCGGCCCGTTTGCTGGCCCAGCCCCTCAGCAGAACCCAGCCCAAGCCCGAACCTACCCGAAACCCGGACCCGACCCGATCCTGACCCGCTGAACAAAATACCCCCAAACCCTCCTCTCTCATTCACGCGACCTTCTTCTGCGATCTCTCTCTCTCGAACTCTCTTCTTCTCCTCTGCGATTTCTTCTTCCCTTCTCCTTCTTCTACGTCGACTTCGGTGCTGGAATCGATTTCGGATTTGTTCTCCCCAGCTGCGGTGAGATGGCGTCGCTTCGGCGCAACTCCCACAGCCGGCGAGCCTCCCATGCTCGAAAATTAACAGCCCTAACCCCCGGGGTTAGGGGACATAGTCCCGTTTTGATTTCTAGTTAGATTCAGATTTGTTTGATGATTTTAGTTAATAAATTTCTGACTCGCCTCTTTTGTTTTGCAGGTTCGGCGATGCCGCGCCGAGACGCCGCTGCGATCGGGGCTTTCTATTTCAGCTCGTCGCCGCTCATGTTGCTAATCCGTTTCCATCGAGGCTTCGGCCTCGATGAGGTCGAATTCTCCTCGCTCTATCTCTTTATTCATTTAGTCTTGTTATTATTAGCTTATTAATCTTGTTTGATTTAATTACTCGTTTCTGAAACAAGGTTATAACCCTTTTTTTTTTTACCAAAAGCTTTTACTCAATAAGCCATTTCACTTGTTGTAGAAAAGCTAAAGGAACCTGCTTACTCGATTACTTGCTATGAGTATTGTGGTTGGTTTGTTACAACAACATGGAATGATTCTAAGCTAGGTTGGAATTAGTTAGGACTTTACCTGCTTCATTAGGGTGCTAAGGTTTGACAAGAGCATGCTTAATCTCTGTGTTTTAATCATTTTATCACAATGAGTATGTCAAAGAAAATGGAAGCATGCTAAGTTTATGGCTGCATACATGCTGTTGGTTCATTTAGAGTTGGGTATTGGTTGTTACCTCAGTGAAATGGGAGAGTGTTAGGGGTTGTTGTAGTGGCAAAAGGATGGAGGTCTGCTCCTATTCCTCCCTTCTTCTACTGCTGCAGCTTCTCTCCTACTCTCACTATCTCGTTCTTCTTTTCTCTATCTAAATGTTGTAGATTTTAGTGTTGTGTGGAAAGTGGTAGTGTGTACATCGTTGGAGGGGTATATATGCTTGAGGTTGGTTTTTATTCTCTGGACAATAACTCTCTAAACTCTATTTTCAGTAAAGGCTAATGTCAACTCTATTGTTTTGTAGGTCTTTGGCTAAAGGTACAGCTATACACTTGTAGCTCTTTTTATGCACAAGCAAAAGATATGATGCAGGAGGATAAGATTTATGGCATAAAACATGTAATATTTTGGTAGATTTGATTACTGACATTAGCTCACAAAAGTTGACTTGTAACTTTTTGTAATTTAATCTATATTGTAATGAATTGGGCTGAAAAGCCGTTCCCTCTATGCGATTTGGGCACGGCCCAGTATTGAATGGAATTGAGTGTTAAGTGGGCTTTTGTCCCAATAATTTATTTAGCTAATGGGCTCGGCCCAATCGAAATTGTAAATGGATTTGGCCTGTTAACATACTAATATATCTAGTGGATAAAATAATTGAAATACTCGAATCGATTTAATTTGCTAACTTATAACAAAGCAATAATTTAATACTTAGCCAAATATCGAAATCAAGTGTCTACTCGATTATTCAATAGTTACTAAGAATTATTGGGAATCAAGTGGCTACTCGATTTATAATAGAATTACTTCTATATAATTCTATTATACCTAAGTGATATTAAATCACTAAGAGCAAATAATTTCTTCTAATTACTTCTTAAGTAGATAGAAAAAATACGGGTCGTTACAAACCCACATCGATTTTTTATAAGAATTCAGTGAAGAAGTACCTATATAAATAGCTCTATATCTTCCCCAACAAAATTTAAAGTTTGATTTGTGGAGCCACAACATTATTGTGGAGCCCTAAACATGACATTAGTGTTAGATAAAAAAAAATCAAAAGACAAAATATATATATATATATATATATATATATATATATATATTTCATCAAACGTAAACATTTCATAAATCTTTAATATTCAATGATTTTTTTTTCCTTAACTTATAGTCTACGATTTATTCAATCAATCCCACATCGATTTTTTATAAGAATTCAGCAAATAAATACATATATAAATAGCTCTATGAAGCCCAGCAAAATTCTAAGTTTGATTTGTGGAGCCACAACATTATTGTGGAGCCCTAAACATGAAATTAGTGTTGGATAAAAAAATCAAAAGACAAAAAATATATATTTTTTTATCAAACGTAAACATTTCATAAACCTTTAATATTCATTGATTATTTTATTTTTTTTCTTAACATGTAGTCTACGATTTATTATCTAAGATTTCAAATACTTTATAAACACAAATACCTATTAAATACTACCTCCGTCATTTTCAAGTTGTTACACTTTTTTTAGTAATTTTTTCAAGCATTTTCGAGCGTCTTGATGATGACTTTTAAAATAACTTTTTAAAGAACTTTTTCATTTACGGGAAACAAATAAAATAAACTGATTTTTTTTAAAAAATAATAAAACAAACTAATAGAAAAAATGGGCAACCTGACATTTTGTCACGACCGCACTTTGCTAATTGATAGCTAAGCTCGGTGATTCGTGACTATGGTGGAAATTAACGAATATTACGAAGGTGGGAAATTCGGGAATTTGGTACGAACATATTATAGAATAAACACCGATAGACGGAATAAGTATGACATCACTCATCATGCTCTAGAATTACAACCATATCGAAGGTTTAGAAGTATCAGAGTGTACACAGCGGAAATGTGTTTAAGAATACATGTATGGAGACATGTATTACCAAGAGAAATCTTCAACTAATACTACTTTCTAACTTTGACAAAAGCATCGCCGGTCACTCTCCCTTCATCCTGCTCAACCTGCACATTGGAAATAATGTACAGGGCGTGAGTACTTGAGTACCCAGTGGACACATGCCCAAAATATTTTTATTGTCAAGCCATTCATAGTGAAGCATAGGGTTTTTCTTGAAAGGCCTATGTTCACGAAAAACTGAGTTATCTTAAAAGCGACTGCAGTCTAAGTTCTGTAGTAATCTACCATATCTGAGTCTGTTGTGTCCGAGGAGGTGGCCACCTCACTCGGTCACGTGATCGGTCACTATCTGCAATGACACGATCGATGTGCACACTAGTCCAAGAATGATAGCTGATCATTCAAGGACCCGAATTCGATTTATGAATTGGCATTTCGCCATTTAACAGATAGGCATCATACAAAAACTAAAAAACATTTATGGCATGACAATACTTTAAAGGAACTACTGACCTAATAAAACATGCTTTGTTTTATAGAAAGCCCACCTCGTTGTTTTCTCTTCTGCAATGAGTCTTGATCTCTGCTTCTGCTACTGTCCCTCCTTCGCGTACCCTTCGATTAGAAATCGAGGTAAGATTCGTATTCTAACGAATGAAATCTTATCTAAGATTTTAGTTCTAATTCTGATCGGAGGTTATTCTAAGTCAAGTAACGTGGTTACTGTTATCTAAGCTCGAGTTAGGAATCCCGTTGTGTGAACGGTTCATAAGAATTAATAAATCAAAATCTGATTTATTGCGACACTGGGCTAATAAATTTTAACTGCGTAATTGATTAGCTTAATCAATTAATTTAAATTATTAACTATTGGTTAATTAACTTATCTAAAGTTAATTAGTGAAGTCGTTAAATAATTATTCCTCCCAAATATCGGAATTAAATCGAAAGTGGAATGCGATTCATTTAATGATATCTCGATCTATAATAAATCTCGATTTGGGCCGGTGGATTATTTAATAGCCCTTGGCTAGAGAAACAATTCTCGGCCCAATGGTAGATCAGCCCATCACTTCAGCTCGGCCCGTTTGTTAATATAACCCGGCCCGACCCGGGTCAACACCCAAATCCCTAACCCCCCCTTTTCTCATTCTCATTTTGTTCGACATAGGCCCTCTCTCTCTCGCTCTGGCGATTTTCACCCCCTTCTCTTCGGACTGTCGCTTCCGGTCTTCTTCTCCGGCGAGACTCCGAGCGGCGCCCCAATAAATGTCCACCGTCGCTCTTCTCTGAAAACTCTCCAACAAAATTGGGACTAAAGCCCTAATCGAGAAGTTTGGGCGAGTTTAATTTCTCTGATACGCTCCTTCTGTTCCGGTGAGATTCGGTGAGACGGCGCTGGCTCTGGGCATCGTCCGATAACCACGGTGTAATTTCTATAGCTTTGGCTCCTTCCGTGGCTCGTGCTCCTCCGGCGCAACTCCCATTCCCCGACATCTCTATAGAGATGTTCGTACATCAAAAGCCCTAATCAAAAGGATTAGGGGACATTGTCCCGATTGATTGACGGCGATTCCGGCGGCGGCGAGTGGCTGCTGCCGCCTCTCTTTCGTTTTGTTAATGTTTCGATTTAAAACTTGGATCTCTCCCTCTCTTATTTTGTTTGTGGTTTGAAAGAGAAAAAGGGTTCGATTATGTAAAAAAAAAAATGTTACTGATTCTAGTTCTCTGTTTTTCAGGTTCCAGTGTTGCGATGACGAAGACGTCGACGCTGCCCATTCCTGCTCGTTGCTCTTTTTTCCTCTCTCTCCAGCCTCCGCCGTCATTGGTGTGATGCCGTCGAGGTTCCGACCTCGACGGAGGTTTGGTTTTGTTCTAACTCTTCTCTCATTATTAATTTGTGATTTCAGAATTTAGAGAGCTTACGTGTGTTTACTGTTTTAAACTCTTGGTTTGAGTTCTGAATTGAGGCTGGTTTATAGAGTTTGAAAGCTATGGATATGGCATGTTTGGTTATAAATTCAGTGATGGTTTCTAGGTTACTGTGGTCCTTGGTCTCTAGTTCTAAGGTTAACTTTCCAGAATTTAACATGCTTGTTAGGTTGTTGCTATGGTTTGAATCAAAAGTGTGCTTAGTCCAAATGGTTGAAAGCATCTTGAATCAGGCTAGTAGGTTTGTTTAAGAAAGAAAACTATAGCATGCTTGATCTTTGAGAACTTGGTATAGTGATTACCTTGAAGAAGGAAGCTGTAGTGGCTTGCTCCTCCCCTCTTCTTTCCTTAATGGCTGCAGCTCCTTTCTTTCTCTTACTCTCTCTTATTTGCTCTATGGAATGTTTGTAAGTGATGTGGTGGCGTGTGAATCTAAATGGTGAAGAAGGGTGGTGATATAGGGGTTGATTTGAATTTCTTGAACTAGAAGGGAAGTTGACTCGGAAGGGATGGTTGTAGTCTTCCTAGAGTGTCCATTTTGGTGTTGGTTTTGTTTTCTCTTGCAGGATTGCCTGCAGATTTAGTTTGTCCCCTAATGTGCAACTCTGATTTTGTTTCTACTTGCTTAATTTCTCTCTATTTGCAGGTAACAAGAGGGTGGAGCTGCTGCACCCGTTGGACTTCATCCAACAACTAGTTTTCATCCCCTTATTGATGGTTGAGTTTCCAAGAAGGGTTGTCTCTCCCTCAAGTTCTTAAAAGAGGTGGTACATAGCTGGAATTGGGGCTGATCCATCTCTTGTCTTTCTTGCAGGTTTCAGTTGCAGTATGAGGCTGCTAATGGGGTTGGTTTTTGGAGCAAAAAGGGAGCTGAACTTCCTTCCACTTTTAAACTAAAATTTGTTTGTTTCTCTTGTAAGATAATGGTTCTTGGAGTAATTTTGTCCTGTAGTGAGGGTTAATAGAATTGGCTTTGAAAAGGGAATTCGACCCCTGCTTCGTGTTTTAAAAGTAATACATATAGTTTGTGCTATTGATTGGGAGTCTCCATATCTTAAGCTGCAGAGATATGCAACTTTAGTCCTTAATTTGCTTTCCTCAAGCCTTGTAGTATTTCAAATTTCCTAAATATTTGCTATGCTAATACCTGATTAGCAGCTGCTTAGTGTTTGATTAATCACAAGTTTGTTCAGCCCTTTGGGCCTAAGATTACACGGCCTTCAGTTGTTGTTTGCTAGACGGGCTGAATAATTTCCAATGGCTTGACCCGATTTATTTCTTAGTGGCCTCGCTCCGCTTTTAGACACTTGGGCCTCGGCCCAATCTCTTAATTAATTACTAATCGCGTTTGCGACTTTAATCGTGGAAATCTTAATACATCAACACTTAGCTAAGTGGAATTTCGACTGCTAATTATCCATTTACCCAATCGAGTACTTAATCAACCATTGTCGGCAAATAAAATTATAGAAATCAAGTTGCTACTTGATTCTATTATTACTCTTTAACCAATTGTTCAAGAGATTTTAATTACTAAAAGTTGATAGCTCTAGGTCAACTACGTAATTAATTAACTAATCTAGTTAAGAAAATACGGGGCGTTACACATTTAATGAGAAAAGAGTATATCACTTTAGATTTAATAATACACGACTTCATACTTAAAATGGATATTTACTACTATGAACTAACATATACGATAAAATACCCTATTCGTAAATCTCAATTTTAAGAGTTAAATAGATTTCAATCATACATGGAACCATAATGAATTTTCGTGATTATTTTCTTGAATTATCATAATTTTACTTGATTACTACTATCTTACATCAATTTTGTATTAAATGTTATGAATATATACATTATATATAATGAGACATCTCATTCAATATTTCACCCTTTTAAGTCCAAAAAACTCTTCTATGATTCAATTTATTTAAACTCTTTATTTCTTCTTTCTTTAATTATATAGTCCGACCCTTCAACTAAGAAAAGATCAAACTTAGATTTTATCCTTTATAAGAATATACTTTCACAAATATATTATAAATTTAAAGTTGAACTAAGGTGACTCATTTTATAAAAGATCTACTATTGATGAAGTCTTATGAAAAATAGATGTGGGATAAAATTAGGGTGGCTCCTTTTATAGGAGCTCTTTTATTGATGAAATCTAACCAAAATTCGATATGGAATAATTGAAACTAAATAAAATTAATTGATAATTATAATATCTTTAATTAGGCTACGAATAATATTATCCTTTTATTTTATAAAATATTTTTATAGGGGCTCTCTTATAGATGAATTTAATCAAATAGATTTCAATCATACATGGAACCAAAATAAATTTCCATGATAATTTTCTTAAATTATCATAGTTTTACTTGATTTTCAATCATATGATTGAAAAAATTATTGACGTGACACTGCTACGTCACCCATAGACATATTTAATTTTTTTTTAATTGATGACTTTTATAGAAAATGTACTTGGGCTATAGAGGAATGCTTCCTTACCTACCGTTAACATACTTAACGTGATCACGATTGATGTGACGATGATATATTTAAAATTTTTATTATAAATATATCACAAAAAAGAATCACTACAAAAAGATTAACCTACTAAAAAACTAATCATAAAATAAAAAATTATTGAAATGGTTAGGAAAAAATTATTTGCACTTTTTCTTTTGCCAAAAGTATTGTTGTTTTACATGTTAAAAATTTAATAGATAAAACTTGAAAAATTATACTATAACTCGTGCTTATCATGTATCCGATTTTTAGAAATTTAGAATCTAAAAATACATCATCGATTGGAAAACTCATATAAAGTAATGCTTAATCAATACAATATTTAAAAGAATTAATGGACAACTTTCCTCACCAATCATATAAATGATAGGCGGTGCCACATGAAAAAATTATAATTCGTATTAAACTATCAGTGAATATAGATACATTTAGAAATGCTCCACTGTCCACCGTGGTCACGCTTAATATGCTCGCTGTTGATATTGTGGTGCCACGTTGATAATTTTTCTAGTTAGGGTTTAGTTTTTTTAGTATGATTAATTTTTGAGGCAAAAAACTATCTACCTATTTAGTCCTAAGTTTATCAACTTATACCTATAACTTAAGAAAACTTAAAAGATACCTAAAGTTTTACTAATGGGACTAAAATACCCCTGATTCTCATTTACCCCCTAAAACCATCCCCCACCCACCCACCCCCCACAGAACCCTCTCTCACACGCGAGCTTTCCTCTCCCCCATTTTCTCTCAACCTGTGATGGTTGAACTCCCATTCTCTCTCTTGTTTTCCCCATTCTCTCGAGCATACTCTCTCACGAACACTCTCCCTCTCGCTTCCACAGTATTTTCGACAGTATAGTGGCCGGAAGGCGCGCTTCCAAAAGAAAGCGAAAGCAACTTGAATCGGAGGGCCCCTCCGGCGAAAAGCAAGAAGAACTGCGAGTGAGCATCCAGAAGAACAGACGGAGGTTGATAAACCCAGCAGTTACCCATTTTTCAATGCAGAGGTAAGGAAATATACAAGTTTTTCCGATTAATACCTGACTCGATTTGGCGAATTTTAGGTACTATTATTTAGGTTTGGTGGTTAGATAATGGAGAAAAACTCCATTCATAAGAAATTTTTGATTATGATGCTTGATTTGGAGTTCATATGCATTAATTTAGGGTTTACGTACTTGATTTTAGACTAAAATATAGGTAAAAAATGTTAGATTGTTGAATGCATGCGCTTTTTATGTTCTTTGATAATATCTGTTTAATTCATGGTTGTAATTTCATAATATCTTATGTCTGACCGGGTGGATACTAGAAAATTGTCAATATCTTACTGTCTTGATGGTGTGGAATTAAAGTTTCTTATAACATCGTGATAATAGTTGTCGGAAAATGTTTAAGTCTTACTCTGTAGCTGGTGAGCATTGTTCAAATCTTACAACATGCATGACATAGTAAGATTATGTCAAATCTTAGTGTTTTTGTGGTGAGAAATGAACATTTCATATACCATCATGGCTTAATATGATATTGTCAAAAGCTTGTTGCCTTAATCCTTTTGAGAAGGGTTGTGAGAAATATGCACTCTTACTAGGCCGATAGTGAGAATTGACAGTTTCTTATGACCTCATGATAGTAGTTGGTTGGTTGAATATATAAATTGTAATATGATGATATTCGGGGTTTGGTCTCATGCTGATAATGTTGTAAGAACTGGTAAATTGTTGCTAATGTCTTGGTGAGAAAAAGCTAATTTCTAACTACATGTTTCATGTCTGTTGCTTTTCTAACTTGTATTCTTACCATTTATCTTTCTTATATATGCAAGGTTACCTGGACGTACAAACGCTTGCACCTGGTTGACAAGCCAACAAAGGTAATTCCTGCTAGTTATGAAACAATGGCGGGGGATGTGAACACGGTACTAAGAACAAAACTGACAAAACCTGAAGCTGATAAGGTTAGGAATTCAGTGATGGGAGTATTCACCCGGCTGGATGACTTCACCACTCGGTGTGGCAAAGTGCTCCATTACGTGGTGTGCCACCAAGTACTGCCGACGCCAGACTTCGACCCCACATCACTATTTTTCAAGATAGGCGACATGATAAATTGAAATAAGTGCATGAGGCGTACACCAGTGACAGGTTCATAGTGAAGGGGAAGAAGGTAATAATTGCATAATTCTTACTGTCTTTGTTATAAGAATTGTATGCTTCTTACCATCTATATTTGACTTCCTCGCAACAACTAGTTATGACTGGGTGAGAATGTTGTAATTTCTTATATGCATAAAATTATTTATGGCTAAGTTTGCTTTCTGATTGGTAATATTTTGCTAGATTCTAACCTTCTGTTGTGAAAGACTTGTAAGATTTATATAATTCTTACTTTATAACCTCAATGTTGGTGAGAATGTTGCAATTTCTTATATGCATAAAATTATTTTTGACTATGTTTGCTTGCTGATTGGTATTGCTAGTTTATAACCTTATGTTGTGGTAGACTTGTTAGATTTATGAAATTCTTACTTTATAACCTCCTGTTGGTGAGAATGTAAGATTTCTTATATGCATAAAATTATTTCTGACTATGTTTGCTTGCTGATTGGTAATATTTTGCAAGTTTCTAACCTTCTGTTGTGGTAGACTTGTTAGATTTATGAAATTCTTACTTTATAACCTCCATGTTTGTGAGAATGTTGCAATTTCTTATAGTCATAAAATGCATTCAAACTATGTTTCATGTTATTGTAGCGACTTATCCAGAAGCTAAAGCACCGCAAGGATGAGAGGGACTAGGGATATTGGAAATCACTGAGGGAAGACCCGATAGGAGAGCCATTCACATTCACATACGACCCCAACTGAAAGCATGAAGAAGAGGCCTAGGGATGAAGAGGGCGATGGTTTGAATGACGATGCTACTACTGGAGAATATAAAGCCGCTGCTGAAGGAAATCCTCGAAGAAATCGTTGGGACGATGGCAAAGAATAACGCTGAAAAGGAGCACCAATCCACTGACCAAAAGCCATAAAGGGTGCCTGGGGGAACATTGACAAGATAATAGTTAGAATTTTTAGAATTCTTACAATTGAGAATAGTTAGAAAATACTAGAAATCTTACATGTGACAATAGTTATAATGAATAGAATTCTTACAACTAAGTGCCGTTAGAATTGATATAATTCTTACTAACTTACCTGGAAAAATAGTTTCCACGGCGTTCTTTATACTCTTGTGTTGATCTGACACAATCAACAAATTCGGTATTTTAATTATATTATTATCACATGAATCATTGGGTATTGAAAATGACATGCAAATCATTAAGTTTCCCGAAATTGATATTATTATGTTTGTTTATTTTTTGTTGGAACTTTATTTGGTTAGTAATATCACAAAAATAATTTGATAAGAAATTGTCAATTTCTTACCTTCTCTAACTTGATTTATAGGAATTTGTCAATTTATAACCTTCTCTAACTCGTTTAATACGAATTTGATAATTTCTTATATTGTACCAATTCACTTGTCAAAGAAATTTGTATGTGTCCCATAATTTGGTAATAATTGTCAAATTGTTTGTAACGAAATTTGTATGTGTGCTCGTAAATTTGTAGTTGGTAAGAAATTCAATTTATTACCTTCTCCAACTTGTTTCCTAAGAATTTGATAATTTATTATATTTCTTACCATTCGTACATGTTTTTTTATTTTGTATGTGTGATCATAAATTAGTATGAGTAGTCATAACTTGGTAAGAAATTATGATTTCTTGCATATTATTTAGTACGAATTTGAATTTTCTTACCCTCCTTACTGTTTATTCGTGTTTCTTCAATGCGTATCATGTTTATTAATTTGTATGCATAGTTACAACTTAGTAAGAAATTTTCATTTCTCACCTATAATTTAGTGCGAATTCATATTTCTTACCATTTTTACTGTGTTTTTATTAATTTGTATACGTGATCGTAAATTTGTATGTGAGATGGTAAGCAAATTCAATTTATTACCTATTATTTGGTATAAATTCGTATTTTCTTACAATTCTTACTGTGTTTTTATTAATTTGTATGTGTGATCGTAAATTTGTATATGAATTAGTAAGCAAAATTCAAATTATGATCTATTATTTAGTGCGAATTTGTTAAAAATCTTACCAAATAATTTGGTAAGAATATGTCAATTTATAAAGAACTTGACAATTTTCTACATTCTACAAATTCATTTGGTAAGAATTTGACATATTCATTTAGTAAGAATTTGTCAAATTCTTAGCTTCTCTAAATCGTTTGGTAAGAATATGCACAATGACACTACATTCGTATGTGTAATCATAAATTCTTACCACTAACTTGGTGAGAAAAATCAATTTATTATCAAATTTATACAACAACTATCACACATATCTCTTCCGACAACAAAAATACAAATTGGAAATGCAACAAAAGCAAAACAGAAGCAAAACATAATTGGAAAATTAACACCAGTGGGAAGAATTCTAATTGAGAAGGATAGCAAATACTAATAAGTAAGAACACGTAGATAATTTCACAAAAATTCTCAACAAATGCAACAAATCTCAAAACAAAATCACATCATAAATCCTCAAAATGAGTTGTCAACTCAGAAACAACTCACATGGAAAAGGTAAACAAAAATCGATGAAATCAGAAAACCAAAAAAATAAACAAAAATAGGGCAAAATTCAACACCTATTTCTTCTGAAACAGCTTGCTATTGGTGTACTTGAGTTTCACCCAATTGACGCCGGCGGTTGCCCCCTCCTTCACCTTCTTTACCGCCACCTTCGTCTTCTCGAACCCCACCGCAGTCACCTCCTTGGTCCGCACGAAACTCTCACTGAATTTCTTCGTCAGCTTCGGAGCTCCGTCCCCCCTGGCGGCGCCGCTTCCCCCCGTGAATTCCCATTCGACGCCAACAGATTTATTCTAGTGCAGAACAAATCCCTTCCGCGCTGCCGCCGGAGAATCCCACGAGTCATCGTCCTCATCCTCTCATCCACCGGTGAGAGAAGTGAGAGAGAAGTGAGAAGAGAGAGAGAGGAGAGAGGAGAGAGGAGAGAGGAGAACATCCAATTCAAATGGAGAATTGCAAAGCCGATCGAGCGAGAGAGAGAGATAGCAAACTTTGAATTCGAAATCTAATCTAAAGGGGGTGGAGATGATGAGGTTTAAAGCTAAATACACTTGAGGGTATTTTAGTCCCATCTAGGAAAGTTTAGGTATATTTTGGTATTTCTTAAGTTGTAGGCAAACCTTTAAAAAACTTAAGCTAAATAGGTATTTGACTATATTTCCTCTTAATTTTTTTTGGTAAGATTTTATGAGTTTCTTTAATTGTATTATTGCCGCGTCATTCGTGGGCTCATTAAGCATGTTTACTGAAGCATTCCTCTACATATATTTTAGAAAAATAGGATCAAATATAGGATGTAAGAGATGTCACGTAGACATGTGGGTGGACGTGGTGAAGATTCGAGATAAATAGTTAATGGGAAAATTATATAATTACGGCTTATAGTTTGTTAGTCGAGTATGGACGGGCGGATGAAGAAGTTTATATGTGTAGTGGGCAAAATTCGTAAGCCCAATTAATCTGGCTCACAAGTCCGACCCGTCGGAGTAGGCAATCAAAACGGCCCAACAACAAAGGCAACACGCCCAACGTTACAATCTGGCCACAAAATACCTACCCGGATCAAGGTGCCAGCCACATCGACCACTGCAGTCGATACGGTCAAAACCTATGACTGACTGCGTCAGCCGAAGACCGAGTCAAAGGAAGATATCTCTTCCTGTGAATCCGGAACGGACTTAACGAGTAGAGGCGACCGATACGGCCGCATGAGAGGGAAACCCTAGGGGACAGCCGTTCTATAAATATCGACCATCTAGGTCAAGTGAGAGAAAAAAACCCTACGCTCATACTCTCCACTACGCTCTCTGCTGCTCTCCCTCGTACTCTCCGTACTCACCGCATTCTCTGCACTTACTCTACTTCCACAACCATCAGAGTTAGCCAATCAAGCTTCCTCCGCTGTCGATCCCTACCATCTTAAATTCTCTAACATCATCTCCGTCCTCCGAACGCTCCGAATCGCCCGCGATCTCTATTGCTTACGAATTACTCTTTATTTATTGTGTTTACGTTCGATTTAATTCTTACTCACCGTACTAACTTGAGCGTCGGAGGCCCTACGGCTGACACCCCCACCGGTGTTCCCTTAGGGCTCTAACGTGTTTATGTCGTGTTGATAACAGGTTGCTAGTGCCCGAATCGACCGGATCGACTGAACCGACCGGACAATCCTCAATTGTAGAATTTACCTCTACAATTTGGCACCCACCGTGGGGCCCTAGCAATCGAACAAATCAACGTGACCACAAAGCTCTTCGAGTACTTACCATGGGTGACGAACACAACTTGACCGATTCGACCGTCCAGACCGACTTGGCCGCACAGATTGCGACCTTGACAGAGCAGATGAACAAAGAGCGAGAAAGTCGAGAGAGGCTGGAAAGGAGAATGCTAACCTGCTCGCCCATATTGAAGCAGCAACATCCCAGATCCAGATAGCCCCGTCATCTCGGTTTAGGGTTCCGGTTAACCCGATGCAACCTCTGGATGATTACGTTCAAGTTGAAGATGATGACGGATCTGACGATCCCGACTTGACAGATCCGTCTGGTTCGGTAAGGAATCAGAGTTTACTCCATACCAATACTGACCGAACTCGTGTTTCTTTTCTCATAGGTAATCGAGTACCCTTGGACCTCGACCCACCGCGAATAATGATACGTGCAACTAGGTCGGTCAGAACTGGACAGACTGCCCTGACGACAGGACAAACTAGTACGGGAATTGAGCCAATTCAAACAACACCTGGAGTTGGAGTTAGCCATGCAACCATCGGAGGTGACGGCCAGATGCCACCTACAAGCATGTATCAACCGACTCTAACCGGGTTTGGTGCGACAGCAGCAATAGGCGGAACCGCTCAAACTGAACGCGGTCTAGCCTATACTGCTAACCATCTAGAGCAACCAATCACTCATGTCCAGACAACAACTGTTGGCTACTCACCAAACCTGGACGTGGAATTAGCCCTCAAATTGGCCGAGATGGAGGCAATGATCCAACGGATCCCAGGAGTGCCGGCACCCATCAAGAAGAGTGTTGCGAGCTGCTATGCCGACTCACCCTTCGTGGATGAGATTATGTTGGTTGAGATGCCCCCCAAGTTCAGCTTTCCCAACATGAAACAGTTCGACGGAACAACCGATCCGGATGACCATATTGCCCAATACCGACAAAGAATGTTTACGTGGCCATCCCTCGCGAGTCGAGGGAAGCCTGCATGTGTAAGGGGTTCGGTTCTAGTCTGATAGGACCGGCCCTCCAGTGGTATACCAATTTACCTAATAATTCCATATCCTCTTTTGCTCAACTAACCGGCATGTTTGTGCAGCAATATGCTAGTAGCAGGAAACTAGAGAAGATTTTGGAAGACTTGTACGTGATAGTCCAACGAAGAGGAGAACCCCTCCGAGACTACGTTGGATGCTTCAACAAAGAGAAAGTGTCAATAACCAACTGTAATCAGCAGTCACTGCCTTTCGTAAAGGCCTCCTCCATGACTCCGATCTTTACAAGGTGCTCACCAAGTACCCGTGCAAGACAATGGAAGATGTGTTGGCAAAGGCGTGGGCACAAATCAAGTGGGAAGAAGATTAGTACAACAACTACCAACGATCTCCTCCTCACAGGAGTTCAAGAAGAGATACCAGATTAGACAGGAGGTCGAATGACCGACGTTCCGAACCGTACCCACCGCCTCAGAGGTTTGATAGCAGAAGGAGAGGATATGACCAGACCTCAGAGACACGACCAAAAGAGAGAGCAAAGGTGCCGGAGTATAACCTATCCATTTCATCCGCTGAAGCGGTGATGGCCCTCAGGCAATTGAGTAATAGAGTCAAGTGGCCAGAAAAGATGAGAGCACCGCCGGAATAGAGAGATAGATCAAAATGGTGCGACTTCCATGCTGACCACAGACACCGAACTGATGACTGCATTGCCCTGAAATTGGAAGTAGCCCAACTGCTGAAGGAAGGTCACCTGACTGACCTTCTGACCGATAAGGGAAGACAAACCCTCCAACAAGCAAGAGACAGACGAGAAGACCAAAGAGAGATCACTCATCCTCATCCTCCAGTACATGAGCGAACAGTGACTGTCATATCGGGTGGTTCCGAAGTAAGCGGTATCACTCATTCAGCGGTTAAAAGACATACAAGGCGAGCAAGCAGAATTGGGACAGAGTATAGTACAACGGAGAAGGACATGACCGACCAGCCTGCTCAAACCATCAGCTTCACTACTTTTGAGTCCACCAGGCTTCTTAACCCTCATCATGATGCTTTAGTCATTTCTCTCTATATTGCTAACTGTCTTACCAAACGTGTGTTAATTGATAACGGCAGTTCTGCCAATGTCCTATTTCTTTCTACTCTTAGGGAAATGGCGATTGATGAAACAAAGCTAGTCAAGAAAACGACATGGCTCACGGCTTCAGTGGAGAGCAAAAGAACACGGTGGGAGAGATCGACTTGCCAGTTTATGCAGAGGGAGTCAACCTTTGCACTCGCTTTTTGGTGGTGGATTCCGGTCCGACTTCCTCTTACAACGTCATCCTAGGGCGTCCTTGGATACATGAGATGGAAGCAGTGCCATCAACTTTCCATCAAGTTCTGAAGTTCCCGACCAAATAGGGCATAAGAGAGATAAGAGGAGACCAAAAAGATTCACGTGCATGCTACCAGACGACCATGAAAGCCAAGCCAGCCACCTTATAGTAATTACAGCAACAGGGACCGTCCGACCCCTAGTCGCCACAGCTCGACAAACCAGACATGGTCGAGTTGGACGAAGTCTCAATCCATCCAGACTTTCCTAACCACACCGTCCGGATTGGAGCTCAACTCGCTCCAATCCTCAGAGAAGAGCTTATCAAATTCTTAACTGATCATTATGATTGTTTTGCTTGGTCCCATGCGGACATGACTGGAATTGATCCTAACATTATTGTTCACAGGTTACAAGTCGATCCCGACTACCCTCCCAAGAAGCAAAAGAGGAGAAAGTTTGCTCCTGAAAGAAACAAAGTCATCAACGAAGAAGTCCAGAAGCTACTTGATAACGGGTTGGTTAGGGAAGTCCATTATCCGGAGTGGCTTGCTAACGTAGTGGTCGTGAAGAAAAAGAACGGGAAGTGGCGCATGTGCATAGACTTCACCGATTTGAACAAAGTGTGCCCAAAAGATTCATTTCCATTACCTCACATAGACATGCTGGTGGACGCCACTGCCGGACACGAGCTGCTAAGCTTCATGGACGCTTACTCAGGATACAACCAAATTCTGATGCACCCGGATGATCAAGAGAAGACAGCCTTCATGACCAACCTCTGCATCTTCTGTTATAAAGCCATGCCCTTCGGACTCAAGAATGCAGGAGCAACTTACCAATGCTTGGTCAACAAAATGTTCACAGACTTGATTGGGAAAACGATGGAAGTCTACATTGATGACATGCTCGTCAGGTCCTTCCACGCGAGAGATCACATCGACCACCTTCGACAATCTTTTGATATTCTTAGAGAATATAACATGAAACTTAACCCTACTAAATGTTCTTTTGGCATTACTGCAGGGAAATTTCTTGGCTACTTGGTGACACAAAGAGGAATAGAGGCAAATCCGGCCCAAATAGATGTAATCCAAAGGATAACTTCCCCAACTTGCGTCAGAGACGTAGAAAAGCTGACAGGAAGAATTGCCGCTCTCAGCCGATTCATATCCAAATCATCGGAGCGTTGCCGCCCCTTCTTCAACACACTGCGAAAATAAAAAACCTTCGAGTGGACGGCAGAATGTGAAGATGCTCTAACGCAACTCAAACAGTACCTGACTAGCCCACCGCTACTGTCCAAGCCTAAGGACAAGGAAACCTTGTATGTGTATCTGGCTGTGTCGGATGCAGCGGTCAGCGCAGTCCTTATTCGAGAAGATGAGGGAAAATAATCCCCTGTCTACTACGTGAGCAAATCCTTACTAGATGCTGAAACTCGATATACCCAGCTGGAAAAGTTGGCGCTGGCGCTTGTTCACGCAGCTCGAAAACTTCACCCCTACTTCCAATGCCATCCGATCGTAGTCCTCACAACCTTTCCATTGAAATCAATACTGCACAAGCCAGAGCTCTCCGGCAGACTGACCAAATGGGCGGTGGAGCTGAGCGAGTATGACATCCGTTACGAGCCAAGGACTTCCATGAAGTCACAGGTATTAGCTGATTTCATAGTTGATTTTACTCCTAACTTGCAAATGCAGGCAGAGAAGGAGCTTTGCTGCTTAACGGAAGGTCAATCGGCCGGTGTTTGGAAACTTAGCGTGGACGGTTCAACAAATAGTAAAGGGAGTGGACTCGGTCTAGTCTTAACTTCACCATTGGGGGACACGATCGAACAAGTGGTTCGATGTGAATTCAGGGCCACGAACAATGAGGCGGAGTACGAGGCTATGATAGCTGGGTTGGGACTGGCTAAGGAGTTAGGCGTTAAGAAAATCAATGTTTTCAGCGATTCTCAACTCGTAGTGAATCAAATGCAGGGCAACTATCAAGCCCGAGATAGCAAGATGACCGTTTATCTTGACAAAACAAAAGAACTGCAGTCTCACTTCGACGAGTTCACCATCAAGCAAGTCCCAAGAGGAGAAAACGACCATGCTGACACACTAGCTAACTTGGGATCCTCCATCCAGACCAAGGAAGCAAAGTCGATACCCATCACTTACTTGAAGTGGCCAGCCATCTGGAAAAATGAAGAACAAGTATGCGATGTCTCAAGTACTCTGACATGGATAACACCCATAATGGAGTACTTAGAAAATGATCTGCTTCCGAATGACAAAAATGAAGCTCGCCGTATCAAGGTTCAAGCAGCCCGCTTCTCCGTCATTCGAGGTAAACTTTATAAACGTTCATTTTCTGGTCCATATTTGTGATGTGTTAACCCTACAGAAGCAAAGTATATTCTGGCCGAATTGCACGAAGGCGAATGCGGAAACCACTCCGGCAGAAGAAGTCTAGCTCACAGAGCCTTGACAAGCGGATACTACTGGCCTACCATGAAGGCGGATTCATCAGACTACGTAAGGCGATGCGACAAATGTCAAAGATATGCCCAAGTATCTCATCTGCCACCGGAGCCACTGACCTTGATCAGTTCGCCTTGGCCATTCATGAAGTGGGGAATGGATATAGTAGGAAAGCTTCCGACCGCGCCCGGACAGAAAGTATACATGTTGGCCATAACCGACTACTTCACCAAGTGGATAGAGGCAGAAGCATTTCATCAAGTCCGAGACAAAGAGGTGAAAGGTTCCATATGGAGAAATGTTATATGTCGGTTCGGAGTGCCAAAAGAAATTGTGACCGACAATGGATCTCAATTCATAGGCGCCAACTTCCAAAACTTTTGCAACTTCTGGAACATCAAGTTAAGCTTCTCACCTCCAAGATACCCATAGGCGACAGACAAGCAGAATCATCAAATAAGACGATAATCAACACTCTGAAGAAGAGACTTGAGAAAGCAAAGGATATGTGGGCAGACGAGCTACCCGGAGTAGAAACTCCATTCTCCCTAGCCTATGGAATGGAAGCGCTCATTCCGGTCGAAAGTGAAGTACCTACGGCCAGATTTGAGCTCACAACGGACGAACAAAATTGGGAACAAATGTGTCACGAGCTTGATACACTCGACGAAAAAAGGGAAAGAGCCAAGATAAGGCTTGCATCGTACCAGCAAAGTATTGCCAGACATTACAATAAACACGTACGGACACGAGGTTTCAAAGTAGGTGACTAGGTACTCCGACGAGTCTTTCAAAATACGAAAGAAGCAGGCGCTGGAAAACTCGCCCCCTACGTGGGAAGGGCCCTATCTAATCACCAAAGTAGTTGGGCACGGAGCATACAAACTCCAAGCAAAGGACGGACGCGACATCTCCAATAGCTGGAATGTCATCCACCTCAGACAGTATCATTCCTAAACTTAATCTTTCATCTCATTTTGTTTTCACTTTCTCTACGCTGGTACTGACAATCATATGAAGGATAGTTCGAGAACTACATCTTGGCTTGATCCTAATTTCGGGTATGTAGGCAGCTCTATGGAGCGCAACCAACACTTCTTACACTTCTGCGTATGATGTTGATAAAAAAAAAAAAAAAAAAAAAACTCTCCGGAGCATAATTCCAGTTGCAAGATGAGAAGGTGAACGCGACGGGAAGAAGGCTCACCGAAGTCAAACAACTCTACTTCTCACCACCAATGCGGTCGTTCGCTGACTACAAACAGTAACACAACTACTTTTATCATCTTATTGTGCATTAAATTATGTAAAATCATTCCACCTTTGCAGCGATTCTGACAATTCTATGCAGGACTTGTCAGAACTACATTCGGGCTTGATCCCAAAAATGGGTATGTAGGCAGCTCTACGGAGCACAACCCTATCATTCATGTCGCGACTATATCCATCAACAAGCTAGAGTTGAAGGATAGAAGAAAAACTACACACTATAGTTGTCATCCCACATCCTTCAACAAAGAAAGAACATAATAAAGGGATAGGTTCAACAATAATATAATAGAAGGCTATTTCATAAAGGTCGTGCACCCAGCGATCATGTCGCCAACAGAACTACAAAATATTAGTCTAAGACGAATAAACCAACTCGACTTAGACTAAAGGGAAATGGGGTACACCTACCCTGCCTTAACTAAGCGAAGATAGTGAAATGTCAGATAATAGAGTACAGGCATAAGTCTCGGGTACACACACCCGGCCGAATCAAAAGAGTTATCGTCAAAAGTGATACAACAATACCCAAATACTCCGTACTAAAATAAAATAAGACCCTCAGTCACTGGGGCGACCGATCCCAATGCCCGGCTGCTCATCCTGCAAGAACTCTCCTACCGAAATATGATCGAAGTCCTCAGCAAGTCCACTGGCCTGGGCCGCATTCTCATCCTCAGTGGCGATCATCTCATCAAGCTCCCTTTCTTGGGCGTAAACAACCTCGGGATTCCATGTCTCGGTCTTTCCCTCCTGCCACTGGCGCATAAGACGAGCTTCCACCTTGATCCGAGTCTGAATAGCAACCGACTCATTCTCAGCCTTTGCAGTTTCCAACTGAATTCGAAGGTCCTCAACTTCCGAACGGGCGGCGTTGTAGAGAGACTCATCAATCTCTCTAGCCTGCAGCTCCTTCAACCTTTGGGCAGCTAGCGCTTCAGCCTCGGCTAAAGCTGACTTAAGCGACGTTATCTCCCTTCGAAGTCCACCTTGCAAAGATTTCAACTACTTGATCTCACGCTCGAACTCTAAAGCCTTCTCATTTGAGTAGAGTAGCGCTTGCACACCCTGACGAAAGAGACATGTAGTCATTACAAAGACCATAAAAAACCAACACTAACGACATATACAAATCAAAAGTTAAGTATACCTTGATCACATTAGCAGAGCCAGTCTGACCGACAGTAGCGAGACCGATTTGGTTGAACGTCTCACGATCGGAAGGAAACAATAGCTTCTTTGACTCCTCGAAGTCGGGGGAAAAGTCAAAATAAGCATGTGCCGTCGGAGGAAAAGTCAAGCAAATGTCACGATCCTCAAGGGCGTACTCATTGATATCAACGTGCCTCTTCTTCTTCCCATCTTGAGATCCACAAATCGGGGGAGGCGTGGGAGCAACAGGAGTCTTTGCCTTGGATTTTTTCTTCAACGGGCCGTTCTTCAGTTGACGTAGCCGCTCCAAACCACCATCTCCGGATAAGGTGACGTACGGAGGTAGAGACATAAGGTAAGATGCAGTAGTCCTTTCACCTGGTTTCAAAGATGGAAAAAATAGAGAAGGATTAGAGTACAAGATTTCAAGAGCTCTACGACATACCAAAATTTCACGATCCACACGACTGGACGGACAATCGATACCTTGTGGAGGAGGAGGGATTGATTTCCACAACCGACTTTGCCTAAGATTGCCCATGACCAGAACTTTCTTCCACCTCCGTTCTTCAATGTCACAGAACTCCCTCAATTTCCGAATAGTGTCCGCACTACTTGACTCGAACGAAGTGCCCGTGCGACCTGAAAGAGAAACATGAAAAATATAAGACAACTAAACAAAGATATAAAAAGTGCGAGATGAATGCGTAAGTAAAAAATAAAAATCAGACATCCTAACTAGTCAAGCAATACACTCACTCGCATCCCTCCACAAATGTGGAATATGACTATCCAGCGGTAACTCAAGTGACGCAAATAGAACAAAAAAATACTGATCGCGCCAATCTCAATCGGCGTCATCACCATTCACCATCATTCGCTTGCCCAACTCCGGAATTGTCCTCGCGTTCAACTGATACCTATCCCGGTCGCCATTAACAACTTGTATCTTGTAACCCGTCAAGATCTTATCACTCCCAATGTCTATTCCATGCAACTCTGCGAGTACTTCGACCGCCATGAGCGTGCGCCATCCCTTCGGCATTAACTGTCCGGGAGCTATCTCATAATAATTACATACCTCACCGACCAACCGAGGTAAAGGGAGCCTGAAACCTACTTTGAAGGGATAGTGATATAAGCAAGTCATACCGGGTAGATCCCAATCGGCTCGAATTTCTCCACCCTTAGGAGCATGCAAGTAAACATGGCGAGGAATGTGGTAGACGCGGCAAAATTTATTCAGGATTACACAATCCAACGGAGATTCCGGATTCCCTCCTATGAGGAAATCTGTAGCCAAAGCCCCCTCAAACGAACCTTCAGTAGTGACTCCAATGCCAAGATCAAAATCTTAGGATCCCTCCTGACTGTGCCGACCGTCCCTCATGACAATAGCATCATGACGGACATCCGTAGGTATCTCATCATCAACATAATTACTACTACATTCTTCATCAATCCTACTAGCCGAACGCGACGGACGACCCCAAATATTCGGAAACATGCTGAAGCACCTAAAAAAGATGATGTTATCTAAAACTTAAGAGCAGAGAATACGCAGATGCAAAACAACATACAATCGACCGTTCAAGTAGACACATGCATCGACCGTAGTAAATCAAAAAGTAGAACGTAACCAGTTTATTATGCATGAGAAAAAAAGACCGTAAAGCATGCATACATGCATTTATCCGAACCAACGTAACTAGCGTCTTGCTTATGAATAAACTATCAAAGCATGACCGACACCATCGATTGAACGACTCAACGTAACAGAGTCTAAGTTCACATACCATGAAAAATAGTAAATATTCAATTTTCTAATACCACCAAAAATCTAGCATGATTTCTTAGAATGGTAAATGAAGAGAAAGAGAACCAACCTTGGGAGATATCCCAAAAATCTTCTCTCTACAAAATCCTTCTCCTACCTTGCTCCAAAGCTCTCCACTCCAAGAGTTCCAAAAAACTGTAAAAATGTAAAATATTTTTGTCACTACACCTACTAGTTAAATACTTCTCGTGAGTGAAGCAACAAAACACGATAAAGCTTAGAGTACTTGCAGTAGCCATGTGTCTTCTTCTATTTTTACCCACCGCCGAAGTCAATCGAACTAACCAACGAAGCCGTTATTTTCGAGCTTTTGTGTATAGGCACTCAGAGACTATGAACGCAACAGGAAATGAGGAACGAATGCCTCTCATCCTATCCTTCTACTAATGACCGATTCGGTTGTTGAATCTACCCGACGAGAAGCAAATTTAAACTGAATGCCATTGTTCGTTTCTCCTTGCAGTCATTTGAAGCTGAAACCCCAGCTGGTGTGACCGACTGGAGAGCAACATCTCCTTCTGTTAATCTTCAAAATCTTACTGGATGTTTGTTGGTGGTGGTACAGGCGACTTGTACTAGCGGATAAGAGTAAAGCTTATGAAAAAACAAGTGCAAGAGTCGACTGTAGCGACTGTATCAGCTTGAAGGGACTTTATTCTGTTTTTTTCCTTCCCTCAAAGTCGACTGCAGCGACCGAAAGGCAGCTGATTGCATGAGCCATGGGAAATCTATTATTTTTGTTCAAAAAGAATCTACTATACCGATTGCGTGAGGGGATTTACGGAAGCAACTGCTGAATATTTCTCTAAAAATCTTTAAAGTGACTGCAGCAGCTGAATTCTATCCTATTGTATAAGTTAGAAAGGCTGTAAGAGTTGGTGAATTTTCCATCGACTGCTCCAACCGCGCCGACCGCAGCCACCGAAGTGGTAGCAGCTTTAGTTGTAATCGCAAATAGAATTAAAGATTGTGAAAAATCCACGTTCAAAAATTGACCATAACATCTGTATCGACTGTGCGAGGAGAGATATCAACTGAATCTATCCTACCACTCGAGCCCTTCAATTTTTTAGAAAAATTTGGAGGCCGGTGGAATCAAACGTATCGACTGATAGGAATAAAGGTTGTGAGAAACCTACTATTGTTTTTGTTCAAAAGTCGACCGAATCGACTGATAAAAAGTGACTGATTCGACCGTATCCACTGCATAAGCAGACTTTACTCTACTCTTCCCTCTCCCCAAAATTGGCTGCAGCAAGTGCCACTAGAGTCTTCTACCTACGAAGAGTAATAGCTATGAAATCGACCGTAACGACCGTATCGACTGCGTTAGATGGTCTTGCTACATTTTCTTGCTGCCCCAAAACTCTACCCTATTCTACTTGCTTTAGAAGGATTCGGTTGTAGAGGCCACTTAAATAAAATCGACCGTATCTACCTTTCAAACAAAAAAAAAGAAAAATAAAAAAGAAAGGAGACTATATCGACTGAAAGCAACACAGATGTGGGAAATATATTATTTTTGTTCAAAAATCGACTGTGCCAACTGTATAAACTGCATGGTAGGCTCTACTTTATTCTTCCATATCTCCAAAGTCGTCTGATTTGGTGGCTTGATGTAAAGAACAGTTGTACCTTCCCCTTTATTGCTTTTCAAAGGTTCTGAGACTGCTATGCAAGCTACTGGCTACGTCCTAACTGCAGCGGATACATGGAGGTAGTAGCTATTGTCCGTTGGTTTTTGGTTTTCCACAGCAGAGGGCCCGTCTCTTTCTTTTACCTCCGTTTCAAACATTCTTTCCCAAGGAGTCAATGTTGCCAAATCTAATAAATGAAAAAATGCGTGGATAACTGCATAAGACGAGTTTGTCCCTTTCGTATCTGATAATGGCAGAGCTCCCTTATTTAATTAACATAAAATATAGATTACTTTCTTGCTCTTTGATTCATGGAGATGAGGTGGAGCCACTAACATGGGCATTTCCTTATTCCTTACGTTGGTTTGGGCCCACAAGAGTAAGGTTAATTTTCCTTCCTTTATTAAGCTCGATTAACTCCAATCTATAGGGTCACTATACCCATCATTAATTCATTATTGGTTAATATACCTCCAAGAATTTACCAAGTGATCAAATGTGCCTTCTTTTAAGCGCTACATCTATACCTATGTATTTATATTCCGGGTCACGTCGGCGAAATTGATCGACACGCTCTCTAAACTCTCCAGTTAAAATTAATTTAACTAGAGAGTGGGGGACAAACTGTAGTGGGCAAAATTCGTAAGCCCAGTTAATCTGGCTCACAAGTCTGACCCGTCGGAGTAGGCAATTAAAATGGCCCAACAACAAAGGCAACAAGCCCAACGTTACAACCTAGCCACAAAATACCTACCCGGATCAAGGTGTCAGCCACATCGACCGCTGCAGTCGATACGGTCAAAACCTATGACTGACTGCGTCAGCCGAAGACCGAGTCAAAGGAAGATATCTCTTCCTGCGAATCTGGAACGGACTTAACGAGTAGAGGCGACCGATACGGCCGCATGAGAGGGAAACCCTAGGGGACAGCCATTCTATAAATATCGACCATCTAGGTCAAGTGAAAGAAAAAAACCCTACGCTCATACTCTCCACTACGCTCTCCGTTGCTCTCCCTCGTACTCTCCGTACTCACCGCATTCTCTGCACTCACTCTACTTCCACAGCCATCAGAGTTAGCCAATCAAGCTTCCTCCGCTGTCGATCCCTACCATCTTAAATTCTCTAACATCATCTCCGTCCTCCGAACGCTCTGAATCGCCCGCAATCTCCATTGCTTACGAATTACTCTTTATTTATTGTGTTTACGATCGATTTATTTCTTACTCACCGTACTAACTTGAGCGTCGGAGGCCCTACGGCTGACACCCCCACCGGTGTTCCCTTAGGGCTCTAACGTGTTTGTGTCGTGTTGATAACAGGTTGCTAGTGCCCGAATCGACCGGATCGACTGAACCGACCGGACAATCCTCAATTGTAGAATTTACCTCTACAATATGTATGAAGGTGATAAATCGGTTTTTGATAAGATTTTTGATAGGGCTACCCTCATTAATCTATACCACTAGTGCATTTAACATAAAAAAATAATAATTGAATCTATATTACGCATACCACGGGTGCATTAAAAAAAATGAATGTGTTTGATTATGCAATAACTGCCACCCTCGTTAATCAGTTTTTTTTTTTTTTTTTGTTTTTATTGTGAATAATGAGTAACTTGATATTCAAAACTTGAGAAACTAAACAAGAAATGTCATCTTTTATTAAAAAAAAAAATCTAATATAATTCAACCCTGATTTTTTGTTTTCCAATAAATTTTCAAAATTTTCCATTTTATAATATTAATCATATGTAATATTTTTTTTTTTTACTGAAAATATGGAACATAAAGTGATCCGTCGATTCGACGGTGGTACACTAGTTTGTCCTTATATATTCTTAATTGGTTCACTCATCATTGGACACACTCTCTCTCTCGATTATATGCATAGCCTATTTTAATTCATTTACTCTTTCTTAATTAGCTCTGTATTTTACAAATACATGTAAATAATATTAATTGGACTACTTTACTCCTAGCTTTTAGTTAAATATTAATCAAACCGAATAATTGAATTTTGTTTGATATCTAGCTCTATATGTACCGATTCGGCTTTTATTTATATAAATTGAAATTTATTTGGTTTAGTTCTATTTACGGATAAAAGAATTTGGTTTGAAATTGGAAACAAACTGACCGAAATTTTAATTAATATTCGATATATTTATTTTGAAGAGAATATATTTGACCATATTGTTGGGTTATGTAATCTTAATTAGTGATCAAGTTTTCTTAGAGTCTGATTAGGTTTTTTATTAGAGTCTAAATACCTCTATCATTGTAATTTGTGGTAAGATAAAAAGATCACAATGAGGTTATCAATTTATGTATTCATTGATCGATCGTTGATTTTAGAGTGTTTGTACGACAGTGAGATTTGCAGAAAAATAAGAACACAAGAGTTTACGTGGTTCGATCTTTGGTTAGATCTACGTCCACGGAGAAAACAGTTTCTTGTATTAATACTCTCGAGTTACAGAATGTGTCCTTTTAATCTATCTTAGCATCACTATTTATAGGCGTCCAGCAGCAGTTACAGCCGAGGTCGTGGGGTGCCACATCAGCAATCGTGGGTTGGATATCGTGGGTCGGCCGAGCTTCTGTGCTCTTGGGCTGCACTGCTGGATCGGGCCGAAGTGACTCTTGGGCTTTTTTGGCCGAGCTCACCTAAGCCAAGCTTATTTGCCAAGGTCCAATTATATTGGGCCGACGCTTGGGCTTAGTAGCTGGGCCGCATCCTATCACATCCCCCCCCAAAAGGGTACAAAAGCGAGGATATGATTTGATGATGATTGTAAATTGCATAGTGTCTCGTTCGGACGAGGTCGAGCTTGAATTGCATTGTCCCGTCAAAATAAGATTTTGATGAAGTCAAAATGCATACCGCCTCGTTGGATGAGGTCAAACTCGAACTGCATTGCCCCGTCGAAATTAAGATTTTGACAAAGTTGAAATGCGTACTGCCTCATTTGGACGAGGTCGAGCTTGAGTTGCATTGCCCCTGTTGAAATTAGGATTTCAACGAAGTCGAAATGCATACCGCCTCGTTGGATGAGGTCGAACTAGTTTGCCCTCCTTCAAGCCGAGGATTTCAACAAAGTTGAAAGCGAACCGCCTCGTCGAACAAGGTCGAGCTTGAATTACATTGGCCCCTGTCAAAATTAGGATTTCGGCGAAGTCAAATGCGTACCACCTCATCAAACGAGGTCGAGCTTGAATAACACTGAGAGGGATTCGAAACGTGTCGACTGTTGGAGTTCACAGTAATTGGGACATGCGTTGATTTCGTATTGGTGCAGATGAAGAGGCGGGATTTGAAAAGGCGGAGATTTGCCTATAAAGGCTTCCTTTGTACACCATTTACCACTTTTCCCCAATTTTTGACTTAAGCGAGAAAGCAATCAAAAACCCTATGTCGAAATCTGCAACTGCCGCCGCCGTTCGTTCCCTCTTCAGGTGAACTTTGTCAGAAAAAAAACTCGACAAGTAAGTCTCTTCCCCTTTAATGGCTTCTTCTTCCCCCCGATGGAAATAGATAGAGTAAATGTAGGGGATTCGCCCTCGCCGTCTAGGGTAATTCCGGCGAGGGTACCATTACATGTGCACACACGTGTGTTCGTCCCACCTATCCTTCGAGAAATAGAATTCCTACCCTTGGTTGGGTCCGACGCCTCTCTCGTATATGCCTCCACTATGTCTCTTTCTCATATGCAAGATTTGGCTCGTAGGTTTTTGTTTCCTGAGTCGATGGAGTTGCTGCTACCACGTGATGAGGATAGGGGTAGTTCTCCTCTTGAGGATTTTTTACCGTATACGAAGACTATCTTCAGTTCGGTCTTCGGTTTCCTTTAAATCATGTCTTTGTCGAGCTCTTAGAAGAACTCCAACTGGCATTAGGTCAGTTTACTCCGCCCTCTATCAAGCAGGTCATCGGCTTATGTGTTGAGGTCGGCCGCCGTGGTGGTTCGGCTTCTGTAGATTCGTTGCTTAGGTGTTTTAGACCTAAGCGTGGTCCGACGGGGTGGGTTTACCTTTCCCCTATTAAGTTTAAGTTAGGGACGCCCACCAAGGTGCCGAACTGGCAGAAGAAAATTTTCTTCTGCCGGACTGAAGGCGTGCCGTTGTACCCTTGGTCCAACGATAAGTTCGCGCCTCGAGACACTGAGAAACCAATTGGTAATCTCGAGACGAGCCTAGTGAACCTCGGCCTCATTGAGAGGGATTATACTGAGGTCGAGCTCGCAGAATATGGGCTAAGCCCATATAATGCCGCTTCCACTGCGCACTTGGGTGAGGCCCTGCTTCACTAATTTGTGTTCGACAATCTTTTTGTAATAACTGACTTTTTTTTTTTTTTTTGTAGTGAATGCTCAAGCTATCCAGGCCGCTCTTCAGAACAAGGACAAGAGGAAGAGGCAGAGGCCTTCTTCTTCCGTGGTGGACAAGACGACCTCGGCGGGATCGTCGGAGAGGACGATCGACCTTGGGAGGTCGATGTCTGTGAGCTCGCGGCTGAATGCCCCTTCCCTTGGCTCTCCTCCATCCCAGCTAGTGGGCCAACAACCTCGGAGGACTTTACTTTTGTCGGATGACGATGTAATGCTCCTTGAGAGTGGCCCGACCGTGGGTCAGGAACATCCACGGGGGATGTCATTTCCTGAGGTACGTGTAAAACTGGAAGCAGTCGACGTGGTAATTTTACCAAGTGTCTAAAAGTTTTTTTTTTTTTTTTGTAGGAAGCTGAGGTGGCTCTGGACAGGCTGCGAGGCTTGGCGAACTTCATTTCGGATGGAGTCGCCAAGTTCGAGAGAGAGACTGCCGAAGTCGAGGCGGTGAAGGATCGGCTAATGGCTAAGATCTCTGTCACCGAGGCCGCGGCGAAGGCAGCGGCGGAGAGGGAGGCGGAAGCTTCGGCTGCTGTAGAAGAGGCAAAGAAGAGGGCTGCCGAGCTGGAGGTGGAAGTCGGTCGGCTGAGGGCTCAGGTTGACGGAGTGGTAGCCGGCCAGGGAGATATGCTCCGCGCTTTTGCGGATCGAATCTTCCAGTCTAACCACTTCTCCCTAATGGTGGTTCAGCTGATGGGTGCCATAAGCACCCCGGTTGTCTCAGCGGTCATCAACTCGATCGCCATAGACATCCCGGACTTGGACAAAGCCAAGTATGGGCATACATCTATGACCGAAGAGGAGACGCTTCGTGACTTTGCTGAGGTGCTTCTGGAGTACACCTCCTCGATTCCGGTTGTGGAGCAGCTCGCCGCATAAAAGAGCCTACTGAACGGGGAGGTTGTTCGGCGATGTCCTATTGACAGGTACAAACTCCTCGAGGCAGTCATTGCCGAGCTATCAACGGCCCCGGCTGGGGGGGAGACCGCCTGGTCCGCCCTCACTTTAGGGTGAGGGTAGAGAGCAATAATAATCAATTAAGTAATCGAGTCGAACCATAAGGAATGCAAGGACACTCAAGTTTCAAGTAGTAACCTAGCTACTAACCTACTATTCAAGCTACCGACAAGCATGTTTTTATGTTTTTAATTAACTAATGATGCCAAAAAGTAATTATCAACTTCAAACTTAACTAAACAAGCAACAAATAAGCAAATGATACAAAATCAATAGGAAATAAACGTGATTCCAATTATACTTCGATTAGGCTCAAGTGATGGGTGATTAGAAGAACTCTAACTAGAATTAACCAATTTAATCTAATTTCATGTGGGAAACCTCCTAACTATGGTTCACTCAATTCTCATTGCAATGAAGACAAGTAGATTAATGAAAGGCCTAATTCCGACTAAGACATCAAGCAATTCATTAACTCCCAATAGCTCATGGAGTTCCTTAACCCTACTATATTCTAGCATGCAAATCTCTTGAACCTAGCATCTAATCTAGGCCTCCTAAGCATTAGATCAAACACTTGGTATGCAACTATGGTGATCAATCACAATTACATAATAAAACATAGCCCCAAGAGAAATGAACATGAGATTAGAAGGTAAATTCATAATTAAAGCCTAAACCCAATCACTTAATCCTAATCTACATATAATTGAAATCACAAAGAGAACTAGCTAGACATAATTAAGGAAAATAAACCATAAAAAGTAATTGAAATCATGCTTAAAAGAAAGAGAATTCAATAAGGAAGAAGAAGATGGTCTCCAATTGCAAATCCAACCAATGTAGCTTCAACAATCTTAAAAATACTAAAAAGGAAAGAAGGAAAATGTTCTAGGGTTCTTGAGAGAATAAAATATGTTCTAGATCCACCAATGAGGAATATTTTGGACTTAAATACATAATTGATGAGTATTGGGTCGAGTTGGACCGAGTTGGACAAGCCAACTCGGTTAACACACTAAGGGAAGGAGGGATATCGGCGCCCTGGCCGGCGGGCCAGCCGGCCGCCGCCTGGGTCGCCGCTTGCTCTGAAAGTTGGCCAGCCAGCCGGCGCCCTGGCCGGCGGTCCAGCCGGCCGCCGCCTGGGTCGCCGACGTCCCTTGTCCGTGCGGTTTTTTTCCTCCGTTCGATCCCTTCTTCGGTTCTTTCTTCGATTCTCGATTTTCTTTCTTCCAACCGGCTTATGACCTTCTAATTCCACCTCTTGAAGCTCGATTCATCCTCATTTTCCGGCCTTCATTCTTTAAACACTTCCATGCTCTTTGATTCCTACAAAAATAGATCGAAAACCGAAAGAAAATGAGAATAATAGAAAATATGCTATAAGTTGGAAAACCCTAGCATTCTAACCTTTAAACACACAAATCAAGCTTTAAACACATCCACAATACACTCAACATGCACATAAAATACGTGTTAATCACTCCCCCAAACTTAGCCATTGTTCGTCCCGAACAATGGAACGAACAATCAAAACACTTAACACGTATGAGGTGTGCATTTGGAGTTCCTCGATGCCTCACATTATTTCCAAAAACCAATTTATTTTAAGAAAATTCTCAAGTCAAGCCAAACATTCATAAAATTAATCCCCATCCTAACTTAGAATTCAATCCCTTAAACACATTCGACTCTAGACCTCCCACGGAATAGGTGTATCACTCAATCCCTCTATATATGGAAAGGTAAGCACTCATCGAAATCATGCAAAACATAACTTTAGCCATAAGCTTGCCTATCGACTTAAGTTTCCTATACTACAATGCATGCACAATTTAGGATCAAAAAGGTCTTTAGTAGGCTTGTAATGTAGGGACATTGATTAAGGTAGGGAATTTTAGGCTAAGTAGCTCAAATCTTCATCTAAGCTCATTCACCTCTTTTCTTCACCTTTCTAGTATGAATTTCTTCATCTTCCACCTTGTAGTGATGAGACGGGATTTAGCATTGAAGAGACCAATCGGGACTTGCAGCTCGGAGGAGCAGTGACGAGGTCGAGAGCCAAGAAGCTGCAAGGTTATTTGCAATGCTACATTTCGAAGAGATTGGCAAATGATGGAGTCGAATTTCATCAATACAAGTTGGTGAATTTAACAAGTGTTGAAGATGAAGATTTGGGCGTCCATCATTGAAGAAAAGAAAGACAAGTCCAAGAAAAACAAATTTTCTTATATTTTATTTGGGCTTAAAAACTTTGTATTTATTTTTAATTTAGTTTAGTCCAATTATCACAACATGTTTAGGTGATTAATTGGCCCAGTTATATTTAATTAAGGAGTCCGAAATTATCAAGCCCAAGCCTTGTTAATTTCGAAAACCTACCTAGCTTAGCTTAGGAATTAGATTAGTATTTATGTTAATTTTCGTTCATACTTTGAGACAGACTTGATTGAATGCAAAAACAGCTTTACGCTATTCTCTTATCTCACACAAACAAATCGGTTCTTGGTAGAGTTTGATATTGGCGATCTCAAACTTGAATTCAATCGACTCGTTCGTGATATCTCGTAGTATCCGGGTTAGTCGAGCCACGAAGATTGCTCCATAAACGCGTTTCGGATTCACGTAGATCCGGGGTTCGTTTCGGGTAAGATTCACAATTTGTGTCCGTTTCAATTCTGCAATTCGTGTTCTATTCGTTTTTCCCAGCCATTATCTATCGTTCCTATATCATCAATATCCATTCCCTTCGTTCCCATAACCCTTCGATCCCAGAAAATCCTTAGGTTAATTTTAGATCCGTTTTTTTTTAAACCCTAAAACTGTCCTGAAAACTGACCACCGTGCCAAATCGAAAACTACTCGTGCGTTTTCGCTGAATTTTGGATATGTTCTTCATAACCCTAAGTTGTAACTCGTGTTAAAATTTGTGCTTAATCGGAATTGAATTGCTTAGGTTACTGTCGACGCCTATTCAGCGTATTTGTGGGTAGAAATTCGGGGAATTATCATTCGATTTTTCATAGTTATATTTGGATTGAATCTTTCGTGTCTGACGTTGTTCGATTCTAAGCTTCCGCGTATTGTGATCGCATCAAATCCCCTTTTCATCAAATGAACTCAAGCTTCCACCAACATTTAAAGAAACACTCCCTTATGCTCTTATTCTTCTCTTTTTCTAGTAAGAACTTTGTTCTTACGTTTTTTTTTTTTTTTTTTCAATAAGAACTTTGTTCTTATTCTTTCTTTTCTCACTTAGAGCTTATAGGAGTGTTTTTTTCATTTCAAGATCAATCTTTAGACCCTTCACCATCACCCATCATTCTTTATGAATTTTCAACTCTCACCAAGGTTCCCTTAACCATCCTTCACCCCCTATCATCCGGTTCATGAAGAAAAGGTTCTATTTAAAGCTCAAAATGGGACGACAATGGTAATGAAAGATAGGTTAGTGTTTAGGGAAAATGGGCTATGCAATGATGGCCTAAGATCATCTCCTAATCATGCAAACATGTAGTGTTTCTAACAAGAGTCTCAAGGCAAGTTCTAGTAAAGAATATGCAATGCAAGATCAAGCTCTCAAGAAAGGATATTAACTATGAAAAATGCATAGTTTAAAGGCTCAAAATCCTCTCAAGCTTTTTTGTCTAGAGCCTAAATGCCTAAGATCAATCATTCCAAATCATTCAAGTGATATAACTCTAATCATACTTGACTCGAACTTGAGAAATTCCATAAAAATGTCACCATTTAAGCATCAATCATTGGCATCTCACCCTAATGCACATGAGCAATAAAACACGTGATTTCGCACTCAAGCATGCATGCATTCATTCAACTTTTTTCCAATTCAAGAACTCTTCAATTTTCAAAGATTTTCACATTCAAGCTCACATTCCAAAAACCAATCGAAACAAAGAAAAACTTTCATCAACTATGCTCTTTTACCCAAACTCACAAAATCAAACATCAAGCATTCAACATTCTTTTCTTAACCCTAATCTTCCTTCCAATTAACAAGAACACACAAATATAACATGAAAACATACTAAACATACTAAAGCAAACCAAACTTTCACATTTATTCTCCAAGCAACACTTTTCACTCTAAAACCAACCATATTCCCACATTCTCAAATCAACAACTTCTCAATCAATCAATCCACCAAGCATACAAAATTAACCCAAAGATACACAAAGTCATGAAACTATCAACCAAGTAAAGCAAATAAGAAAAGAACTAGTAAAGGAATGAAAAAGACATGAGAATGTAAGTAATTTAAATTTCTTATCCTACCCCCTTCCCCCAAACTTATTTTAGAAAGTCAATTCTAAAATAATTTTGGAGGGAAAGATATATAAGAAATTTAAATTACACTCACAACGGTCCAAGCTATGATGGAGGAGGAAGGGGCCATGTCACCCCTTGGTCGACTTGGTGCCTCCGAAAGCTCTCCAATAATGCCATCATTGCATTTGTTTGCGCTTCCATCCTTTGACTTCTTTGTACTTCCTCAAGTTGGGTAATTCGCATGGAAGTGACTTCTTGTCTCATCACGGTGACTTGTGCATCAAGGGACTTGAATCCACTCTCCATGTTATCCATCCGACCTTCAAGGGCTTCACTTATCCTCTTCCACTTGGAACTTGCTCTCGTCTTGAAGTTTGATTAGCTCTTGACATTGGCTCACCCCTTGTAGAATCTTCCATTTCCTCATCTTCTCTAGCAAAAGGCATTCCCTCACCCCCATTGTATACTCATCTCCTTCTCCATAATTGAAAATATGGTTCTCCTTGATGAATTTGTGAGTGGGGGTGTTCAAATGCCAATTTGTACGATCTTGTAGATCGGTTACCATCACACTTGAGGCATTTGGAAGGGGGAATGTCTTTTCCTCTTCTTGGATGAAATAGAATGGAGCTCTAGATGATACAAGAAACCGTATGTTTCTTAGCTTCTCCAAATCAAGCAAATACGAGCCCTTCATCGGAGTATTTCCATTGAGATCATCTTTAATCTTCTTGGCCAACGGAGTGAGCATTCCTCCTATGTTGATCCTCCCATTTGGAGCCTTTGCTTGCTTCGTGACTTGAGCAAGGAAAATACGAGAAAAGCTAATTGGCCTCTTTGTGAGCATAGCATGGACAATGAAGAGATCATCTGCTCGAACCAAAGTATTTTCCGCTCGAGCCACCATTGTGTGAGCAAGAATATTCAATACCATTTGAAGGACGGGATTTCTCACTTCATTCGACTTCGAGTACCCCGGTCTAAATCCTTCCATTGTGAGTGGAGCAATTTTATTCCACATGGAAATATGATCAAAGGCTCTTTCCACTAACACATCTCCTCCATGCGGTACTCCAAAGATGTCATCTATCTCTTTCAAGCTCAACTCATGACACTCTCCAAATAGTTGAAACTTGAAACTGCGCATAGTGTGGATGCTATCATCTTCCAATGTACTCATGACCTCAAGAACCACCTTTTCATACGTTCTCCGATCTTCAAGTGTATTCTCCAAAATACTTCCCCACCCTATGTTATCAAATAAGGCTTTGATGTTGTCAAATAGCCCTAGATCTTTCAATGTCTCCTTAGATGGGAAGTGAGTCGGTATTATGGTTCTTGACACGAGAATGGCGAATCTTGCTCTTTCTTCATAAGATTCCAAGTGAATACCATGTGCTTCCGGTGTTTTTGGATCTCTTCTTGGTAGTTATGAAGATGAAGAGGCATCATTTTTCCTCTTTTTGGAGAGAGAGTCAATCAATTCCTTGGAAGTGATAGTGGCTTTTCCTTTCCCTGTAGCATCCTTCTTCCTACAAACCAAAAACAATGCCAAGTAAGATTTTAGACAATAAACCAATCGTTGGCAATATGTAAACACTCCTTCACATAGTCATTACCCCCCATTTGGCATTCAAAGTTCCAAGAAATGAAATTTCCAATAAATAATTTATTTAACAAGAATAATGCTATGAATTTCACGTTGCAAACAAGACTTCATGAATTCATGCTCAAGAAAGAAATTTCTAACAAAAAGAAAATGTATCCCTCAAGAATTCATGAATCATGCCCCTTTTCATTCAAGTTCATTTCAAATGTGCCCATGTATATAAAGAAAGATAATCCACAAGATAATGCATTGTCAAGGATTATTCTAGCATTATTCCTCCAAGAAAGATGAAATACAAGTCAATGCATGCTCATTTCCACATGGTGCATCCATAAATTTCTCCAAGAATCAAGAAGAACTCTAGGTATAAATTTCCACTTAATTCCATCAAAACAATGAAGTAAAAACTCATACCACTTCATATCTTGCAAATAGAAACTCATATATACCAGGTTAGAGAATACATTACCTCATCTTCTTGAAGAAACTTGAAGAAACTCACTCTTTACCCCACAAGACCCAAAATTTTCATTTTTGAAGCTAAAGTGGGTGAAAAAGTGAATTGTTCGGTTCAAAATGTAGATTTCGGGATGGGTAATGAACCTATGGAAGGAATTAAAACAATTCAAAGTGATTTGAGAGTAACTAGAGAAGCAAAATCTAGGTTTTTAGAGTGAGAAAGTGTGGTGGTTCTAAGAAATAAAATATGAAAAACATAAAATGAAAGGAAGTGGATAAAAAATCAAAAAAATAGCATTTAAAAAGGGGGAAGGGCTGGCGGCGCCCTGGCCGGCCGCCGCCTCGGTCGCCGGATTTTCTGCATGTTGGCCAGCCAGCCGGCGGCCTGGCCAGCGGTCCAGCCGGTCGCTATCTGGGTCGCCGGCAGCTCGATCGTCGACATGTTTCGACCATTTCCGAGGCGTTTCTAACTCTTTTTCGACCCTTTTCAAAGCACCGGGCCCTTCTCGACTCCCTCTTGAGTCTCCCTAAGTATTTTTCACCCTTCATTTTCAACATTTTCTATTTTTTATGGTTTTTCTAAAAATTGGAACGAAAATTGCAAAAAAAACTCAAAAATCGAAAAATGAAATAAACACTCACAAAAACGAAAAAGAAAAGGATATGTGTTGAGGTGCCTCTCAACTAGCGCTTTGTTTAACGTCGTTAGCTCGACATAGCCTCCAAATCAAGCATCATTAAGAAGAATGGTTGACTCCTCCTTAAACTTCTTCGAATTGAAATAGAGCTTGAGTCGATGTCCATTAACAACAAAGGTAGAACCATCATTCTTGAGAAGTTCAAAAGTGTCATTCTTGAAACTCCTACTCACAATATAAGGACCGGTCCACCTTGATTTGAGTTTTCCGGGGAAAAGACGAAGACGAGAGTTAAAAAGAAAAACCTCATCTTCCGGAATGATCACCTTGCTTCGAATCTCCAAATCATGAAACTTCTTGGCTCTTTCCTTGTAAATCCGAGAATTTTCATATGCCTCGTTTCTCCATTCTTCCAATTCCACAAGATGATTCTTCTTATTCACTCCGGCCTCCTTAAACTCAAGATTAATCCTCTTCATAGCCCAAAATGCCTTATGATCAATCTCCAAAGGCAAGTGACAAGACTTTCTAAAGACAAGTTGATATGGAGACATACCAATAGGGGTTTTGTAGGCGGTTCGATAGGCCCACAAAGCATCATCAAGTTTCTTCGCCCAAACCTTTCGAGTAGTGATTGTCTTCTCCAAAATTTGCTTGATTTCCCGGTTTGCAAGTTCGGCTTGACCATTGGCTTGAGGATGGTATGGAGATGTAATCTTGTGCTTCACTCCGTAGTTAGCAAGAACACTTCCCAACCATTTGTTATTGAAGTGAGACCCCCCATCACTAAGCAAAGCCCTCGGAGTTCCAAACCGAGTCAAAATATTCTTCTTTAAAAACTTGATCACAACTTTGGAATCACTAGTCGAAGTAGGAATTACTTCAACCCATCTTGAAACATACTCAATAGCAAGAAGAATGTAGGAAAAACTACAAGAATTAGGGAATGGTCCCATAAAGTCTATCCCCCAAACATCAAACAACTCAACCTCAATCATAATGTTTTGAGGCATCTCATCTTTCCTTGTGATATTCCCCATTCTTTGACATCTATCACAACTCTTCACAAAAGATTGACAATCCTTAAAAATCGAAGGCCGATAGAATCCGCTTTGAAAAATCTTCCAAGCAGTACGATTAGCCCCAAAATGACCCCCATTCGGTCCTTCATGACAATCTTCAATAATCTTGAGCCATTCATTGTCCATAGCACATCTATGAATAATTCCATCGGCACACCTCCTCCATAGATACGGATCTTGCCAATAATAGAACCTCACATCTCTAAGGAACTTGGCCTTTTGATAATCCGAGAGATTTGGTGGCAACTCTCGAAGCACAAGGTAATTAGCCAAGTCGGCAAACCAAGAATATTTGCACTTCAACACCATAATCTTCTCATCCGGAAAACACTTATTGATACACAATCTCAAATCTTCACCTTCAATCGGCTTTTCAAGCCTTGACAAATGATCGGCTAGCACATTATCTACCCCTCTTTTATCACGAATCTCCATGTCGAATTCTTGTAGAAGGAGGATCCAACGAATCAAATGAGGCTTTGCATCCTTCTTCGCCATGAGATGTCGTATAGCCATATGATCCGAATAGACAATAGTGTGATTCCCGACAAGATATGACCGGAATTTGTCAAATGCAAAGACAATGGCTTAAAATTCCCTCTCAGTTGTTGTGTAGTTCTTTTGAGCACCATCCAATGTTCTACTAGCATAATGAATGACTCGAAACACCTTATCTTTCATTTGCCCCAAGACCACTCCTAAAGCATAATCACTTGCATCACACTTTAAAATGAAAGATTCACTCCAATTAGGCTTGATGAGAATAGGAGTAGAGATGAGAGCTTTCTTCAATATCTCAAAGGCTTTCAAACATTCTTCATTAAAGACAAACTTCACATCTTTTTGCAAGAGATTGCAAAGTGGCTTGGTAATTTTTGAAAACCTTCAATGAATCTTCTATAGAACCCCGCGTGACCAAGGAAGCTCCGGATTGATTTCATATTTGTTGGAGGCGGAAGCTTCTCTATGGCGATAATTTTGGCTCTATCAACTTCCAAACCATCTTTAGAGACCTTATGTCCAAGCACAATTCCATCTCGAACCATAAAGTGGCACTTCTCCCAATTCAAGACAAGAGAAGTGTCCTTACATCTTTGCAACACTTTGGTGAGATTATCCAAATAAGAATCAAAACTCTCCCCGAAGACCGAGAAGTCATCCATGAATACCTCCATAATATTTTCAATCAACCCTCCAAATATAGACACCATGCACCTTTGGAACGTGGCCGGAGCATTACACAACCCAAAAGGCATCCTCCTATAAGCAAATACTCCATAGGGACATGTAAAGGCCGTCTTGTGTTGATCCTACGGGGCTATGGCAATTTGATTGTATCCGAAATACCCGTCAAGAAAACAATAGTACTCATAACCCGCCAAACGGTCCAACATCTGATCAATAAAGGGCAAAGGGAAGTGATCTTTCCTTGTTGCCGCATTTAGAGCCATATAATCAATGCAAACTCTATATCCGGTGGCAACTCTTGTAGCAATAACCTCTTCCTTCTCATTCTTGACCATAGTCATCCCTCCTTTCTTCGGAACCACTTGGGTAGGACTCACCCATTCACTATCTGAAATAGCGTAGATCATTCCCGCATCTAATAACTTCAACACCTCTTTTCTCACCACCTCTTGCAAAACCAGATTCAACCTCCTTTGAGGTTGAACCTTGGGACGACAATCATCTTCCAATAAAATACGATGCATGCATATAGATGGACAAATACCCTTGATATCATCAATAAACCAACCAATAACATCTTTAAACTCCCTAAGGACTCTCAACAACTTGTCCAATTCGGACTCTGACAAGTGTTGTGACACTATAACGGGAAAATAGTCATTATCACCAAGAAAGGCATACCTTAGATGATCGGGAAGAGGTTTCAATTCTTCAGAGGCACTTGAAGAAGATTCCGCCTTAGTTGAACTCCCACTCTCCCCCGGTTGGTTGATGTCAAGGTAATGCACCTCATCCTTCAATAAACATTGATTTGCTTCCAAATAAGCAATGGACTCCAATAAGTCATCACAAGCATCATCTAAATCGGAATAGGAATAGAAAGAATTGGAGATGATTTCCTCCGTGAGGTCTTTTGCCATAGATGTAGGCAAAGTGGCAATTGCATTGCACTCCTCATAAGTTAAGTCATCTCCTCGCTTAATTGCATCGAAGATTGAAAGAGTTAGGGTCTCTCCATTCACTCTAAAAGTGAGATTTCCGTCTTGTACATCAATAAGAGTTCTTCCAGTTGCTAGGAAAGGACGCCCAAGAATGAGAGGCATATCCTTGTCCTCCGGCATGTCTAAGATTACGAAATCCGCAGGAAATATGAATCCCTCCACTTTTACCAAAACATCTTCAACAATTCCTTGAGCATATGATATAGAACGATCGGCCATTTGAAGACAAATAGATGTAGGTTTGATCTCTCACATATCCAACCTCTTAAAGATAGATAATGGCATCAAATTGATACTAGCTCCTAGATCACATAATACATTTCCAAACTTTTTCCTCCAATCACACATGCTATTGTGAAGCTTCCGGGATCCTTCTTCTTCAAAGGCAATTTTCTTTGAATCACCGCACTAACTTCCTCCGTGAGGCTAATTGTTTCAAATGAACCAAACTTCCTCTTTTTAGCCACGGCATCCTTCAAAAACTTCACATAGCCGGGCATATCACGAAGTGCATCAAGCAAAGGAATGTTGATTTGTACCTTATTGAATATATCCAAGAATCTCATCAACTTATCATCAACCTTAGGCTTGGCTAAACGATGAGGGAATGAAGCCTTCGTAATAACATCCTTGGTAGGAAGAGGAGCCTCTACTAGCACTGCCTTAGGAGCTTCTCCTTGAACTTATTTCCTTGATTCTTCATCAATAGTTGGAGACTCTTCATAGGGTATGTCTTCAACAAGAACTTCCTCTTCTTTACTCTTGGATGTAGCTTCATTCTCATAAGCCCTTCCACTCCTCAAGGTGATAGCATTACACCCTTTAGGATTCATCTCCGTGTTGCTTGGAAACTTTCCCGGTGTGTGTTGAGTGGTGGCTTGGTTAGCCATTTGACTTATTTGGCCCTCCATCATCTTCACTTCGTTTGTTAAAGAAGTAAGTGAATTCTTCAAGACACTCACCTTTTGCCCGGTTTGTGTGATGAAATTTCCTTGTTGAGAAGACATTTGAGCTTGATTTGCCAACATTTGTTGCATCATTTGCTCCATTGATGGAGAATTCTTCTTTGGTTCCTCAATAGCTCCTTGAGATACCGAAAATCCGGGAGGTGGCAATTGAGTATTGTTAGGATTACCATAAGAGAGGTTAGGATGAGGTCGGTTGTTGGGATTGTATGATTGATAACCTCCTTGATACCCATAAGAATTCCCTCCTTGTTGCCTTCCTTGAAATCCTCCTTGTTGACCTTGGAAACCTCCTTTGTTGAAATTTCCATATTGCCTTTGGTTAACAAAATTCAAGTCTTCACTTCCACTAAGCTCCAAGTTCTCTTGATATTGATGAACACTTTGAACTTGAGCTTGAGATTGAGCTTTCCTCTCTTCTTCATATTGCTTCTTCATATTAGCAACTTCCTGATTAACACGTATTTTATGTGCATGTTGAGTGTGTTTGAATGTGTTTGAGTATCGATTTATGTGCTTAAATGTTAGAAATGCTAGGGTTTCTTAACTTATAGCATACTTTTTACATTTCTCGTTTCCTTTCGGTTTTTGATCCATTTTTGTAAGAATTGGAATAGTATTCATGTGGCTAAGGATCGAAGGCCGGAAACGAGGAAGAATCGAGCTTAATTAGGTGAAACCTAGGTTTGAAATGTGGAATTTAAATCTATAGAGTTAGGGTTTCACTAGTTTGATTTCAATTATGTTTTCCTCATTCTCTCGAGTCTCTTTATGCTTTTTTCAGGAACAATGGAGAACTCATTTGGCCAATTTGATCATTCCATATCGAAGAGGGGTTCGTTAGGAGTCCATAGCAAAAAGCAGATCGAGAATCGGAGTTCGGACGAGGGAGAACGAGCGAAAACGGTGGAGCTGCGCAAAATGGCCGAACCGACGGCGACCCGGACGGCGACCGGCTGGACCGCCGGCCAGGCCGCCGGCTGGCCGGCTGAGGGACAGCATTCTCGGTGACCTAGGTTGCAACCCAGGTGGCGGCCAGCCAGCCCGCCAGCTAGGGCGCCGTCGCCCCTTTTCTTGGTGTTTTGACCGAGTTAGTTCGTCTAACTCGGTCTAACGCGACCCAAAACTCACATATTATGTATTTAAACCCAAAATCTTCCTATTTTGTGTATCTTTTATATATTTTAACACTTTTAGAACCCTAGAAATATTTCTCTCTTTCCTTTTTAGTATTTTAAAGATTGTTGAAGCTTTACTTTGTGGATTTGAAATTCAAGACCACCTTCTTCTTCCTTATTAAATTCTCTTCCTTTTAAGCATGATTTCATTTACTTTCCATGGTTTATTTCCTTTAATTATGTCTAGCTAATTTCCTTTTAGTTCCAATAAATGAAGATATGATCTAGAAAACTAGGTTTTTTGGATTTTGTTGTTGGATTTACCTTCTAATTCATATGTCTTGTGGTTTGGGGCTTGATTTTATTGCATGATTGATTGGCCATCATTGAGTGCATACAAGGTGTTTGGTTAAATGCTTAGGAGGCTTTAGTTCATAACACTTGGAATCAAATCACACCATACTAGTAATTCTTACTAGTAGGAACTTCTAGATAATTAATTGAGTCATTTGGAGTTAATTTATGCATCTTGAGACCTAACAGAGATAGATGTTATAGGTTAATCTACTAATGTTGATTGCTTTGAGAGAAGAATTGATGTTTAATATATATATAACTCCCATATGAATTAGATTAAAATGGCTAATCCATGCAAATCCGTAAACCTAGGCTTTTAGTGATTATTGGATTATATTTGGAACCATACTATCTCTTATTGATTTTATATCACTTGCTACTTGTTGTTTGTTAGTTAAGTGTTAGGTTTGTTAATTATTTTTCATTTGTCATTAATCAATCAAAAACACAAAAACATGATTTATTGTAGCTTGGATAGTAGGTTTAGTAGCTAGGTTACTACTTGAAACTTAAGCGTCCTTGCATTCCTTGTGGTTCGACTCGATTACTCAATCGATTATTATTGCTCTCTACCCTCACCCTTAAAGTGAGGGCGGATTACTTCCATTGCTAGAGCATCATACTTCTCATCATCAATAGAAGCAACTCTTTTTGATGGAGCCCTCTCCATGGGCCATTGATAACTGTTAGAAGCCATTTCCTCAAGAATCCTTAGAGCTTCCTTTGCATTTCTATTCACAAGGCATCCTCCGGAAGTAGCATCCACTATGCTTCTCGTGTGAGGTGTGAGGCCACTATAGAATGTGGTGATTTGTTGTCCCTCGTTGAAACCATGTTGAGGGCACTTCCTTAATAACTCTCTATATCTTTCCCATGCCTCAAACAAGGTCTCGTCACCTTGTTGAGAAAAGTGTGAGATGTCGGAGATGAGCTTTTGAGCTTTAGATGGTGGAAAGTATTTGGAGAGAAGGCCTTGCACAAGTCATCCCATATATGAATGTTGACCTTGTTCAATCCTTTGTACCAATCCTTGGCCCGATCCCGTAGAGAAAACCCAAGCATGCGCATACGAATAACATCACTTGGCACTCCATTTATCTTGACCGTATCACACATATCAAGAAACATGCTAAGATGGGCATTTGGATCCTCCGTGGGACTTCCACCAAATTGTTCACTCTTCACCATTTGAATAAGTCCGGATTTGAGTTCAAAATCGTTGGCATTGATCGTCCCCCACTCTCCTCCTTGGAATTGTTCCGTTGGAGGTTGGAACATATGGTTGAGAGGAGGTGGTGGAGCCTCATTTGCCCTTCTTTCTTGCTCATCTCTCCAAGCTCTCATATCTTCAAGTTCCTTCCTAAGAGACTCATAATCTTGATTGTTGGTCATGTCTTGTTCTTCAATAGAATTCCGTCTTCTATGTCTTCTTTCAAAGTTCAAGATTAAAGGTTGAACGAGTCTTCCTTTAGACCTTGTGTGCATACACCTACAAAACAAAAATCAAAAGAGAAAAATGCTTGAATTAGTAATTCAATAACCAAATCAACTATTGAAACTTAAACTATGCATTCCCCGGCAACGGCGCCAAAAATTGGTCCGCCCTCACTTTAGGGTGAGGGTAGAGAGCAATAATTTTCGATTAAGTAATCGAGTCGAACCACAAGGAATGCAAGGACGCTCAAGTCTCAAGTAGTAACCTAGCTACTAACCTACTATTCAAGCTACCGACAAGCATGTTTTTGTGTTTTTAATTAACTAATGATGCCAAAGAGTAATTATCAACTACAAACTTAACTAAACAAGCAACAAATAAGCAAAGGATATAAAATCAATAGGAAATAAACGTGATTCCAATTATACTTCTATTAGGCTCAAGTGATGGGTGATTAGAACTCTAACTAGAATTAACCAATTTAATCCAATATCATGTGGGAAACCTCCTAACTATGGTTCACTCAATTCTCATTGTAATGAAGACAAGTAGATTAATGAAAGGCCTAATTCCGACTAAGACATCAAGCAATTCATTAACTCCCAATAGCTCATGGAGTTCCTTAACCCTACTATATTCTAGCATGCAAATCTCTTGAACCTAGCATCTAATCTAAGCCTCCTAAGCATTAGATCAAACACTTGGTATGCAACTATGGTGATCAATCACAATTACATAATAAAACATAGCCCCAAGAGAAATGAACATGAGATTAGAAGGTAAATTCATAATTAAAGCCTAAACCCAATCACTTAATCCTAATCTACATATAATTGAAATCACAAAGAGAACTAGCTAGACATAATTAAGGAAAATAAACCATAAAAAGTAATTGAAATCATGCTTAAAAAAAGAGAATTCAATAAGGAAGAACAAGATGGTCTCCAATTGCAAATCCAACCAATGTAGCTTCAACAATCTTAAAAATACTAAAAAGGAAAGAAGGAAAATGTTCTAGGGTTATTGAGAGAATAAAATATGTTCTAGATCCACCAATGAGGAATATTTTGGACTTAAATACATAATTGATGAGTATTGGGTCGAGTTGGACCGAGTTGGACGAGCCAACTCGGTCAACACACTAAGGGAAGGAGGGATATCGGCGCCCTGGCCGGCGGGCCAGCCGGCCGCCGCCTGCTCTGAAAGTTGGCCAGCCAACCGGCGGTCCAGCCGGCCGCCGCCTGGGTCGCCGGCGTCCCTTGTCCGTGCGGTTTTTTTCCTCTGTTCGATTCTTTCTTCGGTTCTTTCTTCGATTCTCGATTGTCTTTCTTCCAACCGGCTTATGACCTTCTAATTCCACCTCTTGAAGCTCAATTCATCCTCGTTTTCCGGCCTTCATTCTTTAAACACTTCCATGCTCTTTGATTCCTACAAAAATAGATCGAAAACCGAAAGAAAACGAGAATAATAGAAAATATGCTATAAGTTGTAAAACCTTAGCATTCTAACCTTTAAACATGCAAATCAAGCTTCAAACACATCCATAATACACTCAACATGCACATAAAATACGTGTTAATCACTGCCGAAGAGCTAGCTCGTGAAAAGCCGAAGGAGCCCGAAGCTGAATCAGAGGTCGGCTTAGAAGGAGAAAGTTGTGATGGAGTCAACTGATGCCTGTTCACAATTTTTTTCTTCTCTTTTTTTTTGTATTAGCTTTGTACTCCGTTGCCAATAGGGCGGCGTTTTGATTTTGCTGCCGAGGTCGGCCAATAAAATTGATTCTGTTTGTACCGTATACTTTTTATTTGTAGTCTCCACACAATATTTCTTGCACTTCGTCTTTCATCAATGAGATAACTGAACTTCACCATTCTGTCTGAGAGGCCGAACTCACTGCCTCGTACTAAGAGAGGCGAGCAAAGGATATTCAAGCCGAGGCCGAGGTGAAGCTGAGGTCATCCGAGGAGAGTTTTGGCGAGCGTCATGCCAAATATCTGCAACTCGAAGACAAGTACGAAGAGAATGAGGATGTCCAGTCCTGTAAGGAAATCATTGAAGAGCATGCGGAATACAAGGAGCTCATCCGAAAGAAGGGAGGACTCACTATTTCCGAAGCTCGTTCAAAGATAAAGGAAGTATGTGCTCGGTTGAAGAGGTATATCAACGAGTACGGTGAGAATTCCGATCCGGTCCGTGAACAGGAGGACGAGTTGCTGAGGCTGGGGTCGATGTACAGTACTGTGTTGAAGAGGAAGCCGAAGTTAAGAGAGTGGATGCTATCGAAGAAGGCTCAGCTAAGTTCAGCTTCCCGAAGTGCTCCTTTAGACTCAGTTAGCCAGGCATTTTTAGAGGGGAACTTAGAGGGTGTGCAACCCTCTAGGGCGGCTTTAAACACGGATATGCCATATGCCATAATGTCCGGTGGCCGAGATAGTGGTCGACGACCTTCTGGGAGTCGAAGTCGGTCTGTTCCTGCAGGGCAAGCCCGCGGTACTCTAAAGAAAGAAAACCGAGTTCGGACCTTCGGTCGAGGTCAAGGAATGGCCTTCTTAGATTCTGTATACGGCCGTGGTTCCGGTTCAAGCACGGGTCCGGACTTTGTGGAGAAGTATCTCAGGTGTAGTAAGGCTCCCAGTCCGGGTCCTCCACCTTGATGCAATAATTTTGTAACTGAGTGAATAGTGAATAAAGTTCATCCTTTTTGCACTATTGGATCGAAGTTATGCTTTAGAATAGCTTCCTTCGTCCAAGGACAAACATTCTTTCAATAATTCCGTTTGTCTCAAAATGATGCCATTAAGTAACCACTTTATCCGAAGACAAAGTTAGGTTTAATGATAGCCACTTTGTCCACAGACGAATTTTAAGCTTATAAATAACCACTTCGTTTAATAACAAAGTTAAGTTTCTAACTAGCCACTTCGTCGAAAGACGAAGTTTAGGCTTTTCGGGTAGCCACTTCGTCTAAAGACGAAGTTTTGGTTTTGAAGTAGCCACTTTGTCCGAAGACAAAGTTTTGGCTTTCAGGTGGCCACGTCGTCCGAAGACGAAGTTTTGGCTCTCAGGTAGCCACTTCGTTCGAAGATGAAGTTTTGGCTTTCAGGTGGCCACTTCGTCCGAAGATGAAGTTTTGGCTCTTAGGTAGCCACTTTGTCTGAAGACGAAGTTTTGGCTTTCGGGTTCCTTATTTGTCGAATTTATCGATAGGGGTGGTCCCCTTACGCGCGTTTGGGTGTTACTCCGAAGTGGAGCTTAGTTTGTGTAATCCTCGTCAGGATTTTAGTTTAAGTGATTGAGACAAAATATATAAGTGGAAGTGGCACACCAAATAAACAATGCAAGACACAAATTTCAAAATATGTGAAACATGAATTTCATTGATGAAAATAAGATAAAAAGGATGGAACAATTCAAATTAAACTAATAAAATATACACATTCTCTGCTTCCACTTATATGTAATATCTCTTCAAATGAGAAATATGCCAAGTTCGGGATATTGGCTCACCAGATAAATAAGCGAGCTTGTAGGACCCTTTGCCCAAGACTTCTTGAACTCGGTATGGCCCTTCCCAAGTGGCTTCTAACTTGCCGAGCTTTTCCGATTTGCTGACCTTGTTATTCTGACGTACGAGGTCACCGACTTGGAATTGCCGATGTTTCACTCGGTTATTATAGTACCGAGCTACTTGCTGCTTGTATCGAGCTTCTTGTATATAGGCTTGATCCCGCTTCTCTTCCAGCAAATCCAGGTCAGTTCGAAGTCTTTCTTCGTTATCTTAGTTTGATAAGTTAAGCGTTCTAGGGCTCGGCAAGCCGATCTCGACCGGGATCACCGCTTCGGTTCCATACACCAAGCTATATGGTGTTTCACCGTGTGATGTCCGGGGGTAGTTCGGTACGACCACAGGACTTGGGGTAAGTTCACTGCCCAATCTCCTTTGGCCTTATCGAGTCGGGTTTTTAACCCTTTGAGTATCGTTCGGTTGGTAACCTCGGTTTGGCCATTCGCTTGAGGATAAGCTACCGAGGTGAACTTTTGTTGGATGTGGAGTTCGTCACACCATTCTCTGAACGTCCTGTCTGTGAATTGGGTTCCATTATCTGAGACGAAGATGTGAGGTATGCCGAAGCGACAAACTATGTTCTTCCAAATGAAGTTTAGGGTGTTTTTGCTTGTGATTCACGCCAGAGGTTCGGCTTCAACCCACTTCGTAAAGTAGTCAACGGCTATAATGAGGAATTGTAGCTGGCTGGGGGCTTTTTTGAATGGGCCGATGATGTCTATTCCCCACTGCATGAACGGCCAAGGGCTTTGCATGCTGGCCAGTTCGGTCTGTGGCAACCTTGGAACCGTCGCATGGATTTGGCACTTCGGACACTGTTTGATGTGGTCGATAGCGTCCTGGAACATGGTGGACCAATAGTATCCCCATCTTATGATCTTCTTGGATAGGGCGCGAGCTCTGATGTGACTGCCACAGGACCCTTCATGGACTTCACGCAATGCGTAGTCCGCTTGGTTGGGCCCCACACATCTTAGGAGAGGCTGGAGGTAGGATTTTCTATACAGCACTCCCTGTTATAGGACATACTTGGTGGATTTAGCCAGGAGCTTCCTAGCCTCGACCTTATCGGCTGGGAGTTCGCCTTTTCCTAAGTAGTTGCGGAGTGGAGTCATCCAGTTCGGTCCGTCTTTAGTTACTACATTAACTTCGGCTTCATCAATACTTTGGAGTTGTATTTCTTCCACTGGAGAGATCGTTGAAGACGACGCGAGTTTGCTTAGTGCGTCAGCTCGATCATTATCTCCTCTTGGGATTCGTACTAACTCGAAGTATGAGAAGCTCTGTTGTAGGACCTTGGCCTTATGGAGGTATTTCTTCATTCGTTCACCTTTGGCCTCGTATTTGCCTAGCATATGGCTTACTACGACTTGAGAGTCGATGTGAACTTGAATGGCTTGTATTTGGAGAGCTTGGGCTAGACGAAGTCCAGCGATTAGGGCTTTGTACTCCACTTTGTTATTTGTGGTCGGGAAGTTGAACCGGAGTGCATAGGTGGTCTCCTTCCCTTCCGGGCTGATGAGTAAGATCCCGGCTCCGCTTCATTTGTTGCCTGATGCCCCATCCACGTAGACCTTCCAACAGTTTTGCGGTGGTTGCTTCAGTGCTTCGGCCTTTGATTTCTCTTCGGCGGGTCCGGCGGACTTCTGTACCTCCGTGAACTTGGCTTCTACCAGGAAATCGGCCAAGGCTTGCCCTTTAATGGCCTGGCGAGGTACAAAGGAAATCGCGTGCTCGCCGAGTTCTACAGCCCATTTAGCGATTTGCCCAGATGCTTCTGGTTTTGTGAGCACTTGCCGAAGTGGGAGATCGGTCAGCACTTGTATTGGATGCGTGTGGAAGTACGGTCGAAGTCTCCTTGATGCATTTACCAATGCAAGTGCGACCTTTTCCAAAGGTTGGTACCCTCGTTTCCGGTCCTTTTAGGGCTCGGCTTATGAAATAGACAGGTAGTTGACGACGTTTTTCTTCTCATACCAGGATCACACTGATTGCCTCGTCCGAAGCGGTGAGGTATAGGGAAAGGACCTCGCCCTCTTGTGTTACAGATAAAGTAGGGAGGTTTGCGAAGTACCTCTTCAGGTCGTCGAAAGCTTTCCTATGCTCATCGTTCCACTCAAAGTTCGACGCCTTCTTTAGTATCTTGAAAAACAAGAGTTGTTTTTCGGCGGCCTTAGACAGGAAACGACTTAGCGCGGCTAGGCAGCCCGTTAGCCTGTGCACGTCGTGGATAAACTTCAGCACTTGCATTTCTTGGATGGCCCGGACTTTTGATGGGTTAGCTTTTAACCCTTCGCGTGAAACCCAACACCCTAGAAATTTTCCAGATCGGACCATAAAAGTACACTTTTCTAGGTTTAACTTTAGATTCACTTCACGAAGTAAGCTAAGAACAACTTTGAGGTCGTTTACACAAGTGGCAATTTCCTTGCTTTTAACGACTATGTCGTCTACATACACTTCGACAATTCTACCGATGTGGGCCTCGAATATTTTGTCTACCATCCTCTGGTATGTAGCTCCAGCGTTTTTCAGTCCGAAGGGCATCTTTTTATATGCATAGATACCGAAGTCCGTGATGAAGGCAGTCTTCGGCGTGTCCTCGGTGCTCATGAGGACTTGGTGGTACCCCTTGTACAGGTCTAAGAAGCTGAACATCGTGTGGCCAACAAGAGCTTCGACCTTCTTGTCAATGTTGGGAAGTGGGTAGCAGTCTTTTGGGCAGTGCTTGTTGAAGTCGGTGTAGTCTATGCACATCCGCCATCCCCCTCCTTGCTTTTTCACCATTACGGGGTTGGCCAACCAGGTCGGATATTTCACTTCGAATAAAATATCGGCCTTTTGCAGTTGGCGCACCTCATCATGGATCACTTGATTTCTTTCGGCTGGGAAGGCTCGCTGCTTCTGCTGAACTGGTTTCACCTCGGGATCGATGTTGAGGTGATGAGTGATGACGCTTGGTGCCACCCCGGTCATGTCTAGTGGCTACCAAGCGAAGACATCTCTGTATTCCCGAAGTAGCCGGATAATTTGACTTCGGAGCTCGTACTCTCCGACGAACCCTACTTTGACGACCTTGGTAGGGTCATCTTCGTACAATGCGACGTCTTTGACCGGCTCGACGGATGGAGGTGACGTCGGCTCCACCTCTTCGGGGTTCTGTAGTTGCTATGCTTGAGGGTGCTGATTCCCGGTACCTCGGAGTGCGATCTGCATGCACTCCTTGGCCTGAATCTGGTTTCCCCGAATTGTGATCACTCTGTCTTTAGATGAAATTTTGATCATCAGGTGATATGCCGGATCGCCTTTGTTGCTATTAGCCAATCTCTCCCTAAGATGATATTGTAGGGAGAATCAGCTTTTACGACAAAGAAGTTGATGATCTTTGTCGACGACAGCGGGCTCTTCCCAACAGTGACAGGAAGTGGAATGATGCCATCCGTTGTCGTTTCTTGTTGTGTAAAGTTCTTCAGCGGAGTGGGCGCCGGCTTCAGCCGGGCTTCTTCGATCCCGAGCTTGTCGAAGCAGTCTTTGAAGAGCACGCTCACTGAGGCTCCGCTATCTATGAACACCCAGTGAATCAAGCTGTTAGCCACCACGGCTTGAATTATCATGGCATCCTGATGGGGCATGGCGTGAGGGACTGGATCGTCATCGGAAAAAGTGATGACTGCGTCCTTCTTGAACCTTTTTTGAGAAGGTTCCTCTCTTTGTTAGCTTCTGGTCTCGGCTCTCAGTGAGGACTTCGTTGAGCCTGGAGGCAGCCCGGTGATGGCACTGATGACTCTGTCGTATTGAGGTTGGTCCTCGTCTTCGTCTTCGTCTTCGTCATCGTGCCTCGTCTTTTTGTCGTGGTGGGGTGCGCAGTTGTTGCCTCCCCTATTCTTCTTTCTCTTGCCCTTCCCTTGAGGTCGGACCTCTTGCTGGTTGCGACTTTGGTACAACTTAAGGGTACCGTCGCGTACCAGGTTTTCGATGTTCGATGCGAGATCTCTGCAGTCCTCGGTTTCATGACCGTAGTCATCATGAAACTTGCAGTATTTCTCTTTGGATCGGCGTTTCAATCCACCTCGGGACATAGGTGGTGGCTTCTCGAATAAATTTGTGTGAAGCTCGTATATTTCGGCCCTGGACTTCATCAGCGGTGTGTACTGACTTCGGTCTTGGCTGGGCCGAGGTCCTAAGCGAGACTCGTCCTAGCTGCAACCTTTCGAGGGCACTTCGGTGACCTTGCCGATAGTCGGTGCGCTCCTCTTTCTTCTTCTTATCATTGTTTTCGGGCCGATCTGCTGCCCGTTTTCTTCGATCAGCCTCATCCGCCTCCACAAACGTATCAGCAATCCTCCATAGCTACTTGGAGGTCGTTGGACGTGCCTTCACGAGCTCTTTGAAGAGAGTTCCGGACTGAATGGCGTTCTGAAACGCCGAGATGAGAACGTCGTCGGAGAGACAATCGACTCTAAGGCTCTCATTATAAAAATGGGCCAGGAAGTCGCTGATCGTTTCTCCTTGCCCCTGCCTTAAGGTGAGGAGCTGGGCCGGGCTGATTTTTGCCTCGGCTTTTTGAAAGAAACGATGCTCGAAGGCGTCAAGTAGGTCGGCATACGACCCTATGCTGCCATTACGTAGGCTGTCGAACCAGCTTCTGGCATTGTCCACTAGCAGCTCGGGGAAGACTTTACACATGTAAACGTCTTCGGCAAGTCCCTAGTTCATCATGTGATACTAGAACCGTGATAAGAAGTTGCTGGGGTCGTGTGACCCGTTGTAGGGCGGGATAGGAGGTACTCTATACGTCGATGGGAGGGGAGTATAGAGTATCCTATTGGTGAAGGGAATGGAGATTCGACCGTAAACGGTGAATCTTCCCTGTAAGGGTTTCCTTCGTCACGCGGAGGTGGAATGGCATTTTAACGAGGTGACGTTGAACCGCGCCGAGGTGAAGCGCGGTCGTTGTTCCCACGGCGATTGTTGTTCTGTCACCTTCGGGGAAGTTCGGCAATCCTGTCTCCAATAATCTGGAGACTTGGGGATCGCCGCTATGACGGTTCGACCCCGTCCTCTCCGTGTTGACTTTGTTGTCGATGTTGATCGACGAACTTAAGAAAATCTTGCTCATGGAGGTCTAGGTATGCCCTAAGTGCATCTCCAAGCTTGGGTTGGAGTGCAGCGTTGCCACGTCGGCAACCACCCTGACTTGGATCGCCCGTACTAGCTAAATCCCCGGACTGGCCTAATGAGACATCCTCCTGGTGGCCTTCGGGAGTTTGGTGGATTATGGGCTGTTCTCCAAGTTGGACTTGGGAAGCGGTTTGCCGAGCTTGCTTACGTCGGCCTCTTCCTCGTTGTGAGGTGGATCAGTGGGCGGGTCGGTTTGGTGCTGTTTTGCCTTGGCGGCAGCAGCAGCAGCAGCAGCAGCGGTGGTGGTGGAGCGGGTTGGTTTCACCATCGTATTTTCACTCGAAAAGTTGATCGATTTCACAAAAAGAATTCTGCGTTTCCCACAGACGGCGCCAATGATAGATCGTGGATTTTAGAGTGTTTGTACGACAGTGAGATTTGCAAAAAAATAAGAACACAAGAGTTTACGTGGTTCGGTCTTTGGTTAGATCTACGTCTACGGAGAAAAGAGTTTCTTGTATTAATACTCTCGAGTTACAGAATGTGTCCTTTTAATCTATCTCAGCATCATTATTTATAGGCGTCTAGCAGCAGTTACAGCCGAGGTCGTGGGGTGCCACATCAGCAATCGTGGGTTAGAGATCGTGGGTTGGAGATCGTAGGTCGGCCGAGCTTCTGTGCTCTTGGGTTGCACTGCTGGATCGGGCCGAAGTGACTCTTGGGCTTTTTTGGCCGAGCTCACCTAGGCCAAGCTTATTTGCCAAGGTCCAATTATATTGAGCCAACGCTTGGGCTTAGTAGGTGGGCCGCATCCTATCATTCATGTTGTCAAGTTTTCAATTATTTCCATTGTATTCCTCACACATATAAAAAAAGTTATTGATGTACTATTTGTATTTAATTTGATTTTGTTATAACTTTTTAATTAGTTGTTGTTATAATAGATTTCAATTTAAAAATAAAAATATAAAAATCTAAACTAGAGTTCGGTTAATCAAAAACGAAACCGAATCTAAAATTTTAAGTTGATTTAGTGAGTTTGAGTAAAAGATATGTTGCTAAAAAAAATGATATGGATCGATCTACCATTTTTTTTTTTTTGGGTACAGTTTTAAAAATTCGATTCGGTTTTGAATCGAAAAAATGATTACCTGTCTACGCTACGCTATGCACGAAATCTAAAATTCATCATATTATCACATAAAAATAATAAAATAAACAAGAAGATGATGACGCAAAACTAGCTACTAACAAAACTGGAGCACGTGGCATCACTCCGGCAGCACGCGCAGTTTGAGTAGAGCTAATGTGCATATGTTATGCGATGCATGGGGAAGAATATTATAATTATAAAAAATATATTAAAACGGAAAAAGAAATGGAAGGCGGTCTTGCAACAATCAATCGATTTCCACCAAGTTAGACTGTCCTATCTTGCAGACTTATCCACAGTTTCTGATCTATGCTATGCTAATGTGACTTATCCACAGTTTCTGATCTTGCAGTTTCCACCTAGCTGGACTGTCCTTTGTCCACCACGAACTGCCCATGTGCATCCTTTTCACCAATGTGAGCTTTGATGAACTCCCACAGCTTGGCATTCCCAGCTTGTAAAGCTGCAACCTTTTCATCAACATACAATTTGTTTTCCAGTTCCAACATGTTAATCTTACGAGACATTTTAAGGAATTCTGCGTTGAAGAAGGATAACATCTTGTCAACTGCACTTGAGCTGTTGGTTGGAAGAGCTGCGGATGATGAGCCAAGAGCTGCGGAGTCTGGAGCTGTGGAGCCTGGGGCTTGGTCCTGAGCTTTGGACGGAGAGCCTGGAGTGGACTTGACACCAGCAGGTTCCACATCAACCTGTAGAGGGGCAGACTGCGTTGGGCTAGCAGGTTTGTGGTCTGCCTCCACGAAGGTCGCTGCTGCAGATCGAGTGGTGCGCTTTTGTGAGGGCGCAGACAGCGGATCCGTCATCTTCCTTTTCCCTTTTCTGACTTTCTCCGCATCATCACTGTCTTCTTCTTTATTCTCACTGTCATCTTCACTTCCATCTTCATCTTCCTTTGAATTGCGCATCTCTGAGAGCAAACGCTTGGCTGCACCTTTTGCTTTGTTGATCTTGTGTGGCAGAATGCCAAGTATCATAATCAACTGGTTGCAGGTGTGAGGAACCAGCTTGTCCTCAGGAAATCCGGTGCAGACAGGCCACATACGATTTGTAAGTGTTCTCTGCAATATGATGGAGAGCTTGGTGCTATGACGAAGCTGCATGTTGGCCTTGATCCTGGCAGGTCGCTCAGCGGCCTCTTTGATGAACAGGTTGACTAGCACCCTGGCCCAGTTAATATCTAACTGCTTCACCACAGCAGTCAGCAATTTGAATTTCAATAGAGTAACAGCTTCATTCGAGCCTAGATACGAAAAGAACACATTATGGACGAACTCGAAGAGGAATCTGTACTCAGATTTCAAGTCGTGACGGTTGAAGGTTTTCTAATCGTAAACCTTCTTGGGCTCGAACAGAGCTTGCTGATACACGTCGTTGACAGCATCCATGGGCACATCATCAATTATCGTGATAGCTCCTGAATCCGTCAATCTGTAGGTCTGAAGAACGAGTGGAAGAAGATGAAGCGGTTCTTCTTCATCGTTGACTAGAAAAGCCGCTGTTGCCGGATCTCCGGCCATCGATTCCAAAGAACACAGCAAATAAGCAACATTTATCGGTAGTGTCACTCGTGGATGTTGAGTGATGATATTGAAGAAACCATCACATTGGGTGATAGCTTCAATCATCGGATCCAAGCCTCTGTATCCATACTTGTCTAGCACATCAACTTTCTCAAAGAAAATGAGAGGGGTTGCTTTCTTTACTTGAGCACTTAGTGAATCTGTAGACATTTTTGCAGAGAGTAAGGAATGATTATGAATTTGTGATTTTTGAAGAGAAGCGAAAGAAATTTTGAAATTTGATTTCAGACAATTTCAAGAAACGCGTAAGGATTTCAAGAATTTCTCTCTATTTATAGAGTTTTCTCCAACGGTCAAGATTTCATTGATAAATCTCAAAGGCTAGGGAGGCTCGTGAAAAAGGTGATTCAGAGAAGGTGAGTTTCACGTGTTTCTTCTCTCTTCTTTTTCCTTCTTAGATTGACATAAATTCCTTGATATTCGTGAAAGATTTTTCAAATATGTAACAGTAAAAAGATTTGAAAAAGATTTTTAAAAGGATAAGTAAGGAGAGGAAATAATAAATTCTGCTAAGAATTAAATGGAGATTGATACGATATCTCCAGTTCCCCCTTAAAGGTTGGCCAGTAATTTTTGACTTGTAACGCAGTTTGTGGCCTCAAGCTGCGTGTCACCGAAATGCTTCTGTTGAGCTGCAGTTTCCAAGTCAATCTTCTCTTGGCTAACCTGCTCTAGCGAACTGCTTTTGTCAGCATGCAGTTTCCAAGTCAGTCTGCTCTTGGCTGACCTGTTTTAGCGAACTGCTTTTACTTTCTGACTTAGGCTGTGTATCCATTCTGAGCATCCCAAGCTTTCCACACAGCATGTTGAATCTCTCTTCCATGAGAGGTTTCGTTAGAATATCAACTCTTTGGATGTCAGTATGGATTTTCTCAACTATTATATCTTGTTTTTCCACATGATCTCTTATGAAGTGATGTCTTATATCAATATGCTTGCATCTGGTGTGGTAGACAGGATTCACAGTGAGTACTATAGCACTTGTGCTGTCACAAAAGATAGGAACTTTGCGAACTGTGATTCCATAATCTTTGAGTTGTTGTTTCAACCAAAGAATCTGTGCACAACAGCTTCCTGTCGCCATGTACTCAGCTTCTGTTGTTGAAGTAGCAACTGAAGTTTGCTTCTTTGAAAACCAAGAGATCAATTTACTTCCAATAAACTGACAGGTTCCTGATGTGGATTTTCTATCCAGTTTGCATCCTCCATAATCTGCATCTGCATAGCTAGTTAGTTCAAAATTATCATCACAAGGGTACCATAAACCGAAGTTTGCAGTTCCCTTCATATATCTAAGAATTTTCTTGGCTGCTTCTAGATGAGATTCCTTTGGATTAGCTTGATATCGAGCACATATTCCAACTGCAAAAGAAATATCAGGTCGACTTGCAGTAAGTAAAGTAAAGAACCAATAATTCCCTTGTACAAAGTTATGCTGGCAGGTTTCCCTTCAGAATCTGGATCCATCTTTCCATTTGCAATCATTGGAATCTTCAGTGGTCTGCTATCTTGGACACCGAATTTGGTTGCAAGCTCGTTAGCATATTTGGATTGACAAATGAAGATACCATCCGTAGATTGCTTGACCTGCAGGCCGAGGAAGAAGTTCATCTCCCCCATCATGGACATTTTGTACTCATACTTCACGAGTCTTCCAAACCTGTCACACAGAAACTTTGACCTAGATCTAAAGATAATGTCATCAACATAAATTTGCACAAGAAGAATATCATCCTTGTACTTAAAAGTAAATAAAGTTCTGTCGACCGATCCTCTTTTAAAGCCAGAATGCAGTAGGAATGTAGACAATGTTTCATACCAAGCTCTGGGAGCTTGTTTCAAACCATATACTGCTTTGTGCAGTTTGTAAACTTTCTCTGGACCTGCTTCCTCGAAACCTGGTGGTTGTTCAACGTAAACTTCTTCTCCAAGGATTCCATTGAGGAAAGCACTTTTCACATCCATTTGGTAGACTTTGAACCTCTGATGAGCTGCATATGCTAGAAACAACCTAATTGCTTCTAGTCTTGCCACTGGTGCGTAGGTCTCATCATAGTCTATTCCTTCTTGTTGACAGTAACCTTTGGCAACTAATCTTGCTTTGTTTCTGATTACTTCAGCATTTTCATCTTTCTTGTTCCTAAACACCCATTTTACATCAATCACTCCTTGATGTGTAGGACGATCAACTAGTGACCATACTTCGTTTCTTTTAAACTCGTTGAGTTCCTCTTGCATGGCTGTAACCCAGTCGTGGTCAGTGAGAGCTTCCTCAACGGTTTTGGGTTCAGAGTAGGAAAGGTAACAGCTTAGTAGACAGCTTTCACCTATCTGTCTTCTTGTCTTCACACCCGCATTTGGGTTCCCGACAATGAGATCTTCAGGATGAGCATCGACCCATCTCCTTCGATGAGAGATTTCTTCTTCTGTAAGAATAGGTTCAGGGTCTGGTGAGGGATCTTCAAACTCAGGTAGAGGTTGACGAGTGAAGGGGTCAAGCTGTTCAAATTGTTCAGCAAGCTGATAAACTGACAGTTCTGCATTGACTGCAGGTTCTTTTGGAGTTTCTGGATCAGTTGAAGAGGAGCTGGTTGGAGGAGCTTCGGTTCCCCCTTGCTGAATGGGTGGAATTTATGGATTGGAGTTTTGTACAGGCTGACTTTCTTCTTCTTCCAAGTCAGTTGGACTCCATATAAGTATTTCATCTCGAAACTGCGTGTTGGAGCCTGCTTGATCTTGATTCGCACCTATATTTTCTTCAGGTTGAGTCTCCCTGTACTCACAGATAGATTCATCAAAAACAACATGTGGTGTTACTTCCACAATCTGAGTCTTCTTATTAAAAACTTTGAAGGCTTTGCTGATCTCTGAATATCCTACAAATATTCCTGGATCTGTTTTGCTATCAAATGTTTTTAACAGTGATTTCCCATTATTATGAATGTAACACACGCAACCAAAAGTTTTAAGATACTTAAATCGAGGTTTCTTATTTTTCCACAGCTCGTATGGAGTTTTTCCATGTCGTTTGTGAATGACTGATCTGTTCTGAGTGTAGCAAGCTGTGTTGATAGCTTCCGCCCAGAACTTCTTGGGAAGATTGGTTTCATTCAGCATTGTGCGAGCTGCTTCCTTTAGAGACCTGTTGCGTCGTTCAACAACACCATTCTGTTGAGGTGTGCGAGCTGCTGAAGTTTGATGTGTGATTCCATTTCTGGTACAGTAGGACTCGATCATATGATTAAGAAATTTTGTTCCACAATCGGATCTGATTGAGATCACACTTTTGTTCTTCATGTTTGACAGTTTGGTGAGCAGCGCAGGTAGCTCCACTAGTGTCTCCTTCTTTTTATGTAAGAAAATAACCCAAGTATATCGTGAGTAATCATCAACAATAACGAGAGTTTACTTTTTACCATTAATGTTTCTAGGAGTCACTGGACCGAATAGATCCAAGTGGAGTAATTCCGATTCTACTTGTGTTGTGAGCTGCAATGCTTGGGAATGACGATTTGGTCTGCTTTCCAGCTTGACAGGCTTCACAAACATGATCTTTGTAGTAGACTTGATCTGGAAGGTCATCTGCGAGCTTCTTGCGAGCAAGCTTGTTGATGGCTTTGAAGTTTAAGTGACACAGTCTCTTGTGCCATAGCCAGCTAACTTCAGGTGCAGATTTGGTGACCAGACAGGTTTCTTTTTCATCTGACCATTGTACTATGTACAAGTTATCCTGCAAAATATCGGTAAGAAGAATTTATTCTCCTTCCTTGTTCTTTATAGCACATTTGTTAGCAGAAAATTAATCTCTTTTTCCAGTAGAGCAGAACTGGCTTACTGAAAAGAGATTATGATTTAAACCTTCAACATATGTGACATTAGATATTGTTGTTTTACTAACAACTAAATTACTATAACCTCTTGTTTTCCCTTTAGAGTCTCCTCCAAAAGCAACTAGAGGTCCATCACATTCAGTGAAGTTTGTGAGCAAGCTTTTATCGCAGGTCATATGCTTTGTGCATCCACTGTCAATGATCCAGATCGCGCCGCGAGCTGCTCGCTTTCTCCTTTGAGTTTTCCCATCCTGCAATTTAGACAGTTTTAGCAACCCACATGAATTTGGGTGCTTTGTTAGCAGGTTGAGTTTTAGCAGCTTGGTTTCTAAGCTTCTTCTATTGGAAACTCCTTCTGTTGACTCGTGGCTTGATCCATTGCTCGTTTATTGAGTGGAAGGTTTCATATGCAGACTTCTGTTGATAATGAGCAGGTTGATAATGATCATGTTGATAACATTGCTCCATATATCCACATCTGCAGCAATCAGTTCCAAATCCACTTCCATATGGAAATTGATAGAGCCTACTTGACAGCTCAGGATATTGGTACCAATGATAATCGTACCAGTAACCTTCATTGTCAAGTGTTTGTCGATTTGCTCGCTGCTCATAGTGATTGTTTTGTTGTGATTGAGCAGTTTGGATGGTTCTTGGATGAGAGACTCCTTTTCTTCTGCTAGCAGTTTGCACTTTTCTTGGAGCAGGTTGGCTTCCCTTTTGATAAGCAGGTTGACCATACAGTTTCCTAGGAAGCTCAACCTTTTTATGTTCAACTGACGGCTTTAGCTGCTGCTTCTTGATAGCAAGCTTTCCATGCTCTTTCACCAAGATTGCTTGAGGTTATCGAGCTGGATTCTTCAGTTTGAGCCGCTTGTCTGGTAGAGTGTGATGAGCTTTGCTTTCAACTACTCTTTTTTCTTTCTCAAACACGACCTTCTCTTTCTCTTTGGCTCCGCTGGTTTGACCATGGAATTCAATGCCAAGCTTTATGTGAGCAGGTCTCTGGGCAGCTTGCAAGGCGTCAAGCTTTTCACCATTTTTGTTCATTTTCATCAGGACTTGTTGAAGCTTGAGCTCTTTCTGCAACAGCTTCTCATGCTCTTTTGAGAGATCCATCAGTTTGCCATTCAGGTTGTTGATTTCACTATCCCTTTCAGTGAGCATTTCTTTAAGGTGTTCTTCCCTTAAAGTTGATTGACCCATGTGGACTTTTAGGATTTTTATCTCCTTTTCTTTTGCTTCATCATATGGAGTGAAGCTTTCATTTAAGGCAGTTTTGAGTTTCAAGTTTTCATCTTCCAGCTTGGATCCTTCTATGACTACTTGCTTAAACATTTTCGAGAGCTTCTTGTAGTCATCAAGCTGTTGTTGAAACTCTTCATACGTTGGCATTTCAGGTATTTCAATACCTGCATGATCGGAGTTAGCTGAATATGAAAAAGAGGTTTCAGTATCAACCTTGTTTTGAACAAGATCGTGATCTTTTCCCATGAAGCATTCCTCATATTCAAGTTCCTCGTCAGCTAAGCGACATTCCTCCTCTTCCAATTCATCATCATCATCTTCGTCGAAGGAGGTTGAGTCTGATAATGTGGCAATTGCTTTGGCCTCTTCCTCAGCTGCGATCATGGCGTTGCGCTGCTCCTTAAGCTTTTGATCTCTTTTTGCGCGGAGCTCTTCGCGTTCAGCCTTTGATATGTCTGGGTAGTCTGACTTATAGTGATCTGGTCTGCCACATTCAAAATAGCCACCCACGGGAGTGTTAGAAGAATTGAATTTAGAGGGTTTTGATATACCTTCACCTTTCTTGTTGGAAGAAGAGGTGGTTTGATTTCTCTTGAAATCCTTGTGATATTTACAGAATGTTTTGAAACGTTTTTCAAGCTTTTCATTTCTCCTAGTCATGAGTGCATAATCTTTCAACAATTTCTCCATTTTGGAGCATAAATCCTTTGGGATTGCTCTTTCTTCTGTAATTGATGCAGCTTTGAATGCAGCATCCTTTTTCTTTCTTTTCGGGTTCAGTCTTCTTGCTTGAAGATGCTTGTTCTGACCCATGAAGTCTGATCATTTCAAACTCATTCCCTATGAGTAGATCAAATAGTTGCTCGGTTGACAGGTTGCTGATGTCCGACCTGCCACGGTGCATGGCACTGTACACATGCCAGCTTGCTGGAAGAGATTGGATAACTTTGAGGTTGAGTTCGCGCTGTGTGTATTTATCTTTCTTGAGAGTTGCGATCTCCAAAGTGATCATTGTGAATTTGTTCTTAAGCTGGTCAATGGTATCCATTGGCTGCATTTTGAATTCTTCAAATTTACTGCATGCCACTGACAGCTTGTTTTCCAGCATTTCTGTTGATCCAAGGCTTATGGCTTTTAAGGTGTCCCACATTTCCTTTGCAGTTCCAAGATTTCTTATCTTGGCCAGGTGGACTCCCTTAACTGTGCTAGAGATCAATCCTTTTGCGAAGCTGTCACGTCCAACTTCATTTCTTTCTTCGGTTGTGTATTTTTTGGGATCTTTGATCTTTGGCACATACGTTGCTTCAGAAACTTTTTCTCCAGTAACATCAGTATCGTAGGGTTCGTAGATTGGTGTTGGACCATTCTCGATGACATCCCACATCAGCACATGATGAGCTTGGAGGCACATCTTAATTCGAAAACTCCAGTCTTCATATCCCTGCACAGAGAAATCTTCGCAGACGCGGAGTAGTGAAGCTTTCATAATGACAGTTTATGTATGTATGCACAAACACAAGTCTAGTGATCTAGTTCAATTTGACACAAAAGCACAGAAAGCTTCTAGTATGCAGAAGCAGTGGTCAAAAGAACCACCGCTTTGATACCACTTGTAGGTCCCGATAAATAGTTATTGGTGTATGGGGGGGGGGAATACACCAATTAGCCAACAGTTTTGACTTTTTAAAACAATTTGATCTTACTGAGTCGTCACTACAGTATATCAGAGCAGTTTCGTTTTTCCAGCTCAATCAGTAAACTGTTGAGCTTGCAAAACTAACCTGCGTGCGGAAGTTTGGTGGAAAGATTGGCTAACAGGTTTCAAAACAGTTTTCAAAACAGTCTTCAAAGGAAACTTTAGTTTAGACAAGTGTTCATGCAAGACAGGTTACAGTGGTGCAGGTTGTGAACATGCAAACTGTGTAAATGAATAAGTAAATAACAAGAGAGACACTAGGAGTTTTTATCGTGGTTCGGAGTAAACAGCTCCTACGTCCACGCCAGATTCTGTCGAATCTGTAATCCCTTAACTTGAGATTTTTCGCTCCTTTTAACACTGGTGGAGGTCCAGTCCAAATTCAAGTCTTTCTCTTAGACTGAATCTAGCACGATCCTTGAGTCGTGTCTCTTCTTACTTACATGCAAACTATCATACAATCTTACTAACACTAATTGACTAGTGCTACTATCCAAACTGGAAAGCTGTGAATAGCTGTCGTCGTAAGGAATACAACTCAATCAACTACACTAGTTTTTCAACTTTGATGGTAGTGAGAGTGTGTGTGATGTGTTCTAGTAAGACAGTTTCCAGAAAGATTAGAAATCTACAATGATCAACACTTGGGAAAGCTCTAGTAATTTCGAGTGTTGATTGAATGAATTTCAGCTTGAGATTTCTGCAGCGTTTCGGCTTGTATATTGAGTTTCCCGTACTTCAATCTGGAATGAGTTAAGGTATTTATAGAGAAGCATTTGAAATAGAGCCGTTGGAAGTGTGTCAGGATTTGCAGTACCGCACACTGACACAATTCTTGTCATTGGGTGAGAACAGGTTTCTCAACCACAGCTCAGGTTGGTCTTCACAGGTCGAGCTTCCTATACCTCGAACTGTCTTCAGTCTTCTGTAACCTTCGTGTGAGATCTTCTGGCATGGTAAGAGCAGGTTACATAGACAATTTATTTAATGGAACAGTATGACAGATTGGGTGGTTTAGGTACCAGGTTGCACTTCCAACCTTGACCTTTACATGAGCAACCTGTCCGAGTAAAGCTTGACTGATCCAAACACGGAGACCAGCCTGTTCCACTTAAAACCTATATCTAAGTGTGGTTTCTAATAGCATTATCAAAACTCAGTTTCAAAGGGTTCCCAACAATGGCCAAAGTCATCGGAGAGTTCGCCCGGCCCACTTTTCCATCTTCCTCATCTGCCATTGTTCGCCCTAAAGAGGTTAGGGACGCGGAGTTGAAACCACAACACCAGAATCTGCTGCCTACCTACCACGGCATCGCCAATGAAGATGCTCTCACCTTTATACGAGAGTTTACTTCGACGGTGCAATCCTTTCCATTGGGGAACATTTCAGAGGATCAGCTGAAGATGAAGTGTTTTCCATTATCACTAAAGGATCGTGCTAAGATGTGGTATCTAACCCTCCCGGAAAATTCATTGTCAACATGGAAAGAAGTCTGCGAGAGATTAATGCTCAAATACTACCCCAACCGAAAACTCAAGAAATCCGGTCATAAATAATGAATTTTGAGCAAGGAGCCGATGAGTTGTTCCATGATGCGTGGGAGAGGTTCCAAGAGTTGCTTGAGCAGTGCCCACATCGCCAACTGGTTCCTAAAATGCTTTGCCAATATTTCTACGAAGGATTACAACAGACGAATCAATTCATGGTGGACAGCACAGCCGGAGGGAACATAGCGGTCAAGATGGCCGATGAGCTGAACGAGATTTTCAAGACCCTTGCTGTAAGCTCTCGACTCAAGCTAGTTCGACCACGGAGAAAGCAAGTTAGTGTGGTGATTTCTGAAGACACTAGTGTAGATTTGAGAAAGCAAGTGGAGGTGATGGCAAGAAAGATGCAGGAATTGGAGAGCTCGCCACTAACTCCTCCTGTAAAGATTCTTAAGAAAACGCAACCACAAGTTCAAGTACAAGAGCAAGAATAAGTAAAGGAACTTATGGTGTGCGATATTTGCAAAGAGTTTGGGCATTACCCCGATAGTTGCCCTAGCATGGGGGAGTTTACTTATGAAGGAGGAGCTGAAGTATATGCAGCTCAAGGCTATCTACCTCAACAAGGTTATTATCCTCAAGCTCCTCCTCAACAAGCCGCAACGGGACGCATCCAACAATAAGGTAATGGAGTTGGCACTAATTACCCGTCCCGTAGACCACCATCTCAAAACTACCAATATCATTCCTACTCTCCATAATACCCGAATCAACCATATTATCTTCCACCAAACACCTATTATCCTCAACCACAATCCCTTTTTACCAACCCATGCCATTCTATCAACCTCCACCATACATTCCTCCTCAACAACCTTACTATCCTGTGCCTCTGCCTCAACAATACCCTCCTCAAAACACTCGTCCTCAAAATCAACCTCCTCAAAACACTCGTCCTCAAAATCAACCTCCTCAAGTTCCACCACCTAACCCTCAAGTGCTGCCACCACATCCTCAAGAGACACAAGAAGCGGTGAATAAACGCTTTGAGATGCAAATTGGTCAAATGGCGACTCAAATTCAACAAAGTTTGCAGCAGCATAAGAGTCCGGGCCAAGGGACGTAAGTTCACCAAGTTCAGGCCATTGCAGTGTTCCGGAATGAGGAGACAGTGGATAACGGGGTCGGAAATCCCGTTCACATGAGCAAATCTGCAAGAACGAGTGAGCAGTCGCTCGCCTATACTGAGCGGCCGCTCGAACAATCCGCAAGAATGAGTGAGCGGCCACTCATTGGTACTGAGCGACAGCTCAATACGGACAAGCTCGGCACGCAGTTTAGTACTCACCCTAAGATGGAATCTACCCTCCACAAAGCTTCCAATCCATATAAACCACCTCTTCCTTTTCCAAGTAGGGTGAAGAAGGTGAAGGAGGATCACAAGCCTGTTTGCTATCTTGATTCTTTTCCTAAACTAGGTGATCCCAGAAGTTTCAACTTAAATATTACCTTGGATAGTGGAGAGGTTGTGTCGGGCATGATGGATTTAGGGGCAGCAGTAAACTTGATGCCACATTCGATTTTTTAAAAGTTGACGTCCAAGAATCTTAAGGAGACTGACATTCGTATAGAGTTAGCAGATGGTACTTTAAGTCATCCGTTGGGCATTGCAGAAGATGTCACTATCATTGTTCAAGGCATTCGAGTTGTAGCTGATTTTGTAGTGCTTAATGAGGGACGAGGAGCTAGGAGCATGAAAGGTCACCTTCTCTTGTTAAGACGACCGTTCATGGCCACTACGCAAACTCGCATAGATGTTGCCACTAGGATGTTGAGCATGGCTGGCGCGGGAGGATCAGTCACATTCTCGGTTTTTGAGGGGACACACGCTACTTCTACTTCTTTTAATCCTAAATGTTCTTATGTTCATACTATTAATGATCTGGATAACGGAAGTGTTGTGCAGGCCTTACAAGCTGAAATTCTAGATGAGGAGTTTCTTGAGGAAGAGTTTTATAGTTATGTTGATGAAGATGAGGTCATTATTGATGAATTCTTACGCAACTTGAACGAAGTAGAAGAGGTAGACGAGGCTTGTTTGGAGAGTTTGCCACAAGAAGAACACATTGTCAACGTGTTTCTCGGTACTTTGCATAATGAAATTCAAGATAAGAGGGAACCTCTGATAAGTGTGGGGGAGACGAGTATTGTGGAGGAGCCCATGCTGAATTTTCAAGTAAATGTGGAGGACCGGCTCAACAATGGATCAAGGATGGTCAATGAATCTTTCCAATTCATAAAAGCTACCAAAGAGACCAAAGGATTCGATCCGTTGTTAGCCGCAAAGGGATTTGGTTAATAAATGCCTAATGCATCGAGCTAATGACGCTAAACAAGCGCTTCGTGGGAGGCAACCCATATTTTCGTAATTTTTCTTTTTGAACTTTTGTTAGTTTTAGTATTAACTTTTCATTTTGTTTTCTAGGTTAAGCAAGGATTTTTGTTGGACCGGCATTCTTCCTCGACAATCAAGATCGAGAGACGATTTCTCATATCCACCACCACCTTGAGCATATTGGTATATGTGTTTTTCTTTTTGTTTTGTGTTTTGAGTTTTGTGTTTTGTGTTTTGTTTTTATGTGATTAGTGGATATTACGCTTTTCGTGTGTTTTGTTTTTGTTGTGTAGGTACTTAACTTTGGAGTTCGTGTGACTCGTGAAGATTAGTGCCGTTTATGTCGTCAATTTTTGTGAAATTTTCTTAACTCTCTCTCTCTTTTAAATTTTTAGTGCAATGAGGACATTGCTTGTTCTTAAGTGTGGGGGAGGGGGGTTAGAAACTTTTTAGTGATGTTATTTATTTTCTTGTTTTGTGAAGCAAGCTTAAATCTTTTGTTTTGTGTCTTAGCATGTTGTTTGGGTCATTTCAAGCATCAGTGAGAAGTTGTGATGATGGGCTAATGATGTGATTTTTGATGTTGATTGAAAAAGAAATGTGAGTTGAAAAATGAAATGTGAAACATGTCATTGTTTGCTAAGCATGATTGGTAAAAGTAGACTTGTAGCCTCTTATGAACATGGATCATTGAGCCTATTTTGTGTGAGATTTGAGCCTTGTGACTATTACATCATATTATAGTCATTTTTCTTTTGAGTGTGTGAATATTCAAGAATGCATTTTTGTCTCTAGAACTTGCGTTGGTTTCTCCCTTGAGATTACATAGTGTGCTTTATGATGAAGAAAGGATCTTAGGCCGTTTTTCTTAGCCTTTCTTATCCTTTTTCCTTATCCTAATTCACTCATATTATCCTAGTTAGCCCCTTTGAGCCTAGAGGTCGATTTAGACCTAACGTTTCGTTAAAAAGCCTTGGGATAGGAAGAACTTTTAGATATTATGAGATATATTCATTGAAAATATGGGAAAAGAAAAGAGGGAATGATCTTGGTGCTTAAATGACTTTCTACCTACATGAGCTCTAGTAAAAAAAAAAAAAGTAAAAAAGGGGGGGGGGGGGAAGTTGAATAAGAGCAAAAGTAGGTATAAAGAAAAGATGAAGATGTATATGTTTTGGTTATGATTTGAGCTTTATTGTGATATGACTTGAAATAGTGTGGGGGGATTGAGTGTTGGAATGAGAGTAAAAAGAGAGTAAATAAGCCTTTGGGGATTGCTAACTCACTTTAGCTAAATTTTCTTACCTACCAAAGAGCCTACATTACAACCAAAAAGAAAGTCCTATTTGATCTTTGTCTTAAGCACATATTTAAGTAGTGGAGAGGTGAGACGATATGCAAGCATATGGTAGGCAATTTGTGTGACTTGAATTGAGTGTTTCTTTGTCCTAATTTAAACACTTGAGAGATGAGAGTTCACTTACACATTTATACCCATGTTGTGAGGATTTATGTTCAAGAGGTTGGAAGTTGAAACTAGCTATGACTTGCTTAGTGGATGGTGACTTGTTTTGCATGATACTTCTTATTTTTTTTATTTTTTTTTTAAAGTTTTTGAAGCCGAGTCATTATCATTCCTTAAGCTCATGTTTGAAAATGGTTTGAATGATTTTGCTTGAGGACAAGCGAGGAGTTAAGTGTGGGGGATTTGTTTCATGTGTTTTTGTGTGTATTTTGTTAGTTAAATTGAGTGTGTTTTGTTTTGGTTTTTGTTACTTTTATGTGTTTATTATGCTCAAGTGTAGGAAAGGTGAGTTCGGGGGTTAAGGTGGCGAAAGAATTGAGAAGAGGAGGAAAAGCTCAAAAGAAGGAGAAAATAAGGAAGAAAATCCGCAGCAAGAGGCTGGCGGCCGCTCACCCATAGCTGGCGGCCGCTCAGCCAGGATTTTGGAGGAGTTCCGCAGAAGGCAGTAAGCGGCCGCTCACTGTAGCTGGCAGTCGCTCACTCTGGCCGACTTTAGTATTCTATTTCCTTGTTAGATTAAGTTTTTTTAAACCTATATACATGTAACCTTTGGGGAACGAAAATAGAACTTCTCTCTCTTATTTTCAGCCTTTAAAACTCTAGATTAATTTAGATTAGCTTTTAAATATTGCTTTGAATTCAAGATTTAATTCAGATTTAATTCAAGTTCTTCGTTCTTTCTTTCGTCTTCGATTCGTAAGTTTAGTTTATGCTCTTAGATTAATTTTATTTGCTTTCTTTACTTGCATTGATTAATTGCTTTCATTAGTTTAGATTAATTTACTAAGATTAGATTTAATTGCTCTCTAGTTTCTTAGATTTATTTTCAAGCATGTTAAGCTTTATTTGCTCTAGCTTAGATTTAATTGCTTCCTTTATTGCTTTCCTTCAATTCATGCCTAGATAGATTTATTACTTTTCTCTTAGTTTAATTCTTTCTCCCGTGTGACATATGGGAGTTCTTTTATTTGCTCTTAATTGCTTTCTTTTACGCCGAGACAGAGAGAGAGCGTCAGTTGTGGGAGTTACGCCGGAACAGCAGCCATCTCACCGCAGCCAGAGAAGCTGGAAGTCGACGAGGAAAACCGAGGGGGAGCATTGCCCCAATTTTCGAAATTGGGTTTAGTTCAGCGGGCCAGGTTTTTGGACTGAAGGGCTGGGCTGGAATTCTGGGCTGAACAGAAGACGGGCCGATAATCTGGGCCGAGTTCACTTGGTCCAGTGGGCCGAGATTATTAATTTTTTAAACCAGAAGTTGATTAATTTAATTAGTTATTTACAAATCCAACTCGAAATTAATTATGTGGTTCAAGGTACCACTAGTAAAAATATTACTACACCCTCTAATGATAATTTTTAGAGATTAATAATTCATGAGTGAATTATTTTACGTGCTTAAATATTTAACTTATAGAAATAAGTTAATTTAACCAAGAATTTAATAATCAAGTTTTATTGATGAGAGCTAATCAATTATACGATTAAAATTAATTGTTGAGAAGCTCCTCAATTAAATTAATTCCTAGCTAAGATTAAATCAAGTAGTGATTTATTAAGAAATACACCTAATAAACCGTTCTTATAACGGGATTAACAACTCGAGCCTAGATAGTAGTGACAACGTCACTTAAAAATTTAGAATAATCTCCGAGGAGACATAGAGCTAGAATTATCCGATAAGCTTTTATCGTTTGAGTTAAGAATCTTACTGCATTCTTTAATCAAAGGTCAAGCGAAGAAGGAGCAGTAGCCAAGGCGAAGCTAGAACTCAACAACAGTTAAGAGAAGCAAGAGAGGTGGGCTTTCTTTTAAAACAAAGCGTGTTTTATTAGTTGATATAGCTCTTTTAAAGTATTGCCATGCCATAAAATGTTTTGTTTTTGTATGATGCCTATCTGCTATTAGTTATACCAATGTTATTTAATCGAATTCGGGTCCCTGTATGGCTAGCTGCTATACTTGGATTAGTGTACACAGTGGTCGAATCGTCTAGTGTGACGATCGATCAGGTGACGAGTGAGGTGGCCACCTCCTCGGGCACCACAGGTCGGATATGGTGGATTACTAAAGAAATTGGACTGCGCAGTCACTTTTGAGAACTAAGAGATTTTAGTGAACATAGACTTTTAAGCAAAACCCTATGCTTCACCCATTATGGATGACAATAAAATCAGTTTTGGGCAAAGTGTTCACTGAGTACAATTTGTACTTAGCCCTGTACATTGCTTTTAATGTGCAGGTTGAGCAAGTTGAAGCGGAGTGGCGGAGCTTTTGTCAATTTAGTGAAGATTTAGTTGTTGAAAACTCTTGGTAATACATGTCTTCATACGTGTATTTATAGCCATATTTCCGCTGCGTACACTCTGATATTCTTAAGTTCCTTTCGATTGGTTGTATTATGAGTCAAAATCGTGACAAACATTGCCCTATTTTATCAGTTATAAGTATCAGTTTATCTAGTAATGAGATTGCCTTGAGAGTCGATTCAAAGGATGTTTTTAATTCATCCGTTATTTCATATTCATATTTTATAGTTACGAATTTACCAAGCTTAGCTATTTACTTAGCAAAGTGCGGTCGTGACAGAGTGGTATCAGAGCACTAGGTTGCTGTGAAATCCAAGAGTCTTCTTCAAAGTAAAGTCTAGACTTGAATCGCTAGACTTAATAGAGTTATTTGACAAAAGCTTGGCACTCCAATTCATCACGCTCAATGAGGTAAAGGTAAATGTTTTCTTCAAAGTAAATGAAAGTTAGAAACTCTACTTTTAAAAGAACTTAGTAGAGACTTGTCCTTTGATCAATTACAGAGAAAAGAGATTCCACAAGAGAACATAGTTGCTTAGTCGTGTACATGAGTAAGCATGCTTGAATTTAGGATTCGAAACGAGGTTTTCTTTTCCTAGCGATCAAGAAGAATAGACAGAGAATATCGCAAGAACAAAAGGAGTCAGGGCAAGAAGCACGACGCGAATCAAGTAGCAATTCAAATCGAAGAGATTGTTATCCGTTATCCAAGGCGATCGAATAACTTAAGGCTGCTGATGCCTTTAAATTTAGCATACACCAACACTAAAGTTAGAATAATATACACAGTGGCAAAATATATAAGTCCACTCCAAACCCCAAGGATGTTACTGCATACTTGGACAGAAAAATATAAGTTAATAAGAGAGAGAAATAAATCTCTAAGACAAGATGAGTTCATATACTATTAAATATAGTAGTGAGAACTATGGCGTAGTGCTTTTGAGGCGAATGACAAATTCACTAAAATGTTGCAACCAAATTGCAACTTTTATGAGAAATAGGAATTTAAAGAAGAGTTGTTCTTTTAAAAAGGGTTAAGCCATACCTGGGATGCCCTTGCATCCTACTTCGCTAGATGTTTTCAAGCCATAATGATCAATCGTCGAGACGATGCTAGAAAAGGAAATAAATTAGAGAGTTTATACCCACACGCTGGTATGCGTCGTTAGCAACAGTAACATTTCTGATTGCCAGCTAGTTCCCCCATAAGAAGTAAGTGAATAACAATCTCCTACATTAAGGATTAATCAGTCGGAGAATCGATGGAGTTATGGAGATAGTAAATTAAGGATAACCTTACGTGCTAATGCCTATGATGTGGCATATTCCATTTTGATTCCCTTGAAGCCAATAAAGCCCATGGTTTCCCTAAAGATGACAAGTTGGGAAAGTTTTGAGCTAAAACATAAGTTTTTCCAAACCTTGAAAACCTTATTTTCGTCATTCGTTGACAAAGCCACCAAAGTACGACGGATGGTCCCCTACTGAGGAGGTGCTTATGTGGAACTGACCACTCCACATAATCTCAATCTCAGTAACATCATTCGTAGACCAGAATTCATATGGGTATTTGCAAGAGGGTATTTCTTTTCGATCCCTTGTCATTTCGGTTTTACCCTCTGACTATGTTTTCCACAATGATCTGGAAATTTACTGAGGAAACCATTTGATTAAATATCATGGCGGAATTAAAATATTCCTATGAAATTACCTCCTAGTAACACTTCACAAGCTATTTCATTTCGTATTGACTTCCTTGTGAAACAATGAGACATAAGAATTTAGCCACCCGAAAGTACGGGGTACGACAAAAGAATAGTGCCCTTGGGGAATGCTAAAAGTTGGTAACTAGATCAGAATAAAGAGAAATCTAGACCTGGAATAGAAAGAATTGAGACCCAGTATCCTAAGGAAAATAGACCCGGAATACACAGATAATTAAGAAATATCAACAAAAGATTTAAGTTGATATAGAGTTGTAAGGAGCCTTAAGAATCCCTAAGAAGATCTTAAGCACCCAAACAAATAAATGGAAGGGTCGAATACAAGTAGTACAACCCATATCAGTATGGAGATCAGTTTTAGAGGCGCATGTAGCAAGTAAATCAAGAGAGTTAATACGCTTGTCTAGTTGGTGGCTGAGACCAGTTAACAGCGAGAATCTATTAAGCTTAAGGGATTAAAGACAGGCGTACTCACGAGTTAGAGGAGTTCGTAAATCAGTAGCATTTGAGATGTGAATTTAACTAGATCGAGTAGGCAGATGAGTTAAATCAAACATGTGAGTTAGTTCCGTATGAGGAGTTTTGAGTTCTCTAGATAAGGAGTAGCGAAATACCATAACCACACGAGGGAAGTCCTGGTCATGTCGATGAATTAGAATCCACAGAAGAAGCAGATGGAATGTAGTAACATATGATAAATCAGAACGTCTAGTTAAGGATTTCCCTGTTCCGAGGGAGAAGGACCTGTAAGAGTGTCCATTCAATTCAAAGTGAAATTATTTTGTTCTTACAAGAGAAGTTGAGAATAGTAGGATGTTCTTAAGAATAAGAACGCATGCCAGTACTTAAATACTAAAGGAGTGGAAACGTAGAGATATGATAAGTATCGAGAACTAGAAATAAAATACAGCGTAATACGAGATGAGGGTAGCCACCCTATGTTCATAAATGAAACTAAGACTTCCTAAGTGAGGAATAATGATTTAAAAGAGGCTTAAAGGGGCATTGACTAAAAGAGAGATTAATGTCCTAATCTAAAAGATCAACAGGAACCTCAAGATAGACAAAACCGTTAAGAACAATACAAGGTGAGAAAGCATTTTAGCCCAAGTAACTTTCCATTGAAAGGAGAAAGAGAAACGCCACGGCAGTTTTTCCCAACCACCACCCCAACTCCCACCTTATAACCGACAACGGTTTATGTACCAGTGATGACAGTAGGCGAAGGCCTATGCGATGAACCAAGAATCAAGGAAACCTAGCAGGTGTGGGCATGCCCCACAATATACCTGTTATAGTTTCATTCGATATGAGAGCTTATCATTCTTTAATCGCTAAAGCATGTGTAGATAACACAAGGTTGATGACGGAACAAATAGAAGCGGATATTAGAATCACGTCACCGGTAGAAGAAACTATCACTCTTACACATCGTTGTTCGAATCTATAATTGAACGCAGGTTCACATTAGTTTCTAGATAACAATCTTAACATCATACCGATAAAAGACGTAGATATAATTTAAGGAGTGAGTTGGCTAGCTGAGAACTACGCCACTATCCTCTATAAGGAGAGACAACTCTCTTTTCGAATTCGGGAAATGAGCCTATAGTTTTCCATGGGGTCGCTATGAATAATCGAAAATCAGTTATTCCTGTTCTCCAAGTAACGACCATGATGAGAAAAAAGGATATCTGGCTAACCTTGTTAGCTGAATAAGGAGCCGAAGGATGAGAAGGAAAGAAAAGTAAATAACGTGGTATCCATTCCAGAATTTTCTGACATTATTTTTTTCTTTTCAAAACGTATTACCAGGGCTACCGCCATATAGAAAGATAGAATTTACTATCGATTTGGAACCCAGATCAACTCCTATATCCAAAACACCATATGGGGTGGCCCCGCAGAAAATAGAAGAACTTAAAGTACAACTCCAAGAGCTACTAGAACTGGGTTTCATCAGACCTAGCGTTTCACCATGGAGAGCACCTGTGCTATTTGTGAAAAAGAAAGACGGTTCCATGAGAATGTGTGTAGATTACCGAGAGTTGAACAAGCTCACTATCAAGAATAAGTATCCTTTGCCTAGAATCGATGATCTGTTTGACCAACTCAAGGGAGCAAGCGTATTTTCGAAAATTGATTTGAGGTCAGGCTACCACCAATTGAAATTCGACCAAAAGACATACCCAAGACAGTTTTTTTTCGAACCAGATATGGCCACTATGAGTTTGTAAGTTGTGCCGTTAGGATTGACCAAAGCACCAGCAGTATTCATGGATCTAATGAATCGTGTTTTTCATCCTTACCTAGACAAATTCATTCTAGTTTTCATAGATGACATCTTAATTTATTCAAAGAGCGAGAGGGAGCATGAGGAACACTTGAGAGCAGTGTTAGAAACCTTGAGAATAGAGAAACTTTATGCCAAATTCAGCAAGTGTGAGTTTTGGCTTAGAAAAGTGCCATTTTTAGGACACAGTGTATCATCCAAGGGAATCAAGGTTGATCCTACAAAGGTTGAAGCGGTGCAGAACTAGAGATCTCTATCAACACCAAACAAAATTCACAGTTTCTTAGGATTAGCTGGTTACTATCAGAGGTTCATAGAAGGATTTTCCAAAATAGCAAGGCCAATGACACAACTATTAACGAAAGGAATCAAGTTTGTGTGGACTCTAGAATGCGAGTCAAACTTTCAACAGTTGAAAGAAAAACTGACAACCGCACCAATTCTGGTAGTTCCAGAACCAGAGAAGGAATACGTGATTTATACCGATGCATCGAAGAACGGACTTGTTTGTGTTCTGATGCAAGAAGGGAAGGTGATAGCATATTCATCTCGACAGCTTAGACCTCATGAGCTTAATTATCCAACCCACAACTTAGAATTAACTGCAGTTGTGCATGCTCTAAAGATTTGGATACACCACCTCTATGAAGTTCGGTGTGAAATTTTTTCACGGATCACAAAAGTCTCAAATACTTCTTTGAACGATGAGATGTTAATATGAGACAAAGAAGGTGGCACTAGTTAGTGAAAAACTACAACTGTAGGATCAACTATCATCCGGGCAGAGCCAACTTAGTGGCAAATGCTTTGAGTTGTAAGACTCGCAGTTAACATTTCTTCGAACGAATGAGGAGACACTCATTCAAGAGTTCAACAAAGTGAGCTTAGAAGTTTTGTTGCATTTTGAGACCACATTTCTATTAATTAAGTTACATTGATATGAAAACTTCGTCAAAACAAGTATTAGTTACATTCTTATTTCCGGTTGGAATAAAATCTCAAAGAGAGGATTCCTTAATAATTATTACCTGGTAGAAGCAATTAGTGAATTGCATCTTACGTGAGTAATTAGTTATTTAAATTAGTACTTGAATAGGTTCAATGACCAAGCAAGTGCTTAGTAGTCCTGACAATTTTGATTAAAAGCTTAATCAAGGCAAGATTTCTTCAAGAAGATGATGTACTGGTAGTATTTTCTAGATAGAATCAAATAGCAATTTGATTAATATGATTCTTAGATAACAACTGCATAGACGATCAAGACAAATGGACTTTCAAATTAAGCAAACGAGTAGTGCTTCTCATTAATGAGTATATAGATTATTGGGCCAAACCCATTAGATAATCTATTGGGCTTAATCATTTAGATGAATTAGAAATCGAAAGCCAATAATCTTAGGCCCAGGAGAGTTATTTTTTTTTTCCTAAGAGTCTAGTTGCTAATTAAGAAATCATCGCCACCTTAACTAGCGCCTGATTTAAGAAATCAAATCCTGGATGAAGCGCTTAAGAAGGTACGATTGCAAATAAGAATGGGAGAGCCCAAACATTATTGCAAGGAAGCATGCAGACCATACAATTGCGGTTGGAGAGAGATTGTGCTTTCCACACAACAAGGGACTTAGGAATGAAGTTCCGAGCAAAACTCATGATGTACCATACATCGACTACCTTGGAAGTACAAAGATGTACCAAGACCTTAGGAAGAAATTCTGGTAGGAAAGGATGAAGAGAGACATAGCTTCATTTGTTAGAAGGTGCCTCGTCTGTCAACAAGTGAAAGCTATGCACCAATGACCTTATGGCAAGTTGCAACCCCTAGAGATTCCACAGTGGAAATGGGATCATATCACCATGGATTTTGTGATAGGATTACCTAAGTCGAGAAGAGGGAATACAACTATCTGGGTAATTATAGACCGTCTAACCAATAGTGCTCACTTTATTCCAATTCCGATAACTCATACATCGGAGAAATTGGCCCAACTATACGTTCTAGAAATCATACGCTTGCATGGTGTGCCAATTTCGATCATGTTGGACCGAGATTTGAAATTCACATTGAGATTCTGGATGAGCTTACAAAAATAATTGGGCACCAGATTAAATTTTAGTACCACTTTCCATCCTTAGACGTATGGACAACCGGAGAGAACAATTCAGACCCTCGAGGATATGCTAAGAACAGTTGTGCTCGATCGAGGCGGTCACTGGGAGCCAGTGTTACCCCTGATCAAATTTACCTACAATAACAGCTATCAGGCGACCATAGACATGGCCCCATACGAAGTATTGTATGGAAGAAAGTGTAGATCACCACTTTATTGGGATGAAGTAGGTGATAGAAAAATACTAAGCCCTGAGGCGATCGGTGAGATGATCGAGACTGTGCGTCAAATCAGAAAGAAAATTAAGGAGGCTCAGGATAGACATAAATCCTATGCTGATAATCGACGAACTGGACTTCAATTTAAGATAGGAGACAAGGTATTTTGAAAGTATTTCCTTCCAAGGGGATAATGAGGTTCGGTGTCAAAGGAAAGCTGAGATCTCGTTTTATCGGACCATACAAAATTCTAGATAGAATAGGTCCAGTAGCATATAGATTAGCACTACCGCCAAGTTTTAGGAACGTGCACAATGTTTTCCAAGTTTCACAGCTCAGGAAATACGTGCATGATCCGAAGCACGTGATTCACCAAGATGAAGTAGAACTCAATCCAGACTTGAGCTATGAGAATAGGCCAGAAGTAATTTTAGACCACAAGGTATAACAGCTCAGAACTAAATTGATCATCTTGGTAAAGATTTTGTGGAAGCATCACGGGCAAGAAGAAGCCACATGGGAGCTTGGGGATAAAATGGATGAAAAATACCTAGAGCTATTTAATTAAGGTATGCAAATTTCGGGATGAAATTTCTTTTAAGGGGGGTAGGATGTAACGTCTCGTATTTTTCTATCTATCTAGAAGTGATTAGAGAAAATTATCCACTTTTAGTGGAGTAATTTCACTTAGTATAGTAGAATTATCTAGAAGAAATTCTATAATAAATCGAGTAGCTACTTGATCCCTAATAATTCTTAATTAACTATTGAATAATCGAGTAGACACTTGATTTCAATATTTGATTAAATAGTAAATTATTGCTTGTTATAAGTTAACAAGTTCAATCGATTCTAGTGTTTCGATTAGTTATCCTCAAAAAATATTAATACGATATTGAGCCAAGCTCATTAGTAAATTAATTATGGGATCAAGCCCACTTCACACTCAATGTGGGGCTAGGCCCAATTAAATAGAGGAACGGCTATTCAGCCAAAATCCATACAACAACTAATAACAATAAGAATTAGATTACAAAGGTTACAAGTCAATATTTGTGTGCTAGTCAGTATTAATGAAGACCTACAAAAAGAGCTACACGTTTTCTAATTCAAGGAAAAGGGGGAACACAAATCTTCTTTCTGCAACAAATCTTCTTCTTCTTCAAAAAATCTACTTCTATCAAATCTCAGCGAATCAGCTACAGTTGCAGCAGCAGAGCCCCAAAAACCTGCAAATAAGAGAGTAAATCAGCTTTAAATAAAAGTAAGATTTGGGGGAAGATTCTATTCAGAGAATTAACCAACCATTTAGATACCCCTCCAACATGATTACACACTACCACAGTTCTACACTTCACCCAGAATCTGAAACATAGAGAGATAACAAAGTGAGAGAGTAGGAGACCGAAAGTGAGTGGAAGGGAGAAGTTGGGGCAGCAACTCACTAAAGAAGCAACATAAGGAATACCAGTCAAGAGAAGAGGAAGGAATTCCCCAACTGCAGCAGCCACTCACCTCTCTTTCCTCCCTAGGTAACATTCCATAACACCCAACTCTTGAAGAGAATAAAAATGCTATTGTTTTCTTCCAAGTAATGAATTTACTGAGCATAAACTAGATAATCACAACCCATAAACTAGCATGCTCGACCACAACGCCATGTTTCCAGTTTCTACAACCAAGAAAACCAATAAAATATGTGCTTTCAATTCCTTAGAATAGAACTAGGAGCAGTTAACTGCCTTTAGGCAAAACAAGAAAAAGAAAGGGAAAATCTTGTGATTAAAGTATTTCAAGTGCTAGAACGTAAGATACGAGAAGCATGCTCGAATTTAGAATTAGTAAAAACACATAAGCTTATGCATAGTCTGAATTTATAAACCTAAACTAGAGACCTACTTTCAGCAAACCAAACAGAAACTATCAACATAAGATCATCAAAACACAAAATTTTCGAAATTGGGTTTAGTTCAGCGGACCAGGTTTTTGGACTGAAGGGCTGGGCTGGAATTCTGGGCTGAACAGAAGACGGGCCGATAATCTGGGCCGAGTTCACTTGGTTCAGTGGGCCGAGATTATTAATTTTATAAACCAGAAGTTGATTAATTTAATTAGTTATTTACAAATCCAACTCGTAATTAATTATGTGGTTCAATGTACCACTAGTAAAAATATTACGACACCCTCTAATGATAATTTTTAGAGATTAATAATTTACGAGTGAATTATTTTACGTGCTTAAATATTTAACTTATAGAAATAAGTTAATTTAACCAAGAATTTAATAATCAAGTTTTATTGATGAGAGCTAATCAATTATACGATTAAAATTAATTGTTGAGAAGCTCCTCAATTAAATTAATTCCTAGCTAAGATAAATCAAGTAGTGATTTATTAAGAAATACACCTAATAAACCGTTCTTATAACGGGATTAACAACTCGAGCCTAGATAGAAGTGACAACGTCACTTAAAAATTTAGAATAATCTCTGAGGACACATAGAGCTAGAATTATCCGATAAGCTTTTATCGTTTGAGTTAAGAATCTTACTGCATTCTTTAATCAAAGGTCAAGCGAAGAAGGAGCAGTAGCCAAGGTGAAGCTAGAACTCAACAGCAGTTAAGCGAAGCAAGAGAGGTGGGCTTTCTTTTAAAACAAAGCGTGTTTTATTAGTTGATATAGCTCTTTTAAAATATTGTCATGCCATAAAATGTTTTATTTTTGTATGATGCCTATCTGCTATTAGCTATACCAATGTTATTGTAATAGCTGTAAAAATCCGTATTTGGAAAAATTAAAATTCCGAAGGAGGAAATAAATTTTCTGAGTATTTGAGATCAAGCACGGACGAAAATGAGCTTATGAGAATTTTTATAATATGTTGGAATTATTCCAATGAAATCTCAAGAATTTTTGAGAATGAAGGAATTATGGCAAGGCAAGAAATTACCCGGAATGATTTCCGGAGAATGTTATTCTGTAAATATTTTACGGAAATAAGACGAGATGTGTGACTTAGTAGTAAAAGACTACATGTATTCATAATAGTGCAAGTGGGAGGAATTAAAAAAAAAAGAGGGAAGAAATTGTGTTGTGTGTGTGTGTTACGTGTAGAGAGAGAGAGAGAGAGAAGAGGGTGTTGTCCTCTCTCCTACCTCACAATTATACTTAGCACTCATCACCACCATGACCACCACACACCCACACCACTCTCCCTCATTTGCAGACCATCTCTCTCTCTAAGATCATCTTCCTCATCCCTCTCTCTAGAATCTCGCCGGAAAATCTACCCTACTCACCGGAGCTCCAATCGGCCACTTCCCGACCTCCGATCGACTCTAAAATTCAGCCACAAGCTCCTCTCAACCTCTAAATTTATAATATGTAGAAAGATTCATGATCAAGAAGATCTAAGTTTGACTTGCAAGGTTCAAAAGTTGGGTGATCAAACAAGTGTTCGAATTTCATCAAGCTTGAGGTAGTTCTTGTTTCCTCTGGTTCGAACTTGATTTCATGTTGTATAATATGATTCGAACTCCCCTCATCATGATTAAGATTCGGCCTTCTCAAGAAAAGTTCATGAATGATGATAATTCTTTCATATTTGTGTTCCTCTCATCATTTGAAGATCATCTATGTATGTATTGTTGAAGCTCCCTTCGATTTCCTTCATAACCAAATGAGTATAGCTATTATATGAACTTCCTTTATGATGTTCTTGAGCTCAAATGATGGTTTAAGATGAGTTAGAGCCGAACCCGTAAGCATTCTTCACGTTTTTGATTCGGACATTTTATCGAACAGTTGGCGTGCATGTTTTGTTCAGTATTTTCGAACCCTTTCCCGACTCTATCTCATTTCGGATCCTAAATAAAAGTTGTAGCTCATGTTCTCAGCTATCCGTAGCCCAAATTTCGTCTCGATCCAAGTTCATATACATCGATTATGACCAATTGAAATTCACATCTCATGTCTTTTGAAATCTGGAAATCAGCCCACTTGCGGGCTAAACTGAGAACAGATCGTTTGAAATTTGACATCAATTATTCTTCCATGTTGAAGTACGTTCCTTTCGCTTTCCATAGATATTTCGTTCACTCAAAACGGAGTTCGTATGAATTTATTATGATTTTTCAAAGTTTGTATCTTCAATCTGGAAATTCCGACGAACAACTTCTGTCCCGTTTTTCCAACCACGTTTTGACCACTTTCCTTTGGTCGAATGAAGAAAAGTATAACTAGAAAGTTGTTCCTTGTTTTCTGAACTTCAGTTTTGATAGCTCATTCATTCGAATCCATCAAGAAATGCGTGAAAAATCCTCACTCAAAGTTGGTACCAAAATCTGCCAAAATTTTCGATTTTCAGATTCCGAGTTCTGGGAATAAATGCTTCAAACTCCCAGCTCACTCATGGGAAAATTCTGAAACTTAAACATGTCATAGCCCTATGTGTTATCTTTCCAAATCAATATCATATGCTCTGTTTCGATTTATATTGAGTGAGAAACAATTATTTTCCTAGAGAGTCGTAGAATTTCCAAATTCTCTTAGAATGTTGAACTTGTGTTTTTCATATGACGGACCTTCTACTGCTTTGTTAAGCGTCTTGATCGAGTCTTGGGACTAGTTCGAATGGAGAAATTGAGTTCTCATTTGAATTAGTCGACTTTAGCTGATTTTAGATAATTTAGAATTATCGAGTAGACTTATCGAACGTTGAGGCCATGCCGAATTTTCCGGGTGGACTTTTCTGTCTTCTCGATTAATATATTTCTAAGACGCGATACGAACTAGAAATAGCATATTTCTCCAAAATTAGAATATCTATTAAGGCGATTCTTTTTCCTAAAGGTCAATCGCAAGACGAGGGCCAAGGAACGTGAAGAAGAACCAAGAATCGCTCAATCATTTCTGTATAACCAGGTGGGCGTTCTAACAAAGAAAATTATATTGTTGCTATAATGAAGCATGTTTTGAAAATAAAGCAAGTTGACTCAAAACCCTTTCATGCATAAAATATTTTTGGTTTTATGTGTGATGTCTATCTGTGTTGGATTGCCAACGTTATATCGATCGAGCCTGAGTTAGACAAAGGTGGCTAGCCAGGTGATGTGTACACGAAGTCGTGACTGTGTGCTCCAAAGGTGGGCCGGTTATGCATGGAAACGTCCGGTGAGGTGACCACCTTGCCGGCGTACTTACAGATATGGATAATACAGATGTGGAAGAAAATGAGGAGTGCACTCCAATTGTTTAAAGAAATAAAGTGGTTTTAGTTACACAAGTATTTTTGATAAAACCTTGTGATAACTGTGAAATGCATGATTGGTGATTATTTTACTGAAAATTATTTTTGGGCATAACCTCACGAAGTACATCAAGTACTCAGCCCTGCTCGTGTTTCCAAAAACTTGCAGGTTGAGCGAGGTGGCAAAGGCGGCAGTGTTGAGAGGAGATTCATTCATCTTTTGAATTTGGTTCAGAAAGAGATACATATCTTCATATATGTATCTATTTTGTTAAAAACTTCGCTGTACGCTTCTATTGTCTTATTTAGATAATTATGTTTAACTGGCTTCATGAACCAGTAAATCGAGAACTACTCTACTCGTGTTCCTTCATGAACTTGAATTATGTTTGACTTTGCAAGGTTTCTTCTCTTGAATACTTGTATAACATTTAAGCCATGAGATTTTCTCGTTACCTTCGTTCATCTCTCAAATCTCTATTGATCGAGTCTATTCAATTGTTCATTTTGCTAATTACCGAGTTATAAGTCATTTCCCCTTTCTTTTCTGCTTCTTATATCCAACCCCTAGTCATGGTTTCCCGTCTTAGCTATCCTTAGCAAAGTGCGGTCGTGACAGTTATTTAATCGAATTCGGGTCCCTGTATGGCCAGCTGCTATACTTCGATTAGTGTACACAGTGGTCGAATCGTCTAGTGTGACGATCGATCAGGTGACGAGTGAGGTGGCCACCTCCTCGAGCACCACAGGTCGGATATGGTGGATTACTAAAAAAATTGGACTGCGCAGTCACTTTTGAGAACTAAGAGATTTTAGTGAACATAGACTTTTAAGCAAAACCCTATGCTTCACCCATTATGGATGACAATAAAATCAGTTTTGGGCAAAGTGTTCACTGAGTACAATTTGTACTTAGCCCTGTACATTGCTTTTAATGTGCAGGTTGAGCAGGTTGAAGCGGAGTGGCGGAGCTTTTGTCAATTTAGTGAAGATTTAGTTGTTGCAAACTCTTGGTAATACATGTCTTCATACGTGTATTTATAGCCATATTTTCGCTGCGTACACTCTGATATTCTTAAGTTCCTTTCGATTGGTTGTATTCTGAGTCAAAATCGTGACAAACATTGCCCTATTTTATCAGTTATAAGTATCAGTTTATCTAGTAATGAGATTGCCTTGAGAGTCGATTCAAAGGATGTTTTTAATTCATCCGTTATTTCATATTCATATTTTATAGTTACGAATTTACCAAGCTTAGCTATTTATTTAGCAAAGTGCGGTCGTGACAAGTTATCTATACCAATATATAAAAGAGCCTTGTTTTACAAAATATAGATCACCTATAATATCCTTATAATATAATTTAAATTAAGGGTAGTTATATAATTTAACATATTACTATAATTAAGTTAATTCACCTATTTTTTTTGCTAAAAAATAATGATGAATACGCACACTATTTGTTTTTGTAAAAGGTATATAAATACTTCTAACTTCCAATTAACCGCATCATTCTATTGATTTTTTTATTTTATTTCATAAAAAATCGATGTCCTATAGATTATGTAGAGACGCACTATATATCTTGATAATTGATAACAAATGAATCAAGCTTTATTCTATCTTAATTTTTTTTAATTTTATTTCATAAAAAATCGATACACTGTAAATTATGTAGATATGCACGATATCTCATGATATAGTTAACAAATGAATCAAGCTTTATGTAAAAATGTAAGGTTTTTATGCAAAAAAAATTTGAAAATTTACTTCCGCCTAAATAAATTACTTCAAGAGACTCATAAAAATGCAAAAATAAGTCATATGCATATGTAGCAAATTTCATTGGATGATACGAAGAATAGTTTATGTAGAATTACGGAGTATAGAGCAAAAGTAACTTGCATTCACACATGAGAAAAATGATTATAAATGTATTTTTTTTTATAATGCATCACATATTTTTAGACATAATGAATTATGTTTTTTCTTTTTCTTTTTTTAAAGTATGTATTATGAACTTTTGTACAATGCATTTAAAAGTATTTTCATGATGCATTATATTTTAAATTTTTTTGTATATATTGCATTATGAACTTTCATCAATGCATTTCAAAATTTGTTTTCGTAAATAGTGCAATGGATTTAGTGCATTAATAATGGTTATATATACTAGTGCTCCAATAAAACATGTAAACAATAAACAATTGTAGTTGAAGAAAAAATATTCGCAAATATCACTTTGTAACATAAGAACTTAATCATCGATTAATTGTCCAAGCAATTCATTAGTATATATGTAACCGCACCAAAATCCCATGATTTAAGGACGTATCGGTTATATTCAAACTATTAAAAGACAACATTATCCCTAATACCATATAACTACTTAAATTGGAGTTGAAAATTTATAAGGAATATTAACCGTAGATCTTATACTAATGGTGGAGATCTCTTCTCATTTCTTACGGAAGTGAGTTTTTGTACATGATCTCTTATATATATATAATTTAATTGTAATTTTTGAATTGTAAATATCACTTTCAATTTTCTCTTAATATTATTGTTTTTTTCTTAGGAGACAAAGTGAATGTAGGTCGTATGATTGAATAACTATAATTTTTGCATGCTTGATTGTTTTCAAATTATATTTTGTCATCATTTAATCAATTTGATAAAACCTGCATACAACTAATATTTTGCGAGTGAGCTCAAGCTCGCTCATTGATTTGCATTAAATTGATAAGCATATGTAATTGACGTTGTAAGTTAAGAGAAATATTTTCCAAACAACAAGTATAATTTGAGCATACACTTTCCACACATAATTATGATACCATGTAGTCAAAATAATTCTTATAACTCACTCAGTCTCACATATCAATGTTGTCTTGACTTATCTGATTTTAGTCAGACATTACTGATATTTTAGGCAGTATTTAAAAAGTTAAAAATGTAACACATGTGTATTCCTCCCATACACGTATTAACAATTCGTTATTATGGGGGAGGGATGGAAGGGAATGTCTTGGTCACTAAATGATCTGATGAGACTTTGATCAGTTTAATAGATTGAGAACGAAAAAAAAAAAAAAAAGGTTTAAGAATTATAATTATAATAAAATTTTGTTGAAAATTTTAGTTTTATGTTGTTAATTAGTTTTGAATATTTGAATTTTATTTATTTTATAATTTTGGGTATGTTATGTTTAATTATAGGTTAATGATATATTTTTTTTATTTGTCTGCTATCCCTACAATATAATTAGTTTGAGGACAATGGTGTAATATGTTATACTCCCTCCGTCCCTTAAGAGTATTTTCTCATTTTTCTCGGCACGAGTTTTAAGAAAATATTAGTTTGTGTCGTACTATGGTAAATAAGTTGAAATGATAGACAGTAAAGATAAAATTATTTGTGATGGGTATATTGTTTAAAAAAAGAAAAGATAATATTCTTTGGGGACATATGAAAAAGGAAAAAACGGAATACTTTTAAGGGACGGAGGAAGGACTATGTTATTGTAATATGTCAAGTAGTTTTACAATAGTGGAACTTTATCCAATACTAATTAGCAAGTATCGTAGAATGATTTAATGGCTGAAAGTTTGATTATAGAGTAGAGATATAATTTAAATTATCTGATCTAACTCATTAGAATTACAGCGAGATACTAATTATCAAAGTCTTTGCCTCCGAAGCAAAAACAAGATAATAAATTTTATTTAAATATATATTGATTGCATCTTACAAGAAAGTTGTGAGATATAGGAGAAGTATTTTTTTGGAATTAAGAGAAAGTTAGTTGACTTAAATTAAGGAAAGATGGTTGCTAAAACTAACGCAATATTAGCATTGTCATGTTTTATATAAAGGTTGAGAAAATGAACAGTATATCAAATATTTTGTGCATCTCTTCCATAACTTGAGTGCTTCATCTGAAGAGTTGTATGCTAGCTTAAACATTTCTTTCTCGATTGATTATTGTTGGCAATAGGTATTTTAAGTTTTTGAAGAATGGATGAAGTAATTTTCACATATATATTTACATGAATCAAAGTAATAACAAGTCTATTGTAGATTTAATTTTTCACATTTTTCAAAATTAGACTTAACATTACAACGTAAGTTTTGCACATTATACCCATCAGTTTAGAGCAATTAAAAATATAAATTTACTCAAGCTAAAATAGTTATAAAACGTGCAACGCACGTTACACTTGCTAATAAAATATAAATACGGAGTATTACTTATGATTCACCATATTATTGTAATATTCTTATTTTATAAAAAAAAATACATATAATTTTAAAATGGTGAAATTAATTTTGGGACATAAAAAGTTAAATTGTTTGGAAAAATGGTCGAGAATATAAGAGAATATAATTATTCTTCTAGCTATATCGACAATATTCCATGATTAAATTTGCAATCAAAAAAAAAAAAAAAAACAAATCAAATCAAATAAAGAAGAAGAAGACAGTCTCGCAATATATATATGTAAATATAGTACGCTACAAATATTATTGATCGGCAACTAGAGGAGAGGCTGTGCTACACTGCTACTGCTGGCGGCGGCGGCATAGGCAGCAAAGAGTGGCGGCAGAGGGGACACGTGGAATGATTCATCAGCCACTGATCAATGCAGCTCTTGTGAAAGACGTGGCGGCACTCTGGCAGCAGCCGCACTGCCTCGCCCTCCTCGTAGTCGCCCAGGCATATGGTGCAGCAGGTGCAGGCAGAGGCGGCGGCGCCTTTGATTTGCGAAAAGGTGGAGATGGGTGAAGTGGAGATGGCGGCGGTATCGAGGCCGTGGTCTTGGGCGGAGGAGGAATCGAAATCCTCCTCCGATCCGCATAGACTGATTGATCGATCTTATTTCTGCAAGGTTGTTTAATGCACGAAAACTGAGAATTAATGAACACGAAAAGGAACAGAAAGGATTTACGTGATTCGATCTATTGTGATAGATCTACGTCCACGGAGCGAAAGTGTGTATGGATCTTATTGAGAGAATACGTATAGTTTGTACAAAGATTGTCCTCCCATCTTCATCTATTCTAAACCCCTATTTATAAGTATCTACACATGGAATTCGACTAAGATTACAAGTCTTTTCCTACTAGGACTCTTTGGCTTGATCTCCCCCTTTACTGGATAAACACCGAGCTTCTATATCTCTTGGAGCTTGAATTGTAGTCGATGTAGGAGTTGCCTTGGTGTAGAAGTCTCTTTGAAGTAGGTTGTAGCTGACTGGGCCGAGCTGCATAGGGCTTTAGTTGGGCCGAGCTGCGTTGGCCGAGCTTAACTGTCGGGCCCAATTATATTGGGCTCGATGCTTGGGCCTAGTAGCTAGGCCATATCCTATCACATCCCCCCCCCAAAAAAGATATAGAAGTGAGGGTGTGACTCGGGGTAGAAAGTTGAAGTAGGAGTATTGAAAGTGCATTGCCCCGTCGAAAATTAGATTTCAACGAAGTCAGAATGCTTGCCACCTCATTAAGACGAGGTGGGTATAAAATTTGCATTGCCCCTTCGAAAATTACATTTCGACGAAGTCGGAATGCTTGCCACCTCGTTAAGACGAGGTGGGTATAAAATTTGCATTGCCCCTTCGGAAATTGGATTTCGACGAAGTCGGAATGCTTGCCACCTCGTTAAGACGAGGTGGGTATGAATTTTGCATTTCCCCTTCGGAAATTGGATTTCGACGAAGTTGGAATGCTTGCCACCTCGTTAAGACGAGGCGGGTATAAAATTTGCATTACCCCTTCGGAAATTGGATTTTGACGAAGTCGGAATGCTTGCCACCTCGTTAGGACGAGGTGGGTGTAAAAGTTGCATTGCCCCTTCGGAAATTGAATTTCGACGAAGTCGGAATGCGTACCGCCATGTGATGACGAGGTCGAACGAAATTTCACATTGCCCCTTCGGAAATTAAATTTCGACGAAGTCGGAATGCGTACCGCCTCGTTAGGACGATCACGTGATGTGTCAGTTACATTAAATGCGCCATTTGGGGTCCCGATAAAGTAGGCGCGTGCGTGTTAGAGTTGGAGTGAAGAGGCGGAAAGTTACTAAAACTTCTTTCAGACGCCACAACAATTTCATTTTGAAATTTCAAAACCCTAAAAATTTTCGGCACTCCATCTTCTACATTCTCGCTTGCAAAATCGTCGTTGGTGTTATACCAGAACCCAGTGAATTATCTATTGTGGCCATAGTCGTCCATCGCCATAAAAGTAAGTTTCCATGGCTTCTGCTTCTTTTATTTGCGAATCAAGCGGTAGTAGTAGTCAAGATTCTGGCGAAAGGTCTACGTCGCCGCCGGTATCACATTCGCCGGAAAATATAAATGTGGATGTATATACTGTAGAGTCGGACGTTTCCGCAAAATGTAGGGTAGTTTTTGCTTCTCCCTTTGATTCAGTCGGAACCGTCTCCAAATTCTCTTGAACTCTAGATTCATCTGCAATGCTGAAGATTGCGAGAAATTATTTATTTCCTGATTGGATAGAGATGTTAGTTCCTCGGCCGGAGGATAGGGCATCCAACCCTCCGGTCGGCTTCGTAACTATCTACGAAGATTGCTTAAGCCATGGTCTTCGTCTTTCCCTCCCCCCTATTTTTGCCGATCTTCTTCGGAAGTTCGACATTCCTTTAGCTCAAATAACGCCGAACTTGTTTAGGCAGCTTATCGGTTTAGGCATAATCAGTAGCCGTCACAGGGTCAGCCTGTCAGTAGAGCTGATCCTAAAATATTACCAATTTAATTCATTTAACGGGTGGTACTACTTGACACCCCGTCTTGACTTTAAAGTGAAGACAAAGTCAAAAATCCCGAACTGGCAGTCTAAGTTCTTTTTTTGCCGGTTCGGTGAGGTCCCACATTTCGTATGGAATGTGGGTAAGTTGAGGAACCAAGGCACCGAAAAGAAATTCGGTGCGCTTGAGGGTGTGTTAACGGGTCTCGTCGAGGAAGATTTCACCGAGGCCGATCTTGCAAGGGCGGGTCTGAGCCCTTATGATCCAGACTCCATGGTTGAGCCGGTGAAGGGTGAGGCTCCACTTGGTCTGTTTTTATCTTGTTGTTTGATGTCATGTAATTATGATATAGCTTCTACTGTTTGTCTGCAGTGAAGCTACTCGGTAAGAAGAGGACGAGATCCTGCTCGACTGAAAAGCCATCATCCGAGGCGTCCTCGGAGCGAACCGAGAGCTGACTGATCTCATCACCAATGGAATCCCTTCCAGAGCGACCTCTCGTTCGTAAAAAGAAACAGCAGAAGTTGGCTGCTGTTGTTACAAACGAAGAGGAGGATTGCGCTGTTACTGCAGTTTGGTCGTCTCGTGGTGTGGGAGGCCAGGGTTTTGGAGAACTGGTGAATCGGCGACAGCCGTTTCCCGAGGTAACATCATATGCCCTCGTCTAAACTTCGGCACCCCCCTTTTGTTTTATTTATTATTTTTTAACTAATATATATTAATGTAGGGTACCGAGGATATGATGACGAGGCTGAGTGATCTGGCCTCGGAATTGAGCGGTTTCCTGACCTCCGGGGTCGATCAGTACAACGAGATGGCCCAGGCTCGCCGTAACCTGGAAAATGAAAAGGGCGGCCTTGCCAACCAATTGGTTGTGACCGAAGCCAAACTGGCTGTGGAGCGAGCTGCTACCGAGGCGGCTAAGACAGAGGTGATCTCATTGAGGGCTGAGGTGGAGGCGGTGAGGCGACGCGAGGCTGAAATGGTGGCCGGGCAAGGGCCTCTGCTTCGGGCGTATACAGAGCGACTCTTCCGGTCTGAAAAGTTCTTAGAAATTGCCGGGCAGGTGGCTTCGGTTCTGAACGCTCGCGCTGTCAGTGACACCATCGACGGCATTGCTGCTGATATGCCGGACTTGGATAAATCCAAGTACGGTTATCAGGAGATGTCAGATGAGCTCGTATACCGCATGTATGCCGAGGCTTTACTGAAAAGTATCCAAGGTATCCCTCTGTTGGATAGCTTGGCCTCGGCATCTACTTTTTTGACTGCCGAGGTAGTTCAAAATTGCCCAGTCGACCGGGACGACGAGCTGGAGGAGGTGATCGCTAACCTCCACCGCACTGCGGAGACCGAGGTGAAGGATGCTGGCCACGAAGAAGTGGAAGCTGAGAAGAATGAGGAGGCTGAAGTCAGGGGTGAGGATGAAACCGCTCCGGCTAATGATGAAGCTCGTTGTGAGGACGAAGAGAATGCCGGAGTGGTCAGTTGATCACCCTTTTTCAATATTTCTCCCCTTAGCATGTACTTCGTCATCAGTAGGATGGCGCATTTTGCTGAAGTAATGAAAACTTTATTTCTTATTAGAAATTCGTTTCCCTTTTGTAGTCTTCTTCTTCTCCAAAAATTTTCGATGCATCTCCGTATATAGCTCAAATCAATAACTTACTGCGGGCTCTTGAAGCTAAGAATGTCGAAGCTCTTCGTTTGAGAGACCAAGCTAACCATATCCAGGACGAGGCCGACGTGAGACTTAGAGCCGCTCAAATCAGAAATGACGAGCTTCAAGCTCGGCTCCTAGTGCTTGGAGATAAGTATGATGCCATGAAGGAAGAATCTAGAAGGATCGCCGAGGAGCATGCTGAATATGAGGCCATTGTCCGCCGAAACGGCGGGAAAACCATTGCTGAAGTGGATGCAAAAGTAACAGAAATCGCAGCCCGGTGTAAGGATTACCAAGAAAGATACGGGGCGGACTCCTGGCAACTCCAAGATCAGATGGTCGAGCTGAAGCGAATAGCTGGTATGTACGATGTGATTCTAGCTCGGCGTCCGAAATTGGCTGCTCGACTGGGAAAGGACTCTCATCCTTCAAGTTCGTCCACTACCACTGATCCCTCGAGATCGTCAACTCCCACGGATCGATCAGACATGAGATTCACGCGGCACTCTAAAGAGTTTTATGAACAAGAACGGCAAAGATTGGCTCGACGAGGTCGAGGTCGGAGTCTTCAACCGGGTAGGGGTCGGAGTCGAGGACGAGGTAGTGGTGAACGAGGTCAAGGCCGCTTCAATATAGATGATGTTTTAAATTTCAACTCCGACGGTGATTTTCCTACAAGATGGCTTAGTTTTAGCAAACCCAAGCCTTCGAGTTCGTCTTAATCATCATGTATTGTACTTTTCCATTTTTAAAATATAACGGAATTCTCTGTACTCATATTAGCCTTTTACCTTATTTTGAACATAGATATATTTCCTTGTATTATACAAAGGTAGGCCATAATGAGCATTACCTCGTCAAAAGACGAGGTTTAGGGTTGAGTAGCCCGACTTCATCAAAGATGAAGTGTAGGCTTTAATTAGCACGACCTCGTCGTCCGACGAGGTTTAGGCTTTTAGTAGCACGACTTCGTCAAAGACGAAGTTTAGGCTTTAATTAGCAAGACCTCGTCGTCCGACGAGGTTTAGGCTTGGAATAGCACGACTTCGTCAAAGATGAAGTTTAGGCTTTAATTAGCACGACCTCGTCGTCCGACGAGGTTTAGGCTCTTCTCTGTTTTAAACAAAGGCCGTATCTTTGTTTTTAACCGAGGTGGTGCCTCCTTGTTTTAAACAAAAGTACTTCTTCCTAGCTTTTAACAAAGGTGGTTCCTTCGTTTTAAGCCCAGGCAGTTTGAACTTCTATTTTTAACAAGGTTAGGTCGGTACGCGCGCGTTTAGAATTTACCCCCAATGTGGAGTTTATTAAATTACCCTCGTCAGGGTTTTAGAATAAAAGATCAAAATACTAAGCATAAGTGGAATAGAGAGACATGCAATATATGATATGCAAGGATTTAAACGAATAATAAAGGAAACATAAAACTTTATTGATAAAAAAAACCAAAAAAAGAAAAACAGCTGACAAGACGACCTGACTCTTGACACCTACGACTTTAAATGAACTGATCCTAGACATTACTCTCCTCCACTTATACAAAGTATTTTTTTAAATGATTAATGTGCCATGTGCGGGGTAAGGGCTCACCGGATAAATGGGCAAGCTTGTACGACCCTTTGCCGAGGACTTCTTCAACTCGGTACGGTCCTTCCCATGTGGCTTCAAGCTTGTCGAGCCTTTCCGCTTTACTGACCTCGTTATTCCGAAGTACAAGGTCGCCTACTTGGAATTGTTGGTACTTCACCCTTTGGTTGTAGTACCGAGCTACTTGTTGCTTGTACTTGGCTTCTCTTATGTAGGCGAGCTCTCAGTTTTTCTTCCAGCAGATCCAGTTCGGTTCGGAGGTCTTCCTCGTTGACTTCGGCTGTGAAGTTGATAGTGCGCGGGCTCGGCAGGCCTATCTCTACCGGGATCACTGCTTCGGTTCCGTACACCAAACTATAAGGTGTTTCACCGTTCGAGGTCCGGGGAGTTGTTCGGTACGACCATAGGACTTGGGGTAAATTTGCTGCCCAATCTCCTTTGGCTTTGTCGAGGCGGGTTTTGAGTCCCTTGACGATCGTTCTGTTCGTAACTTCAGTTTGGCCGTTCGCTTGAGGATGAGCTACCGAAGTGAACTTTTGGTGAATGTGAAGCCCTTCACACCATTCTCTGAATGTCCGATCGGTGAATTGCGTTCCATTATCCGAAACGAGGATGCGAGGTACACCGAAGCGGCAAACCACATTCTTCCATACGAAGTTGAGGGCGTTCTTGCTTGTGATCTTTGCGAAGGGCTCAGCTTCGACCCACTTAGTGAAGTAGTCGATGGCTACGATGAGGAACTGGAGTTGTCCGGGAGCTTTATCAAATGGTCCGACGATGTCAATTCCCTATTGCACGAACGGCCACGGGTTTTGCATGCTTATGAGGTCAGTTTGAGGTAATCTCGGCACCGTCCCATGGATTTGACATTTTGGGCACTTTTTAACTAGTTCGACTGCATCTTGAAACATTGTAGGCCAATAGTAGCCCCAGCGCATGACCTTTTTTGACAGTGCTCGAGCTCCAATATGGCTTCCACATGACCCTTCATGAACTTCGCTTAACGCATAGTTTGCTTAGTTCGGCCCGACACATCTTAGGAGAGGTTGAAGGTATGACTTTCTATACAGAATTCCTTCTTGTAGAACGTACTTTGGTGACTTGCTTAAGATCTTTCTTGCCTCAAGCTTGTCACTGGGTAGCTCGCCCTTCTCCAAATAATTCTGAAGAGGATTCATCCAATTCGGTGCTTCATCATCAATTACGAGGCCGACGTCGGCTTCTTCTATACTTCGGTGTTTGATTCCTTCCACTAGAGATCTTGTTGACGAGGATGCCAATTTGCTTAAAGCACCAGCTCGTGTATTTGCTCCTCTTGGGATTCGTACCAACTCGAAGTAGGTGAAGCTTTCTTGCAGACTCTTAGCTTTTTGGAGATACTTCTTCATTTTGTCGCCCTTTGCCTCGTATGTGCCGAGCATATGGCTAACTATGACTTGGGAGTCACAGTAGACTTGTACAGCTCGTACTTGAAGACTTTGAGCGAGGCGAAGTCCTGCAATTAAGGCTTCGTACTCCACTTCATTATTTGTGGTAGGGAAGTCGAACCGAAGTGCATAGGTTATCTCCTGCTCGTCTAGACTGAGAAGTATGATGCCTACACTGCTTCCTGATTTTCCAGAAGCCCCGTCCACGTATACCTTCCAACAGTCTTTGGGCGGTTTACTTGTGGGTTCGGCTCTGACAATATTCGAGGCGGCATCGGGTGGCTTCGGTGCTTCCGTAAACTTAGATTCCACAAGGAAGTCAGCTAAGGCTTGGCCTTTGATAGCACTGCATGGACAGTAGCTGATGTCATGCTCACCTAGCTCGACTGCCCATTTCGCAATTCTCCCCGAAGCTTCAGGCTTCAATAGCACTTGCCGAAGTGGGAGGTCAGTGAGGACCTGTATAGGATGTGCCTGGAAATAAGGTCGTAGCCTCCTCGCTGCGTTTACTAACGCTAGTGCGATCTTCTCTAATGGCTGATACCTCGTATCTGGTCCTTTGAGTGCTCGGCTGATGAAGTAGACCGGGAGTTGCCAACGTTTCTCTTCACGCACTAGGACTGCACTTATAGTCTCATCCGAAGCCGCGAGGTATAGGGATAGAATCTCACCTTCATGCGGGACCGACAAAGTTGGAAGCTTGGAGAGGTATTTTTTCAGGTCGGCAAACGCTGATTTCTGTTCCTCTTCCCATTTAAAAATTGGGTTCTTCTTAAGAATCTTGAAGAACGGGAGTTGCTTCTCTGCCGCTTTCGAGAGGAACCGACTAAGGGCAGCTAGGCAGCCCGTCAATTTGTGCACGTCGTGAATCTTCTCTGGAACTTTCATTTCTTGGACAGCTCGGACCTTGGACGGGTTAACCTTTAATCCTTCTTGAGAAACCCAGCATCCTAAAAATTTTCCGGATCGGACCATAAAGGTGCACTTTTCAGGATTCAGCTTCAGGTTAACTTTCCGAAGGAGGCCGAGGACGATCTTGAGATCGTCGACACAGGTGGCTGGCTCTTTGCTTTTGACGATGATGTCATCCACATATACTTCCACATTTTTACCGATGTGGGGCTCAAATATCTTGTCCACCATTCTTTGATAAGTAGCTCCAGCATTCTTTAGTCCGAATGGCATTTTCTTATATGCGAAGACACCGAAGTCAGTGATGAAAGCTGTCTTTGGTGCGTCTTCGTCACTCATCAAGACTTGGTGATATCCTTTATACAGATCTAAGAAATTGTAAACCTTGTGGCCGACCAGAGCTTCGACTTTCTTGTCGATGTTGGGGAGAGGATAACAGTCTTTGGGGCAGTATTTATTTAGATCGGTGTAGTCAATACACATTCGCCAACCTCCTCCTTGTTTCTTCACCATCACCGGGTTAGCAATCCACGTCGGATACTTGACCTCAAAGAGTATTCGTGCCTCTAACAGTTGGTGCACTTCGTCATGTATGACCTGGTTCCGGTCTGCTACGAATACCCGCTGCTTTTGCCGGACTGGCTTTACTCCGGGGTCAATGTTCAGCCGGTGTGTGATAACATCTGGTGAAACTCCGGTCATGTCGAGTGGTGACCAGGCGAAGACATCTTTATATTCCCGAAGTAGTTGGACAATTTGCTTGCGAAGTTCGGCTCCTCCAGCGAAGCCAACTTAAGAACCTTAGTTGGGTCGTTTTCGTACACTACAACAGCTCCTACTGGCTCGTAGAATGCAGAATTGTCTTCCAACACTTCGGATTTCTGTAATTGCTATGCTTGCGGATGCTGAGGTGTCCCAACACCTCGTAGGGCGATCTGCATGTACTCCTTCGCCCTTTTCTGGTCACCGCGAACTATAATCACCCCATTCTTCGATGGAATTTTGATCGTTAGGTGGTACGCCGAGCATATTGCCTTCATTGCAACCAACCAATCTCTTCCCAGGATGATGTTATAGGGGGAGTTCGCCTTCACGACAAAAAAACTGACGAGCTTAGTGGATGACAATGGGTGCTTACCCACTGTCACTGGGAGTTGAACTATCCCTTCGGTTTGCGTCTCTTGTTGGACGAAGCTTCTAAGGGGAATTGGTGCTGGTGTTAAACGAGCTTCTTCGACCCCTAACTTCTCAAAGCAATCCTTAAAGAGTACGCTTACCGAGGCCCCACTGTCGATGAAGATTCGCTGGACGAGCTTATTAGCCACCACTGCCTCAATCACAATAGCGTCTTGGTGAGGTATCATTGGTGGCACCGGGTCCTTCTCTGAGAAGGTAATGACCTCGTCTTTTTTGAACCTTTTCTGTAAAGGCTCGTCTATAGAGGGACTTCTGGCCTCGGCCTTGAGCGACGACTTCGTTGCTCCTTGTGGGAGCCCGGTAATAGCAGTGACGACTCCGTCGATCCGGGGTTGATCTTTGTCTCCCTCATCATCATCAGGCCTGGGCTTTTTGTCGACATGGGGGGCGCAATTGTTCCCTCCTCGGTTTCTGCGCTTTCCCCTACCCTGGGGTCGGGCATCATATTGGCCGCGACTTTGGTACTTTCTGAACGTACCGTCACTATCACGACCGCACTTTACTAATTAATAGCCAAGCTCGGTGATTCGTGACTATGGTGGAATTAACGAATAATAAAGAAAAGGAAGTGAAATTTCGAGATTTGACGCTAACAAATTATAAAGCAACATCGATAAGTGGGCATAATAGTTGAAAGTAGTACGACACGATTTGTCATGATTCTGACTTAGATTACAACCAAATTGAAAATGATTCGGAATATTAGAGTGTACGCAGCGGAAATGTATGGAAATACGTGTATGGAGACACGTATTACCAAGAGTGTTCATCAACTACACTAATCGCTAACTTCGACAAAACATCGCTGGTCACTCTTCCGTCATCTAGCTCAACCTGCACATTGGAAATAATGTACAGGGCGTGAGTACGGAGTACTCAGTGGACACAATGCCCAAAACATTTTTTTTTATTGTCAAGCCATTCATAGTGAAGCATAGGGTTTTATTGAAAGGCCTATGTTCACGAAAAACTGAGTTATCTTAAAAGCGTCTGCGCAGACTAAGTCTGTAGTAATCTACCATATCTGAGTTTGTTGTGCCCGAGGAGTTGGCCACCTCACTCGGTCACCGGATCGGTCACTATCTGAATGACACGATCAATGTGTACACTAGTCCAAGAATAATAGCTGATCATTCAAGGACCCGAATTCGATTTATGAATTGGCATTTCGCCATTTAACAGATAGGCATCATACAAAAACTGAAAACATTTATGACATGACAATACTTTAAAAGAGCTATTAATCTAATAAAACATGCTTTGTTTTATAGAAAGCCCACCTCGTTGTTTTCTCTTCTGCAACGAGATTTGATCTCTGCTTCTGCTACTGTCCCTCCTTCGCGTACCCTTCGATTAAAAATCGAGGTAAGCTTCGTATTCTAACGAATAAAATCTCACTTAGGATTTTAGTTTTAATGCTGATCGGAGATTATTCTAAATCCAGTAACGTGGTTACTGTTATCTAGCTCGAATTATAAATCCCGTTATGTGAACGGTTCATATAAGTTTATTATAATAAATAATCTTTGATTTGTTGTTAATCTGGATTAATTACCCTCCGTAATCGTGTAATTGATTTGCTAAATAAATTAATCTTGAGTATCGAATCTTAGTCAATTAACTTAGCTAAAGTTAATTATTTAATCGCGGAATAATTCCTTACGAATTATTAATGTCTAATTGTGGATTGGGTATAACGTAATTAGTGATATCTAGATCACATAATTGATTTGGGATTGGGTTTGTAGCTAGATAAATAGACTTTTGACCCATCATAAGTAATCTTGGCCCAATTATAAACCAGCCCACTTATTAAATTCGGCCTAGGGTTCAACCCACTTTCATCCAACCCGGCCTAGCCTTCGGCCAAGCCCGACCTTCTCTAATACTCGGCCCGGCCCGATTGAACAAAATAGTCCACCCCATTTCCCAAACCTTAATCGATGCCGAACCGCTCTCTTTCGTCTCTCTCGCGATTCTGCGATTCTTCTCTCTGCGTCATTCTTCTTCTTCCTCTCGACTCTCCGGTCATCTTCCCCAGCAGTCACTTCAGTTGCGCCCTCATTAATGGCGGCCGTCGTCCTCCTTTTCTCTTCCCTGGAGTCGTTCTCTCCCAATCGATTACTTGGGGAATTTAGCCCTAATTCGAAAATTTTAATCGAGCTGCTACTGATTTTGCTCATCGGTCTCGGCGACTACTAGGTTCTCTGGTGCGCTCCTTCAGCCCCGGTGAAACGCGGTGAGATGGCGTCGGTTGAGGTGGTGGCTTGACGACCGTGGCCCGAATCCGTCGTGTTCAACTCCGCCGTCAATCTCCTGGGCTCGTCATCTCTCCGGTGCAACTCCTGCGGATTCCACGGGCTCCATTTGGAGACGCCCTAACATTAAAACCCTAATTCGAAAGAATTAGGGGACATTCGTCCTTCCATCATTTTTGTTTTCGATTTCCGATGTCTTTGCTTTCTATTTCGTTTTGTTATTTACATTAATATTTTAATTATGGACGAAGTTTCCTTCTCTGTTACAGGCGCAGGGTTCGGTTCTTTTTCCGGCGCACCTCCTCAGTTTATGGCTTCCATCGTAAGAGCTTCGGAGGCGACGAGCGCTGCCGCTGCCCTCTTTTCCTAAGCTACATAGCCCTCTCTTTCTCCCCTTATCTATGGTTCTTGGAGTGATCGTTAGAATAAGCGAGCGTGTGTTTATTTCTTGAATGCTAAATTTAGTTAGGTTGTGCTTTATTGTTAATAAGCGCGTATTCTAGTTGTTCTTGACAAAGCTTTGTCTCTGTTTAAGCTTATGTGTTTTTAGAGTTTTGTCATTAAGGGGGTGCTCTGATTTTACTGGTTTGGATTGCTACTGTGAACATGCTTCTGTGGTAAACTAGTAGAGGTTGTAGTATGCTTGGGGTTTAGATTTTTGTAATGAAAACTGGAAACTGAATTACTATCATGCTTAGTTTACTGAGAGAGAACATTAGCATGTCCATGGATTTTTGGTTACCTTGAAGAAGAAAGCTGTAGTGGCTTGCTCCTCCCCTCTTCTATACTTCCTAGCTGCTTCTCCTTCACTTCTCTCGCTCTCTAGTTGTTCTAAGTGTTGGTGTTTTGAGATGGTGTGAATCTGAATGAGTGAGGAGGGGGTGGTGTTATAGGAAATCGGTTGGAGTTCTAAGACTAGAAGAGAATGTTGACTTTGGCTGATAGAGTGTATTCTTTCGAGGCTTCTATTTCCATACTAAGTTTGTTTCCTTTTGAATAATTCTGCAGAGTTTATTTTGTTGCCTTATTGCAGGTCTTGGTTCTTGTATCATTGCAGATTTTTAGCCCTCAATGTTTGTCGATTTCCTGGTTGATTTCTCTCATTTCTTGCAGGTATCAAGAAGGGATGAAGTTGCTGCCTATGCAGCTGTGCTAGGCTTCCTTCAAGGCTGGGTTCCTTTCTTGTTTTAGACATAGGATCCTTGTCTCATTTTACAGACTTGAAATCCTTCTCCTCTTGTTTTATTTGCTGACCGTACTTCCTCTTTTGTAGGTAGCTAGAGGGATGCTAATTGTGCAGCTAACTTCTAAAGTTTAAAAGGGCTGCAGATTTCCTTCCCTTTTTAGAAGATTAGGAGTTTGGCTATTTGTCTGCTAATGTATTCTTGTAATTTGTTTTACCTATTGTAAAGTTGTAGTAGAGATTTGTAGGGATTCGAAATCTACCTATTTAGCTCAACACGTGATTTCCTTTGATTAATAAGGATTTTGGAATTAAGCTATTTCTTGGTATACATATAAATAGATATTTAAGTTTAACTAATTAGTCTATAACTGGTTGCTGTGATTGAGTATCTACTTGGGCTCGTCCCAACTATTAGTAGTTGGGCCTCAACTTATAATATTTTAGTGGGCTTGGCCCAACTCGTAATTACTTGGACCTTGGTCCGTTCTAATAAATTAATTGGGCCTCGGCCCAATAACGTCGAGAAGTCGACGACTATTTCTTACTCGAGCTTATTCAATCATTATTAGCAAATGTGATCGAGAAGAAATAGCGATTTGCTTAATCGAAAACTAATTGCCTAGAAATCAAGTTGCTACTTGATTCTACCATCATTCCTTAGTTGCTGATTTAAGGAATTCAATTATTATAAATTGATAATCAGATCATCGAAAGCGAGTCGCTACTCGATTCTATTATTGTTCTCTAAGTAATTCTAAAAGTTTCGAATACTAAAAGTTGATAATTGAAATCAACAATGTAATTAATTAACTAACCTAGATAGGTAAAATGCGGGGCGTTACATTCACGTACCAGGTGCTCGATATCCGTAGCTAGCTCCCTGCAATCTTCCGTGTCATGGCCATAGTCCTCATGGAATCGGCAGTATTTATCCTTAGACCGGCGTCTTGACCCACCACGTGACATGGGCTGAGGTCTCTAAAACAGGTTGGTATGAAGCTCATAAATCTCCGTCCTCGGCTTTGTCAGTGGCGTGAATTGGGTCTTCTCCGAAGTTTGCCGAGGTCCAAGTCGGGATTCAAGGGGGCCTCGCTGCAGTCTATCTAAGGCACTTCGGCGGCTCTGACTTCGGTCATTGCGCTCTTCTTTCCTCCGATCGGATGGTTCAGGCTTATCAGCCTCGCGCTTCTTCCTATCCGCTTCATCTGCTCGAGCGAAACGATCCGCGATGCTCCACAGCTGCTTCGACGTCCGTGGCTCTTCCCTGATGATCTCCTTGTAGAGAGCACCAGATTGGATGGCATTCTGGAAGGCTGAGATAAGGACTTCGTCGGTCAAGCGATCGACTTTCAGACTTTCCTCGTTAAACCTAGTCATAAAGTCACTTATTGATTCTCCTCGTCTCTGCCTAATGGAAAGAAGTTGGGCCGGGGTAGTTTTTGCCTCGGCTTTTTGGAAAAATCTGTGTTCGAAAGCTTCGAGTAGGTCTGCGTATGATCCGATACTGCATGGAGGCAGGCTATCGAACCAACTACAAGCGTTATCGACAAGCAGTTCGGGAAATACCTTACATATGTAGGTATCCTCACTGAGACCTTGATTCATCATATTATATTGGTATTGGGACAGGAAATTGCTCGGATCGCATGAGCCATTGTAAGGCTTGATAGGAGGTACTCGATACTTCTCAGGGAGAGGAGTGTAGAGTATATAGTGGGTGAAGGGAGTAGAGATCTTACTGTAAACAGTAAATCTCCCTCCTCGGTGATCGTCGTCACGCCGAGGTGAAGCAGTGTGACGACGAGGTGGGGTGATGGTACGGCGAGGTGAAGGTCTGTAGTTCCTCGGCGTTTATCATCGAACCTCCTTTGACGAGGTGCCACGTCTCGTGCGCCCATAATTTGGATGCTTTGAGAATCGTGTTGCTGATGGGAACGGGATGTAGCTCCACGTTCTCCATGTTGTATTCCAGCTCTTTGTTGGTTGACGAATTGTAGGAATTCTGGGCCTTTATATGCAAGGAAACTCTTCACTGCATCTTCGAGTTCATGCGGCTGAAGCTTTGGAATCTCCTCTTCGTCATGGCCACTGTTATGACCTTCTTGGCTGGGGTGGAGTGGTTTGCCGAACTGGTCCACCAAGATGTCTCCCACATGCCCTTCTGGAGTCTGTACACGTTCTTTCCCGGGGTGTTTTCGATTGGAGCTAGGGGGCTGGCTGGAGGCCTTGGCAGATTCATGAGGGGTTTGCTAGGCGTTTTTACGCTGGGCTTCCTTCTCCTTAGCAGCGGCAGCGGCAGCCTCGGCGGCAGACTTATTAGCGGCAGCAGTAGATCGTGTTGATTTCCCGGCCATCGTGATTGCAGCAAAACTTGCAAAATTTGATCGAGATTTACAGGTTTGATAGTTCCCACAGACGGCGCCAGTGATCGATCTTATTTCCACAAGGTTGTTTAATGCACGAAAACTGAGAATTAATGAACACGAAAAGGAACACAAAGGATTTACGTGGTTCGATCTATTGTGATAGATCTACGTCCACGGAGCGAAAGTGTGTATGGATCTTATTGAGAGAATACGTATAGCTTGTACAAAGATTGTCCTCCCCTCTTCATCTATTCTAAACCCCTATTTATAAGTATCTACACATGGAATTCGACTAAGATTACAAGTCTTTTCCTACTAGGACTCTTTGGCTTGATCTCCCCATTTACTGGATAAACACCGAGCTTCTATATCTCTTGGAGCTTGAATTGTAGTCGATGTAGGAGTTGCCTTGGTGTAGAAGTCTCTTTGAAGTAGGTTGTAGCTGACTGGGCCGAGCTGCATAGGGCTTTAGTTGGGCCGAGCTGCGTTGGCCGAGCTTAACTGTCGGGGCCCAATTATATTGGGCTCGATGCTTGGGCCTAGTAGCTAGGCCATATCCTATCACTGATGCACATACAGATGAACATAGAGATGACGCTGAGCCAGAATAAGAGGAGTGCCACGGCCTCTTTCATTATGTAAGTGGAAGAACATGGCCGGATTTAATATTTGTTTCTTGGTGGAGAGTAATTAAGCTTAGCTCTCGCCTCTCTCTTATAAATATATATATAGGCAATTGGTTCTAGAAGTTCTATTAGTATTAGGACTCAACTCCTTATCCTACTACTATTCCTATATTTTTGTTCTTTTACTAGGAAGTTATTCTAACATTCACTTGGACTCTATAAAGGAAAGGCGGCCTTTCTTGTTCATAAATTACTTGATTTCTAAGATATAATGCAAGAGTGAAACTTTGGCTATTTTAATATGATTTGATGATTAACTCATTGCCTTACAGTGTACCAATCATGTACTAAAATTGATTTTTATTTTTTTTAATTTTGCTTTATTTTTTTCCTTCAATTTCCCGATATTATGATTAAGTCTAACTTTACACTAATTGACTAGGGTTTACCAATCCAATTAAGGTTTATTATTTATTTTTAATTTCAATTTTATTAGTCAAAATGTGAAGAAAAATGCTAAGAAATTAAATATATACCCTAATTGAATTAATGAACCGTTGTTAATTTTTATAGTATTAATTAGACTAAATCATATTACATCAAAATTAAAGAAAAAAATTGATTAAAAATAAAGAATAAAAATTGAATTTTCTTTTCGAGCAACCCTGGCCAATTTGGAAACTTCAGCACTAAGTGAAGATTGGTAGAAATAACATTTGAATTTTATTTTTCTTAACATTTTATATCATAGAAATCTCTAGTAAAATTTATTTATTCGTTTACACACACACACACACACACAAAAAGAAAAAAGAAAAAAAAAAGACACTATGTATTTCTATGTTCTTATAGTTGTGGCCATAATCTATTATTACTAAGTACTAAAAAAATGTCACTTTTCATGGTTGACTCATACTTTACTAGATTATATTTATCTCATGATATGATATATATTTGATTGGAAAGACTCGATCAGATACTTGATTTTATGATACTACCACATATAAGATTAATCTTGTCTAACCTTAATCCTTTTTAGTCTTGGTTTTCCCTTATAAAGTTAGTCTTGGGCACAACTTAATCCTAGCTGAACTTTTATTTATGAATTATACCTCAAACTAAATATCGATTTGTTTCTATATAAACGCCAAAATGAAAAGTTAATGCTCAATGATGCTGGCTTTATTATATGCATGGTTTAATTTTATGCTAGATTTAATTTGTGTACTTCATCATATTATTGGTCTAAAATCCTTCTTTATTAAATGTATAAATATATGAAACCTGTGGAAAGTAGAAAATGTTGAGCATCATATATTTGCACAGTGATAGTTTATTAGTACATACTCTGTTTCAATTTTGGTTACAAACTAGTTTAAGTTTAAGAATTATTTATAAGAAATTTTTAATTCAATATAAATTTATAGCAATTATTTTTAAATATTATTAGATTAATAACATATATATATATATTCAGCACTAGGACATACACCCTCCACCCTAACTATCACGTCCAACTCATTTTAATTATTATTATAATAGACTCATTTGAATAAAAAAAAATGGAGACAAAATAGTTGGAACGGAGCTAGGGAGCATAATTTATAAAATTTTAATTCTACTTAAATATCAATCATGATTTATCATATTCTAATGATTACAACAAGAAGCAAAAAATATTAATTGGCAACTGGAGGAGGCTGTGCTATTGCTAGCGGCGAGTGGTGGCAGAGGGGACACGTGGAATGAATCATTAGCCACAGATCAATGCAGCTCCGGTGGAAGACGTGGCGGCACTCCGGCAGCAGCCGCATTGCCTCGCCCTCTGCGTAGTCCCCTAGGCAGACGGCGTAGCAAGTGCACGCAGTGGCGCCTTTGACTTGGGAGAAGGTGAAGATGGGTAAAGTGGAGATGGCAGCGGCGTCGAGGCCATCACATTGGATGACGACCTGGACCTGGATTGATGCACCGCCGTGGTCTTGGGCGGAGGAGGAATCCGATAGGGAACCAAAGAAGCATTTGCATATGATCGCATGACGATGAAGATGAGGATGAGGATGAGGGTGAGGATGAGCCAGCCGAAGACGAAGGCCTCGTCGGGGGATGAAGAAGTTGTGTTATCCATTATATTATGTAAGTGAAAGAACAAGACCGGATTTAATTTTTGTTTCTTGGTAGAGACTAAGCCCATGTTTGGTTCATATTTTTTTGGTTAGGGAAAGGGAAACGATTAATTGATTTTCTTACTTTTTGTTTGGTTTAAGTAATAGGTTATTCATTGCCCTTACTTGGAGGTAACTCAATCCATTACATTGTTACCCCTCAAGAAAGAGGGAAAACAAGGAGAAATGGAACCCTTACAAGTGACTTATTTCCATACTTGAACCAAACACTCAATAAAAGTAACTATTATTATTATCATTTCCTTACTTGACTTGATTTCATTCTCTTTCCATTCCCCGATTTTAACCAAATGAGCACTAAGCTTAATTAGTAGCTCTCTCTTAAATATAGGCTTCCTTCTGGTTTCTAAGTTCTATTAGTATTAGGACAACTCCTTATCCTATTCCTATTCCTATATTTTTGTTTTTTATTCTAACATTCACGTGGACTTTATAAAGGAAAGGCCTTTCTTGTTCATAAATTACTCCCTCCGCTCCATCCAATTCGTCATGTTTTTTTATTTTATTTCTCACATATATTTAGATGTTGTTTTTTTTGTGAGATTGGATTATAGTGAGATAAGTGAGAGATAAGCTAAGATTGAGTCTTACCAATAAAATTCTGTTTGGTTAACATGATAAGTATAATATCATGTTTGGTTCATAAGATTATATCATGCTAGATTATTACTCATTTACTAATATACCCCTAAAATCAATATATATGAATATACTTGAATTTATTACTTAAATTTTATTTCTTGATATATAAATGAAAAAAGAAATTTGTTTATGAATTTTATATTTGATTAATATACATGAATTTATCACTTTAACTAAATAATTATTTTTTTTCTATTGTTTTTTTTCTAATCAAACATCCACTTATTTATTCCATGACTAAAGAAGAGAAAATAAGAAATAAAATCATCAATACATCAGCAAAACATCTTCCAGAAAATTTTTGCCATTAAAACCCAACTGAAAAATCCAAACATCTTCATAGAGATGATATATTTATATTTTTTGACAATTGCAATCCCCCATAAATTTCATGTAACTTACACAATCTACGAAAATAAAGACGATCCATACAAAAGATATTGATGCACAAAACATCACTAGTTTCAATAAGGTTGTGCAAGTGAATTTTTTGGTCAGACATTCACTTGATAAAGCTATAAGTAATTCTAGCTCTATCTCCACTTAGTTCAAACGTCTCTTCTCCGTAGAAATAATAAGTAAGCATTTTTCGTATTCATCCATATGTCACTGTATCGATTTCTGAAGCCCTACACAAAGTGTTTCAAGTATCATAATTAGTAGAAGAACTAGACAAAGAAAAATGAGCCATTACAGAAAATTAGAATGATTTTCTTCATTAAGAACTAAGTAAGGCTTAGTTAAGTAACAAACTCATTCAAATTATAATACATAAACTAACAAAGACATTAATTCCTAAATCCCAAGCATAAGAACAATATAATGCATCAACATGTTTTCTAGTCACACTTAATCACGATTGAAATTGGTTACTCGGGTAGTTCATAAATCAAGCAATGACCAACGAGCAACGACACTCACCAACCTGTCTGAAGTGAAGCAGCACTTCCTGCACCCTCCCTTATGATAAAACTTTCCCCATTCTAACCTATTGTGTTTAATAAAATAGCAAAGAAAATGCAAATCCCTTTCTGCAGAATCTCACTAAATTCCAGCATATTCTTCAGCTAATCCATCAGTACTAATTCAAGGTATTTTTTTCTACAGAACAAACTAAACTTTGCATTGAATCGAAGTCCGATTTCCTCTTGATGAATGGAGGACCAATTGAGCATAGAAAACAAAACAAATCAGTCACATTATACAGCATTTTGAATTAACCAGAATTATGATCACATGATGATCGTGATTGAATAAAAGCAAGAAAAAAACATCTTTGGAAAATTATTGGAGATAGAAAGTTCATAAGAGTAGGCCGACCAATCATCCACGTACCCCACAAAAATAATGACAATGAATTTAATATTATATGTTGTATCAGCATCAAAATACAGCAGCATTGCAACCATTGTTGTTTTCACCGTTAGAATTTACATCAATATCTATACCAAAAGTAACAATTTCAAGAAAAATAAATTTCCAATATTTAAAATTTTAGCATTTTCAAGAAAATTGAAGTATACCTTGTAAGTTTTTAGTCTCCAAATCTGATAAACTTGAAGAACTGCCTCCTTTCGATTCCACCGAGGTGTTGGAGATGTTGTGTCAGCATCGGGATGGAGGTGAAGAAACAGCGCTGGCCAGCAGTGTTGTTGCAGTCAAGGTAGCGGCACCAGCCTAATTTCGGAAGGTCTCGGTGAGCGCGGAGAGCGACCGCAAGGACGGCGGTGCCGATTGATGGAAGGGCACAGGCTCAGCAGCGGCGGCAGCTTTGGAGAGTGAGAGAGGAGAAGGATTGAAGGACTGATTTCAGGAAGTATGCTCTTGATTTAGGAATTTTTGGGGAGTTCAGAGAAGAGAAAAGAAGGTGACGGCACAAGATGAGAGAAGACCCATGAAGAAGACGATGAAGGGCAAAGAAGTATTATGGGTGTAGATCCCGTGTGCGATTGTTCAACCGCTAGGGAGAGGCATAGATTGTATAGTGGTAAGATTGTATAGCATGAATGAATCGCATGATTGAGTGATTTTCTATCATCCAAACATGAGATTGAGTCTAATCTTACTTATTATCAGGCCCCATCTCACAAACAAAACAGGCCCTAAAAACATGACAAATTGGATGGGAGTGAGAGAGTAATTGATTTCTAAGATATAATGCATGGGTGAAACCTTAGCTATTCTATTATGCTTTGTTGATTATCTAATTATGTTACAGTGTATCAATCATGTATTAAAATAGACTTTTTTTTTATATTACTTCATATTTTTCTTTCAATTTCTCAATATTATGATTAAATCTAACTTTACATTACCGATTGACTAGGTTTTATTATTTATTATTAATTATTTAATTTCAATTTTATTAGTTAAAATATGAAGAAAAAATGTTAACAATATAATTATATACACTAATTGAATTAATGAACCATACATCCAAATTGAAGAAAAAAAATTGATTAAAAATGAAGAAAAACAATTGAATTTTCTTTTCGAGCAACCCTGACCTAGCTTGACCAGTCTGACAACTTCAGCACTAAGTGAAGATTGGTAAATAACATCTGCACAAAACCTGCAACTTACAAGCAGAGTATTGGACACAACACCTGCACAAAAAAACTCAATTTAAAATTTAGTATCTACTTTGATTGCTTCTGTTACTAAAAATTGGATCTAACATAATAGTATTATTATTATCTATTCTTCAAAAACTATTCATATTCGCTCACTGCACAAAAAGAAAAGACTCGGCTCTTATTTTGTAGCACGAATTTAATAATTCATCATTCAAGAATGCGTGAAGAAAACAAAATAGTATGTACGACTGTTCCATTCATCAAACAATTAAAAATATTTATAAAAAAATAAAAAAAAAAAACCCAAGAAAAAGACAACCCAGCAATTATACGCTACAAAAATATTATTGATTGGCAACTGGAGCAGGCTGTGCTTCTGCTTCCGGCGTCGCCGCCGCAGCCTTCAGCGGCGAGTTCCGACAGATGGGACACGTGGGATGGATCATCAGCCACGGATCAATGCAGCTCCGGTGGAAGACGTGACCGCACTCCGGCAGCAGCCGCACCGCCTCGCTGTCTTTGTAGTCGCCGAGGCAGACGGCGCAGCCGGAGGCGCCGCCCTTGTGGGGCTTGAGTTGCTCATAGGTGTAGAGGGGGAAGGTGGAGATGACGGCAGCGTCAAGGCCGTCTCGATGGATGACGACATGGATGGAACCGGAGTATTCGTCGGGGAAGGCGCGGTGGCTGGGGAGGGCGGAAGAGGGGTGGCTCTGCGATTGTGTCTTGCACTTGTAAGAGAAGTAGGTGATGACGACGAATACAACGAGCACAGCGATAGAGAGGCCGACTCCATAGCCGAAGCCGCCGAGGGTCGTTCCCCCGCCGAGGTCGTCGGAATCTTGGGTGTAGTCGGAGAAAACGGTGTTATTCATTTGTGGGAGAAGAGGAAGTTTTGTTGCTTCTCTCTCTATTTCTCATATATATACTGTGTGTTTTGTTGAGAGAGAAAATCAATAGAAAAAGCCCTCCTCAATTAGGTACTTTTCTTTTTCCACTCGTCAACTTGTTTAAAAAATAGGCGTGGTTTGAGTTCATATTAGCCTTATCAAGTCAACTCGTTTATCTCATACGTTTATTTCATTTTAAGGAAATGATGTTAGGCATCCAAGTCTATATTTATTTGGGAATTCTCTCTCTCATACATTGGAAAGGGAGAAGCTAAAAAATACATTGAGTTCCCTAATGGAAAAGTGAAACGCAAAATTAAGCGAAGATCGATTGATTATTTACTTTCTACCATCTATTAACTTGATGAACATATAAATCGATGTTATCTAAAAAAAATTATAAGTTGAAGACATTAGTTATATTAGTCAACTATGTAGTTGTTCTTATCCCATTCTTGGATTATGGTTTTAATAAATGTAGTGGTGGGTTTATTAAAAGAGTTGTATTGTAGATTAGGACAGTCAACTAGCCATCCAAAGTTTTGTCAAAAGGTTAATGACAACTCAAGAAAAGGTTACATTTACTTATTATTGACCCTTACCTTATTTATTTTATTATTATTTATTATATGCAACCCTTCGCCATTTTTTAAATCTAGTCATCTAACAGGAAGGCCATACTTGTACATAATCATATTTAGTACTCCCTCCGTCCTGAAGCAGTTGACGCATTTGCTTTTTGCTCGGGAATTAAAGAGGGAGTGTTATAGATATTTAGTGTATTGTATTTAGAGATGTAATGTGGTTTATGAATTTAGATATATTTTAAAACTAGAGCATCATAGATGCATAAAAACATATTGATGTCCGTTCTTAAATGAAATATCGTATCAAGACATTTAATTTGGTATAAAATAAAAAACGGAGAACAAACGAGCAAGTTATGATAATTTAAACTTCTATAATTCAAATTATACTGGAATGCGTGTTGAGAAGTGGATGAATGATGAGATTCAATTAGAGAATGTTAAGTGTAATAAAGGAATTACTAATTGTACCATTTAAATTCTAATTATTTCTCAATAAGAAAATGTGTCAATTAGTATGAGACGTCCCAAAAAGAAAAACGCGTCAACTACCTTGGACGGAACTATTAGAAGAGTGTTTTCGCTAAGCCATTTTTTGAAAAAAAAATTCCTTGTTCTTTTCCTTTTTTGTTGTAGATGGAAATAATTTATTTTTTCTCTTGGCAATCAAAAGAAGCCGTTCAGAATTTTAAAAAGAGAAAAATAGAGCTAATAAATTTCTTATGTGTTGGCCAAGTTAAGACAAAATTGAGAATAGGTTGATAAATTACTCCATTTTTCTTGAATTAGCTCACTTTCCATTTTGAGATTTTTTTTTAAAGCGTCTCATTTCCCTTCATAGGCCAACAAAGTTACATGGTAATTGAATTAACCTAATTAAATGATTCAATATGTGTGCCCATAATTACTTAAAATTATTAATTTACACTAATTATGAATGGTCCTCATTTTTTAATATGTGTGCCCAAAAAAAGTGAACCACTTCAATAGAAACGGAGAGTACTACACAAGTCCAAGAAGTTGCATTAGTTCCTCTCAAGTTCCAGGAAAAAAAGAAAAAAAAAAAGAAGTAAAACATGCAGACGTCAAGGTGAACTTGACTTTTCATCATCTCACTAGATGTCTGAATAGGCCCTCCCCTGTATAGTAACTAGTAGCAAATTCAAATCCCACAAACATCTTCAAAGTTATAAATTTAGGAGAAAGAACTTTTGGCTGCAATTTTCCAGTCGAAAACTCGGTAGAAATTGGCGAAAATTCTCATAATATTAAGTCATAAACATAAATGGTGATAAATCAAACTCCAAATAGTGGAGCATCAAAAATAGGCGTAAATGCATTTTACTAAACAATGAAGTAAGATTTGCAATACTGTTGAAGCTAAACAAATATTCCTAATACACAAGCAATCAACTTAGAAATTATAATATTGTCTCGGCCTAAACTTGTGAAAACCAAGAAGCTAGTAAGCTCCTATACCTGGCTCGAACAAGTGGGTCCCCCCACCAAAGGAAACTCACGCGCAGTTACCATTTTATCACTGCTGAGCGCACTGCACTCTCTGTGCGCCACCTGGCATGTCATCATCTTCATCATATGCCTCTTGAGCTTGTTGCTGCTTTCTACGCATCTCCTCTTCCATGTTTATGTCATGAAGAGTAGTTTCTTCACATTCATCTAGCTCCATATCTGTAAGCTTAGTTGTTGGCCTCGGAGGAAGTACAACCTCTAAAGCTTTGCTTTGATCTGGGCTCAAAGATTCGGGGAATTCCACATTGAATTGGATATACAATTTTCCTTTCATGAACGACCTCTGATACATGGGCATTCCTTCATCATTGATCGCCTTGGATTGATCTGAGCCATGAATAGGATATTAGCATTCAACCAAGAGAAGGGGTGTTTTTGCAAGATATCAAGGAATTTTCTATTGTTTACAATATTGGATAACAAATGAGTGATATCCCAAAGTCTGGCATTAATTCGTAAATGTTGGACTATTATTTGAATATGAGCCCAAGGTCAGATTGTTGTTATCTCACAATTCAATTTGCTACCATAGTTATCAATCCCTAAATTAGTAAATAGGGATAAGTAAACAGCCCCAGAAAACACAAAAGATAGCAGCTTTCAGGAAATCACAATACTGCAAAAACGAAAAATATCTCAAACTTACCAGGCTTAATAACTTCCCCGGGTTCAGATTTAATGAGGAGTTGGCGGTTGTCCAAATGAGTCAATATAAATTGGAAGCCACACAGTGCTTCAGTCAGTGTCAATGTATGTTCTACAAAAAGATCATCACCCTTTCTCTTGAACTTAGGGTGCTCCTTCTGTTGAAGTACAAAGACTATATCTCCAGTGACAGTGTCAGGCTGCAAAATACCAACCACCAATCAGAACAAAGTACAAATTTAAGCCTACTGAAAATACCATTAAGATAAAGCACTGAGATTATTCACCGCTTCGTCAGCTTCGCCTGGGAAAGTGATCTTCTGTCCATGCTGCATACCCTTCTCAACTACAACTTCGAGAACCTTCTTTTCCTGCACTACCTTCTCTCCTTTGCACTGAGGGCAACGGTCCTTGTCACTAATCATTTCACCCGTACCTTTGCACTCATTGCAAGGATGCTGCATCTGTTGAATCATAGAAGGGCCAAGATGTCTAATAGAAACTTTCATCCCGGATCCCTGACAACCAGAACACTTCATTGAAGCTCCGGATTTCGACCCTTTTCTGCAGAAGCATAAAAATATATTATTTCAGTACATTAAAATAAAGACTCATACTTGCTTTTAGCTCACAATTGTAAGCATATGACACAAACAAAACTCACCCTTTGCATTTGGGGCAGAGCACATTACGGGAAAGAGATAGCTTTTTGGATGTTCCATTATACAAGTCGTCTAAGGAAACTTTGAGAGGATGAACAACATCCTCTCCCCTTCTTTGCCTCCTACCTCTGCTACTTCCACCGCCTGGTAACCATAAAAGATGAAACTCAAATATTATATTTTTTTCACTTTGGGAATAACCAGGTAAGTTAAAAGACATGGTTAAAATCAAATGCATACCTCCAAATGGATTGCCACCAAAAAAGGATTCAAAGATGTCAAAGGGGTTGTGGCCTCCGCCACCTCCACCGCCCATTCCTTCCTTGAGAGCATCCTCACCATACTGATCGTAGATCTCACGCTTCTCGGGATCATTCAATACTTCATATGCTTGTGCAATCTCTTTAAACTAGAACATCCAAAGAAGGTTTCTTAGATTGTGTACAAAAATATTTAAGGTCAGTAGAGCTTTAGCAGTAAAAGCTAAAACCAAGTTGGCAAGTTTCAATGCCAATCTTTGCATGTAGAAACTAACACACAGACACGACAAAGTAAACTCTTTGAGAAGCCAAAACCAATCTTTACATCAACTGTCCACCAATTTCACATGATCATCACTTCGAAGATGTTAAAATTTACTCCTACTATGGTATTTTTCCAGTCCAATTTGAAAACATTGAATCAAATAGTGCACAAATTATCACCATTTCATTAAAGCCAGTGAAAACCTTTATCTTTAGTAAATACGCCAATCAATATATCATCTCAACGACTCGAACAGTCCAGTTCAGTTCGGCTCGCTATGCGATTCACCAAGACTCACCCAAACATAATCAAAGCAAACAAGCCAAACTACGCATTCAGCAATGCAACTAAAAATTTACCGATCTATAACTCCAGAACACAAATCGATTGCCAAATCAAAAGGCAATCCCTCAAAAAATCAAATTAACTAAAAAAGAAGATACCTTTTCCGGATCTCCGCCTTTATCAGGATGATTCTTAATGGCGAGTTTACGATACGCCTTCTTCAGATCATCGGGCGAAGCATTCTTCGGCACCCCCAAGATCTCATAGTACTTGGTGTTGTCGCTTTTCTTCGGTGCTCTTCCGAACATCTCTGCTGCTCTTTCTACTCTTCAAAATCAAGCGAAATCGAGACCAATCAAACAAAAATTCGAAATTGAGATCTAAACTAGGAAAATCTTGAATTCAGCACAAAACAGGTATCGATCTATAGATGCACGTGCGTATTAATACATATAGAAGAGCTTACAGGTGAGAATCGGAGTAGCGGAGGTGCGGCGAAGCTAGCGCGAAGAAGGGAGAAGAGATTAGGTCAGAGTAGATCTGCGGTTTTAAGTAATGGAATGAGGTTTTGGACGGCTGAGATTGATCGAGAGCAAATCGCCTACCAAAGAAGACTCGAGAATATTCTAGAGCTTTTTCCTGGCGACCGCGCTTCTTTTCTTATTTATATTTCCTATTTTCGTTCGAACTTTCTTCTTTCTATTTTTTGGGGAGAAGTTTTAGAGGGTGTATTGGTTGTGGAGTTTGTAAAAATTTTCAAATTTTTACAATTCGGATGTATTCAATTTGGAATTTTAAAAGTTTTTAAAAATGTTGTGGTATTTAATACAGATTTTTAAAAATCTTAAAAAAATTTTAAGTATTCAACAATTTATGAATTTTAATAGTCTATGGATTTTTTTTGATTCTATTCAAAATATATATACAAATTTCACTCTTCAAAATCTCTCATGACTACTAAAGATTTCTATGGATTTTAAACTTTCGTTATTTTCTAAAGGTACACACAAACCTTCGGTGTTCTTTCATTAATTTCTCTCCATCTACAAACATCCCACCATACCTAATCTATTCAAGATAACTTATGTTCAACAATGGCGGAGCTCAAACAACACCATGCTCAAATTGTCAAGTTCGGCCTCTCCTCTGACAACGACGCCATGGGCCACGTTCTCAAGTTATGTGTTGTGTCAAACTCCGGACCCATACCCAAGGATTTGTGCAGAGATTGCCGGAGAATCTAGACTGGAAAGGTAGACTCTTGTTGCTCGACGTCACCAAAAATCATCTCACCGGACCCATACCCATTACTATTTCTTAAGCTCATCCCTCCCCTCCGAATTTTTCCCCTCAATCCCCCATTATCCCACACGATATTAGTCCAGAAAGAGGGATTTAGACGGCCAATTTCCATACCTAAATTTCCCAAGCAAATATGCGCATGGTGACAACGCTAAACGAGAATCTGGATACTTATTCCGTCGTAGATGCTGCTGTCGAGCAAAATCATGAAATTCCGAATTCTGAATTGCCAGATCACGGGTAACAATTCAAATTTTCGCTTTCTAGTTGTGCTGGAGTTTTCAGTAATCTGGTAGTTGTTGATAGCTTTGAAGTTTCAACTGATGATAGAGAGCTTGGATTCCGGCGGGATTTTTCCTCAACGGAACGCTTCCGGCGGGATTTTTCCGGATACCGTTGCTAGACATGCTGGAGCTCAACGATAATTTCTTCACCGGTGAGCTGGAGGAGATTCACTCTGCCAAATTAGCAAGCCTGATGCAATCCAACAATTGGATCACGGGGGAGATTCCTCCGGCAATTGCGAATCTAATGAATCTCGTGATTTTATCTTTCGACATCAACAAATTCTCCAGCGAGATTCCGCCGGAGATTTTCGATCTGAAGAAGCTCTCGCAGTTGAACATGAGCGCCAACTCTGCCATCCTCGAACCAGCTTCTGCGCTTCAGCTTCGTCACCATCTCAAATTACTCATAAGCGATGGTGCTCACTGCTCTGCTTTTACTCTCTACTATTTTTTTCATGTTCAGGTGGCGGCAATCGGAGAAGCAAAAGCTCACTGCGTTTCAGCAACTGGACTTGAGAGCCGAGGACGTGCTTGAATGCTTGAAGGAGGATAACATAATCGGAAAATGAGGAGCTAGAGTCGTTTACAGAGAATCGATGTCTAATGGGATCTTATGTATGCTTGCATGTTGTAGGTGTAGTGTTGTTATGTATGTGTGTGTAGTAGATAAATAAGACTAGTTTTTGATGAATTATGATAGTGTGTTCAGATATTCTGTCTAATTTTACTTGATTGGATGAAGTTATGAAGAGTTTGCTTTCTTTCTATTATAAACTCAATCCAAATGTAAATGGGTGTTTGTATGTTAGTTTTTGAATACGTTTATATATTGTTGAATTTTCAAGATCATATATGGTGTTATATTCTATGAGTATCTCATATTGTATTCCACAATCCTATCAAATCTATTAAAAACCATGTAAATCAATTAAAAAAAAGTCAGTCAAACTCTGCATAGAATCCATGGATTATCTAAATTCACTGACTTTTTAAAATCCAAAAAAATCCAACTGAATCTCAATTGAATACACCCCCCTTAATTATATTAAACCAATACGAAAAATGCTCCCGGGCATATTTTATATGTCCACCGCTTATGTGAAAGTGTCATGTTGTTAACTATTTTCATTTGGGGGTTTTTTTTTTGTAGGATTTAGTTTTTTTAGTAGGGTTTAGTTTTGGGAAAAAATGTAAACTAGCTATTTAGGATAGTGGATGAAAAAAACTAGTCACTAACTTATAAACACATAGAAACTAGCCACTTTTCATTTAATTGACAAAATTACCCCTGATTTTTGAATTTTTGTTTTGTTATTTCAATAAAAACAAAATTAAAAAATTAAATAATTCAAATTGCTGCATCTCCTTCTGCTTGTTCCATCTTTGACTCACTACTCTCTCTCTCTATCTAAGCGCACACCACCTTCTCTCTCTTTCGCCATTGTTCTCTCTCTCTTCGCCAACATTCATTCCCACCGTCGGAGCCGATAAAAGCGCCAGGAGCCACCGCCGGCAGACGAAGTTTTCCGTATCTGCTCTCTGCCTCTCCATCAACAAATTCAAAAAATCACCATCAACAAAATCCAAAAAACCCACCACCATTAAACCACCGCCGACGACAGTAAACTACTCAGCCATAAATAGCATCGTCAGTCGCGCCCATCGCTACCCATTCTCGCTGCCATTCGCCTTCCAATCGAGCCGCATTCTCGCCAATGTCACAGACAAACGAGACCAGGTTGTAGCCGAACAAGCATACAAAATTCGCCGCTGGTGCTCATGAACGAGCTCGCCATCGCCGCCGGTGTTGTGCCTGATTCATTATGTCAACATAAGGCTTGAATAGATCAGGGGATCGATTGAGATCTATTCGAACCCTACGCCATTTTACATGCTCAATCGAGACGAGCTACATCGGATTGGGTCAATCGAACCTCATCGGGCTCGTTCGACTGTGGATCGAATGGATCTCATTTGGTACAGTGGTTGGCTCGATCGAGCTTCGTGGGCTAGCTCGATCGAGCCTAGTCTCTCTGTCGCAACAACCATTAAAAGCTCAACAGACTCGGACACTATCGAGTCCGTTCAGGAACGATCGAGTTCTTTCGAGCACGATCGAGCAGCTAAAAAATGGTCAAACGGTGGATTGCCGTGAGCAAACGGAGGCGACACTTTGCAACGATGGAGATGTCTTGGTAGAGAGAGAGAGAGGGGGGGAGAGAGGTGATAGACATACCTGAAATTAAATATTTGTGAAATAGATCAAAGTAGCCATTTTAGATAGTTGAAAATAAATTGTGGCCACCAACTTTAAAAAAAAAAAAAAAAAAACATAAATTTTAGCAAATTTTCTATTTTTTAGACAAAAATACCCTTATTTACTTCATTATTTTTTACAACATTCACTCATTATCTTCGTCCATCTTTTTTACCTTTTCCCAACTCTCTCTCTCTCTCTCTATATATATATATATATATATATATATATATTCTGATGGAAACGCTGATCGAAGGCGATTCAATTCTGCTCTCAAATTTGAATTGGTTGTGATAATGAAATGTATTTACATGTAGTAGATCAAAATTATACCTTCCGTAGTGCCGATGGAGAAGGACTATAGGTCTAGCCTTCTAAACTGTATCCCGTTCTCGGATCTAGTGGATGAATGGTCTCCACTACGGATCTGAAATCTCGGATCTTGTACCTAAGAGTAGAGAAAACATGATTATCTTCATCTCTTATGCTAGCCGTCTCCCCCTCACTCTCCTTAAATGATATGTGTTCAACTGATTAGGGTTTTGTGCATTTAAGTATTTATAGTGCACAAAACTTGCCCTAATGGGCCTGAGAGGGAGTGGGCGGCCACTTAAGCCCATCTAGCTTAAGTGGCGCCTCATTTATAGCCCATTGCTATAGGTGGCGTCCCATAGGGGCCCAATAAAAGCTATTGGACTCTTATTAGTGCATTGATCAATTCCTAAGAATATTGGGTCAGTCTAGGGGCCAGATACTAGACATAGTTGGGTCTTACCTAATTAGATTACTACTGTGCTCACCCCTGACGCACTAATCTAAATTAGAGCTATAATTCATTCTACTAAAGAATTATAACTGATTTACCGCTCTGTCCTAATTACGTAGTCGAGGCTGGTATTTTGCTATGAGTGATCCCCGTGTTTAAGAATCCTGATATCCATTAATTAATTAGAGCTTGTCTCATTGCTCCTAATTAATTAACTTCTTTTACTTCCTTAGGCAGTACCCGCTCAACCTTATTATTATAACTGAACTTAATCAGCATGCATGACTTGGTATAATAATCATTGTGAGCTCCCTAAGGGGATATCTCAACCTTTATGAACACAATTTCTCGAAACAACTAACTAGACATCATATGTGCCTCCATAAAACCCAAGATTGAGGAACCATCCACAAGACCCATGCCGAGTAAGTCAAAGTAACAGTGAAGAACACGTATATGCCTAATAGTTTATCAGGATTAAGATCCAGCTACTAAGACCCGAGATATATTGGCTCTTCACCTACTTACTATGGTCAGTCTAGAAAAATAATATTTCATTGCGATCCTATCAATACGTTCCTAGTGTATCAGCATAACTAGTGATTGAGACCCATCACTACTATTGATGTTGCAGTCTATGTTAGGTTGTTGTGTATAGCTAAAGCAAAATCGTTGTTTTAGTATATACGACATATATTTCACTGTTTACAATCACCTATAGAGTAAATATATTAATAAGAATAAGCCCAATATCTCATGTTTTAGAACACGTGGATGGCTCGGGTGTCAAGGAGATCTCGCAGCGTTCGATAATAATTATGAGATATAAACAGCGTCACAGTCGAGATAGCTCGGGAAAGCTATTGATATAGACTACAACATAATGGTAGTGACGGGTCTCAGTCGCTAGTTATGTTGGTACGGTAGAACGTATTGACAGGATCACGTGAGATAATGTTCTTCTTATACTAACCCTAGAAATAGGTGAAGAACTAGAGATCTTGGTATTTAGAGATATGGTCTTAATATCGATAGACTATTAGATATATATGTGTTCTTCATCATTACTTTGATTTTCAAGATAAGGGTCTATCGCAGCATCCCTAATTACTTGTCTCTCGGGTAATATGAGGGCACATAGTATGTCTAATTGGTTGTATCGAGTCACCGTGTCCGTTATAGGTTGAGATATCCTCTCAAGGAGTTCACAAGGTTTATTATACCAAGTCATGCATGCTGATTAAGTTCATGTATAATAATAAGGAGTGAACGGGTACTGCTTGAGGATAAGAAGAGGTTAATTAATTAAGAGCAGTCAGATGAGCTCTAATTAATTAATGGATATCGGGATTTTTAAACACGGGGATAGCTCTAAATAAAGTATCAACCCCAATCTACAAATTGGGACAGAGTGGTGATTCAGTTGTGACTCTTTAGTGGAATGCGTCACAACTCTAATGAAATAAATGTTCTAGGTTGATCATGGAATTATTTCATTAGGTAAGGCTAAACTCTGTCTAGTACATAGATCCCTGGGATGACCCACGAGCTCTTCCGGAAAGGAATACAAGGTATTATTGAGCAATATCAATTTTGGACTGAAAAGAAGTGTTATGGGCTTGGGCCCATAAAGTGGCACCTACTATATGGTAGGAGACGCCTAGTTCAACTTCTGTATCCAACTAGGCTCAATAATTGCACTCTGGTTTAAATATGTAATATGAAATAAATTAATATCTAATTAATTAAGATTTATTCTTAATTATGGAGATAGATAATTAATTTAATGTTTACATATAATATCTTCCTATAATAATTAGGATTAATTCTAATTATTTATTTAATTAGAATTTATTCCGTTAATTATTAACTGAACCGATTAAGCCCGTATCTTAGTGGGAAATGAAGGAAGTGGCACTTCATTCTCCTATAAATAAGGAGAAGGATATTATCCCTAATCTTATTCTCAAGGAATAGGCGCCACTTGCAGAGAGCAGAAAGGGGATTCTGAGTTCCAAAGTTCCGAGACGCCCACACAGTCGGAGAACTTCGAGGAAAGGGATTATATCTCGGTAGTCTAGACCGGTAGATTACTCCATCTGCAATGGAATCGAATTGTATAATCTCTAATCTATAATCTCAATGTATGATTAATTGCATGAGAATGATCACATCCAATTCGAAGATCTAGTGGGGAAAAAGGAACGCTTTCAAGCAGCGGTTCCATCAACTGGTATCTGAGCCACGGTTCTAGAATTGGCTCTGTGATAATTCGATTAAATGTATGTTCATGCATCTAAGTCGATTATGCTATAAAGTGTGCATGCTGCTGTCCGAAAACAACGTGTGTATTTTTTATCCCGTTTTTTATTCAATTTTTTTGTGGTTTTTAATCATTGAGAAAATAAGGTACCGATTAGATTAGGTTCATTTTTCTATAATTTTTTTGCATTTTTTGATTTCTTGTAAAATTATACGGTGGAGATCGAGAGAAGAAATTGAAGAACGAACACGAAGATCGAAGAAGACGGAAGTGGCGACAGTCGCACGCAGCGGCGCATCGCATACACGCGCATGCATGGACGACGGCTACAGCCGTTCAGCCACATTTTCAGCACCGTTTTCTTCTCCGATTCGACAACGTCTGAACCCTAGGGTTCATGGGCGTCAATCGGGGCCAGAGCGGTTCCAAGGCAAAGGCAACGTGGTCTACGGTGGCAGAAGTAGGGGTGGCCAGAAACCCTAAGGTTTCTTTTTTTTTCTTTTTCTTTTTATTACTCTCGAAAGCTTGTCTCTTTTGGGGCAAGATGGTCAACGTGGTCAATCAATTGAAATGGTTTTGCAAATGAAAACTGGGCCCCCATCACTTTAAGAGGAAGATAGTTGTCTCATTGTGATTGAGGGTCAGATGAGCGGATTGAACGGACTGAGAATACCTATTGCTCCTTTGACCGGTTGGACCCATTCACTCAATTACTTGGCTTGAGCAGGTTGAGCATGTTGAGTGTTTCATTCTCTTCTTCCCCTTTTACTCTTTTATTCTAGCTAAACCTGTTGGAACGGAAATCTTCTAGTAGATCTGCTGCAGAATCTAGTTGAGGTGATTGGGTATTTTGAAGTGGTTCTATTCATACCCAACATCTGGTAAGTCATGCCTTTCTCTCCCTTTTTATTTGTTGTAGCTGGGTCGATTGACCTTGTTTCTCACTGATAGGATATGGCTCAGCTCCTAGGCCCAAGCATCAGGCCCAATATAATTGGGCCCCGACAGTTAAGCTCGGTCTGTGCAACTCGGCCCAATTAAGAATAAGAGACTTCTTCACCAAGGCAATCAAGACTCCTACATCGACTACAACTCAAATTCAAAGAAAGATATAGAAGCTCGGATGCAAACCCATAAGAGGAAGATAAGCTCAAAGAGTCCTTATAGGAATAGACTTTGTATTAAGGTCGAATTCCATGTAATTACCTATAAATATGGGCTTAGAATAGATTGAGAGGGGAGAACAATCTTATAAGCAACACACATATACTAGCAATAATATCCATACTATCTTTTTGCTCCGTGGACGTAGATCTATTCTGGTAGATCGAACCACGCAAATCCTTTGTGTTCTATTATTTTCGTGTTCATTTATTCCTTATTAACGTTCATTAATTGTCTACGAAAACTAGATCAATCACTAGCGCCGTCTGTGGGTAGGGCACCCACGACAGGATGTTGGGATGGCCCCTCAGTGTAGCCTCAACGATTCGGGAGATTTGTGGATTGCTTGTGCCGGGATACACCGGGTAATTCAAGTGATTATCGTTGGAGGGGAGGATAGTGATGCGGTCCTTGTGTTTGAGAGGAGGATTGTTGAATACAAACAACATGTCCCGCATTGGAAAATAAGGTAGATAGACCTTGGATATAAGGGGAGTAACCACCATACTAGTATGAGGCCTTTTGGGAAGGAGCCCAAGAATAAAACCGTGCAGGCTGGGCCCAAAGCGGACAATATCATACTATTGTGGATCGCTGGTGGTGACTGAACCAGGGGCTGCTCCTCTTTGCAGGTTTGCCTTCGTTCCTTTCTTCATTTTTCATTTATTCCAACTGAACTTGGTTGGAACGAAAAATGTTCAAATAGATTAGTCTTGTTCCTTACTTTCTTCTCCCCCTATATTGTATCCGATTGTGACGATTGGGAAGGTTAAAGGGCTTCACGCAACTGATTCGCAGGTGCCAATTCTCATCCTTTTTTTTTTTTTTTTTTTTTTTTTTTTTTTTTATCTTCGACTAATCCAGCTGAGCTTGTTGAGCAGGTTGAACTCGTCCTACTCCTCTCTGTTCCATTTTTTTTTGTACCAGTTGATATGGCTGAGTAGGTCGATAATTCCCACTTTTTATTTGGCATTTGTGCAGGCTGAACCAGTTGAGTAGGTTGAGCAGATTGGGGAAGTTGATAATTCTCATTCCTCATTTTTCATTTGTGTAAGCTGAATCAGTTGACCAAGTTAACCATGCCCTTCCACTTCGAGGTTTGTCTTCTCTTACACTATGTGTCTTTACCTTTTATCTATGTAAGAATAGAGCTTAAATTTACTTTTACCTCAACCAAATTCACTTTCACTTCACTTTTCACTAGTAAAAATTTAGAAACATTTAGAGAGCTTGGTAATTTCTAGAGAGAGAAATCGTAAGTTGGTAGCTCGTAGAGAGAGAAATTCTTGAAGGAAGAGAAGAATTGATAGGGGGAGCAAATGAGCGAGAATTACTACGACCCCAAGAGTTCTCCATCGAGGTAAATTCTCTCTCTCTCTCCACTCCCCTCATGTAGTAGGTTGATATGTTAGTTGATTGGTGTTGATGATCTGGTTGAGCCTGTTGGCATGTTTGGCATGATAGAAAGCTTTTCATAGGAAATGTTTACTTATTTTACTTGGTTCGATTGACCTCGTTGGCATGATAGATCACTTTCTTTGTAAATTATGTGCTTTATTTACTTGATGTGGTTGATCTAACTTGAATTGTAGATTTACCCTCTACATAAAGGAACCTTAAAGGAAGGGTTGTATTATGGCGGTTCATTCACTAAGTTTAGTATGCCAGCACCTCTGAAGCACGTGGTGGGCATTGTCTTAAGTGATCCTCACACGGTAAAATCCTTCAGTATAAGTGGGAGAAGATATGTAAATAGTGATGTCATATAGTTTCCTATAGACACATGTGTATACTAAAAGTTTTTACTTTAGTATAAGTGGGAGATTGTTGGGGTTGTTGTGTATAGCTAAAGCAAAAATGTTGTTTTAGTATGTACGACATGTATTCCACTGTTTAAAATCACCTATATGAGTAAATATATTAATAAGAATAAGCTCAATATCTCATGTTTTAGAACACGTGGACAGCTCGGGTGTCAGGGAGATCATGCAGCAGTTCGATAATAATTATGAGATATAAACAGCGTCACAGTCGAGATAGCTCGGGAAAACTATCGGTATAGACTGCTAGGGCTGAGCATAAGAAACCGAAAAACCGAACCGACCGACTATCCAGACCGAACCCGATCCGAAAATATGGGTAACCGAACCGTATGGTTCGGTTTTTATTTCTGATTTTCGAAACCCGACTCTAACAATTCGGTTTTGGTTTCTATGCCTAAAAAACCGGCGGTTAACCGAACCGGTAACAATTAAATAAATATATGATTATATACATATACATATTATATATATATACATATATATATATATATATATTATTAGATACTACTAATAAAGTTTGAGAGAAGATCACCCGATTCTGAGTATTGATGGAGCCAAAAGTTAATAAGCAATTGAAGGTAGCTCGATTGTTAGTTTAAGTTATTGCAAAACTTATTCTATTAGGATTATGCAATTTAATTTCATTGTTTTTTAATTTTTGTAAATTATTTATTTTGCATGTATATTCTAAGATATGAATTCTTTCGAATTTTCCTATTATGAACTATAAAAAATAGAATATTTCTTTTATTTATGGTTAACCATTAGATAAACGGTTAACCGGCCCGATTTTTAGGTTAACCGCTTTCATGGTTTTTGGTCTTTATTCTTTAATTTATAACGGTTAACCGACCTGATAAAAAACCGCATGGTCAGTTTTTTTAGGTGTAAAATGGTCGGTTAACCGACCCGTGCTCACCCCTATAGACTGCAACATAACGGTAGTGACGGGTCTCAGTTGCTAGTTATGTTGGTGATTAACACGTATTTTATGTGCATGTTGAGTGTGTTTGAATGTGTTTAAGTCTCGATTTATGTACTTAAATGGTAGAAATGCTAGAGTTTTTATACTTATAGCATACTTTACATTTCTCTCGTTTTCTCTCGGTTTTCAATCTATTTTTGTAAGAATTGGAGAGTATTCATGTGGCTAAGGGTTGAAGGCTAGAAACGAGGAAGAATCGAGCTTAATTAGGGTGAAACCTAGGGTTAAAAATGTGGAATTTGAATTATAGAGTTAGGGTTTCACAAGTTCAAGTTCGTTTATGTTTTCCCCGTTCTCTCGAGTCTCTTTGTGTCTTTTTGCAGGTTGATGAAGAACTCATTTGGAAACTTTGATCATTCCATGTCGAAGAGGAGTTCGTTAGGAAGCCGTAGCAAAAAACAGTTCATAAATCAGAGTTCGGACGAAAGAGAACAAGTGAAAACGAAAACATTGCGCAAGAGAGGACGCATGGGCAGCAGACCGGCGGTCCACTGGGCCGCCGGTTCACCGCACCTGAACCGCCGTTTACCACAGAGCCACCGGCAATCCAGACCGGCGGTCCACACCCTTGGACCGCCGGTTGAGCGAGATTCGTGCCGGTTCGCCCCGTTTCGTCCTGGTTCGACCAAATTCGACCTAAATACGATTTTCAATGTATTTAACCCCAAATTCTTACCTTTTGATGTATCTTTTGAACATTTAATATTGCTAGAACCCTAGAAATATTTCCCTCTTTCCTTTTTAGTATTTTGAAGATTTGGAGAGCATTATTACTTTGTGGATTGAAGATTCAAGACCATTTTCTTCTTCCTTATTAAATTCTCTTTCTTTTAAGCATGGTTTTATTTACTTTTATGGTTTAATTTCTTTAATCATGTCTAGCTAAATCTCTTTGTGATTCCTATTATATATAGATTAGGGATAAGTGATATGATTAAGCTTTAATTATGAATTTATCTTCTAATTTCATGTTCATTTCTCTTGGGGCCATGTTTTATTATGTAATTGTGATTGATCACCATAATTGCATACCAAGTGTTTGATCTAATGCTTAAGAGGCTTAGATTAGATGCTAGGATCAAGAGATTTGTATGCTAGAGTATAGTAGGGTTAAGGAACTCCATGATCTATTGGGAGTTAATGAATTGCTTAATATCTTAGTAGGAATTAGGCCTTTCATTAATCTACTTGATTTCATTACAATGAGGAATTGAGTGAATCATACTTAGGAGGTTTCCCACATGAAATTGGATTAAAATGGCTAATTCTAGTTAGAGTGTCACATACATATCACTTAGACCTAATTGAAGTATAATTGGAGTCACTTGCATTTCCTATTGATTTTATATCGTTTGCTACTTATTGCTTGTTTAATTAAGTCTTAAGTTTGTTAATTACTTTTCAATTCTCTTTAGTAAATCAAAAACACAAAAACATGCTACTCGATAGCTTGGATAGTAGTTAAGTAATCGAATTACTACTGAAAATTCTTACGCCATCGCATTCCCTGTGGATTCGACCCGATTGTAATACATCGGTTATCATTGCATCTCCCTCACTGTTGGTACGGTGGAACGTATTGACAGGATCATGTGAGATAATTTTCTTCTTATACTGACCCTAGAAATAGGTGAAGAACTAGAGATCTCGGTATTTAGAGATATGGTCTTAATCTCAATAGGTTATTAGATGTATATGTGTTGTTCATCGTTACTTTGATTTTCAAGATAAGGGTCTATCGTAGCATCCCTGATTACTTGTCTCTCGGGTAACATGAATGCACATAGTATGTCTAATTGGTTGTATCGAGTCCGTGTCCGTTATAGGTTGAGATATCCTCTCAGGGAGTTCACAAGTTTATTATACCAAGTCATGCATGCTGATTAAGTTCAGGTATAATAATGAGTGAATAGGTACTACTTGAGGATAAGAAGAGGTTAATTAATTAGGAGCAGTCAGATGAGCTCTAATTAATTAATGGATAACTGGATTCTTAAACACGGGGATAACTCTAAATAAAGTATCAGCTTCAATCTACAAATTGGGACAGAGTGGTGATTTAGTTATGACTCTTTAGTGAAATACGTCACAGCTCTAATGAAATAAATGTTCTGAGTTGATCATGGAATTATTTCATTAGGTAAGGCTAAACTCTGTCTGGTACATAGATCCTTGGGATGGCCAAAGAGCTCTTCGAGAAAGGAATGCAAGGTATTATTGAGCAATATCAGTTTTGGACTGAAAAGAAGTGTTATGGGCCCGGGCACATAAAGTGGCGCCTACTATATGGTAGGAGACGCCTGGTTCAACTTATGTGTCCAACTGAGCTCAATAATTGCACTCTGGTTAAATATGTAATATGAAAGAAATTAATATCTAATTAATTAAAGTTATTTTGAATTATGGAGATTGATAATTAATTTAATGTTTGCATATAATATCTTCCTATAATAATTAAGATTAATTCTAATTATTTATTTAATTAGAATTTGTTCCGATAATTATTAACTGAACCGGGCTTAATTAATTAAGCTCGTATCTTAGTGGGAAAGGAAGGAAGTGGCGCCTCCTTCTCCTATAAATAAGGATAATGAGATTCTGCAAACCCTAATCTTATTCTCAAGGAATAGGCGCCACTTGCAAAGAGCAGAAATAAGATTCCGAGCTCTAAAGTTCCGAGACGCCCACACAGCCGGAGAACTTCGAGGAAAAGGGATTACATCTCAGTAGTCTAGACCGGTAGATTACTCCATCTGCAATGAAATCGAAATGTATAATCTCTAATCTCAATGTATGATTAATTACATGAGAATTATCACATCCAATCTGAAGATCTAGTGGGGAAAAAAGAACGCTTTAAAGTAGCAGTTCCATCAGTCTAAACCGATAACTTTGCCCATGTTATCTCGACTGTGATAATGTGTTACATCTCACGAGTCACCGAAATATGTGATCCCCTCCAGACGTAGTTGACACGTTAACTAAAACATGAGATGATAGACTTATTCTTTCTCAACTATATACTTTCAGATAGGTGATTGTAAGCAGTGGAAAAAATATTGTATACACTAAAACTCTGGTTTTGCTTTATGTATACAAAATCCCAACATTTTCATGGTAATGGGGAGTTGAGTCATCTAGGAAGCCGAAGACATTATTGATACTATCACACGCAAGCCGCTAACATTGCTTATTCGGACTTTCCAAAATTGGGCCGGAAAATTAAGGCGACAATAGTAGACTCGTCATCCTTAACGTTGACAATGGAGAACATCCAAAGCAACTTGACGTCACATTTTTCTTCCTCATTTTCCTCTCATCATATTGAATTGAGAATCATGCAACTGGAATCGTTTTTTTTTGGGTTGACCTCTAATTTTAATGTTACTGTCAATCAAAAAAATAAACATAGATATTATTGGCGACCCTCTACGTGACTATGTAAGTATGTGACTTCCACTAATTGCTCATTCTATTTTTTTCCTTTTAAACCAGCCAATTCTTTTTACGTGTTCTCTATATGAATTCACTAGCGTCGAAATTCACTGGCGTTGAAATCTCCATTTTAAAACTTCGAGAACAAATTAAGATCTGAATCTCTATATATTTTTTATTTTTTCTTTTGCAATTCTTATGCTATTTTTTAAAAAAATTAGGGTTGTGTAATCATTTTTCATAAAATCTATTAAATCATGGTTTTCTATATTTTTTTTAGAATTTTTCTTTCTTGTCATGCTATATTCTTGTTGTATTCATGATTTTCAGACTTTGACTAATCTGAGTAGGAAGTATGAACATAATTTTTGTTGAAATACACTAGGAATTATTGGCACTAATGTGTCGAGTAGTACCAATAGTTATGTGTTTGTATATTAGGATGCTTATTGAACGATCAGTACTATGCGTATGTTCGTTCTCGTTATACCAAACATGAGATTGTTGCATATGTCTTATTTTTCTTTTATGATTTTACAACGTTTTTTTATAGTGATCGATCGTAGATTTTAAAGTGTTTTTGTGATAGTGAGATTTATAGAAAGCTAAAAACACAGGAATTTACGTGGTTCGATCTATGGGTAGATCTACATCCACGGAGAAAAAAGAGAATCTTTATATTAAAGTCTTTTTAACTAGTAAGTACAGTGCCCCCTCCCTTTTATCTTACAAGATAGCTCTATTTATAGAGAATTGAGGTCACGGGTGATTCATGGATGCTGCTCTCACATGTCCGTCCGTACTCTGACCATTGCGGGTGGTTGAGAAATCGTGGGGCAGTTGGATGATTTTGTTGACTCGTTATTGGGCTTCAATCTGGGTGGGCCGAGCTGATCTGGGCCTTTGGGCCACATCCTATCACATCCCCCCCTAAAAGGTCGGAGAAGCGAGGTCATTGTAGAGAGGTGTAAATTGCCCCGTGAGATTTCGACGAAGTTGAAATTGCACACCGCCTCGTTTTGACGAGGTCGAGCTTTGAATTGCATTGTTCCATCGAAATTTAGAGTTCGCTGGAGTCGAACTGTATACCGCCTCGTTTTGACGAGGTCGAGCTTGAATTGCATTGCCCGGTCGAAATTAAGATTTTGACGAAGTCGAACTGCATACCGCCTCGTTTTGACGAGGTCGAGCTTTGAATTGCATTGTTCTATCGAAATTTAGAGTTCGCTGGAGTCGAACTGTATACCGTCTCGTTTTGACGAGGTCGAGCTTGAATAGTCGTGATATGAGAAGGCACGACTGTTGGTGTCAGGGTAGGTAGGATACGTGTCGCACTTTTGTTGGAGCAGGCGGAGAGGCGGGATTTGAAAAGGCGTGCCTTTGCTTATAAAAGCTTCCAGTGTACGCTAAAAAATATTTTTCCCCCTCAATCGATTTCCAATTGCAAGCGAGAGAGAAAACCCTAGACCCAAAATTCTGCAACCGCCGCCGTCCAGTTCAATTTCCCGGTGATTTGTAGTCGGAAAAAGACTTTGACAAGTAAGTACTTTCCCTGTAATGGATTCTTCTTCTTTTCCCCAAGTAGATACTGGTAGGGCGAGCACACAGATTTCGCCCTCGCCGTCTAGGGTTTTTCCGGCGAGCGTTTGGCTAAATGTACAGACACGCACGCTAGTTCCGCCGGCAGTTTCGAGAAATCGAATTCCCGCCGGTGGTCGGGTCTAGTGCCTCACTGGCGTGTGCCTCGACCATGTCTGTGTCTCATATGCAGGATTTGGCTCGTTGTTTTTTGTTTCCCGAGTCAGTCGAGTTGCTCATACCTCGTGATGTCGATAGGGGTAGCTCGCATCCCGTAGGTTTTTTTACTGTATTTGAAGACTATCTTCATTTTGGTCTTCGTTTTCCTTTAAATCGTTTTTTTGCCGAGCTCTTAGAAGAGCTCCATCTGGCTTTAGGTCAGTTGCAACCTCCTTCCATCAAGCAGGTCGTTGGTTTTTGTTTTGAGGTCAGCCACCGTGGTGGTACGCCTACTGTGGATTCATTTCTTAGGTTTTTTAGACCTAAGCTTGGTCCGACGGGGTGGGCCTACCTTTCCCCTATTAGTAGGTTCAAGATTAGGGACTCCCACTAAGGTGACGAACTGGCAGAAGAAATTCTTCTTTTGCCGGTGTGAAGGCGTGCCGTTGTATCCTTGGACCACGGCTAAGTTCGTACTTTGAGACACTGGGAAACCAACCAGTGAGCTTGAAATGAGCTTGGTGAACCTCGGCCTCATTGAAAGGGATTATGCCGAGGCCGAGCTCGCAAATCACGGGTTAAGCCCGTATAACTCCGTGTCCGATGTGGACTTGGGTGAGGCTCTGCTTCACTGATTTGTCCTGTGGTCTCTTTCATTTTTACTGATGTATATCTTTTTCTTTTTCTTTTTTTTTTTTTTTTGTGTAGTGGATGCACAATCTATCCAGGCCGCTCTCCAGAATAGGAACAAGAGGAAGAGGCAGAAGTTCTCTGTTTCGGTGGCGGAGAAGGTGACGTCGGCGACGTCGTCAGAACGGACTGCTGACCTTGGTAGGTCGGTGTCCGTGAGTTCGCAGTTGGAAGCTCCTGTCCGAAGCTCTTCTTCGCTGCAGTTGGTGGACCAACAATCTCGACGAACTCTGCTTTCGTTGGATGACGAAGTGACAACGTCGGGAGTGGCCCAACCTCGGGCCAAGGACATGCACGGGAAATGTCGTTTCCCGAGGTAAGCGTAAAACTGTAAGTACTTGTATATGGGGATTGTAACCTCTAATAAAATTGGTTTTTTTTTTTTTTTTTTTTTTTTGGGTTTTAGGAAGCCGAGGCGGCTTTGGATAGGCTGCAGGGCTTGGCTAACTTCATCAGGAGTGGAGTTGCCAAGTTCCAGACAAAAGCTGCCGAAGTTGCGGCGGTAGAGGATCGGCTAATGGCCAAGATCTCGGCCGCCAAGGTCGCGGCGCAGGCAGCGAGAGGAGGCGGCGGCTTCGGCTGCCGCCAAAGAGGCTAAGAAAAAGAATGCCGAGCTAGAGGCTGAGGTGGGTCGCCTGAAGGCCGAAATTGCCGGGATGGTGGCTGGTCAGGGAGGCGTGTTCCGAGCTGTGGTGGAACGTGTCTTCCGGTCGCAGCACTTTTCCCGGATGGCCGTTCAGTTGGCAGGTGCCCTGAGCACCCCGATCGTCTCCGCAGTGCTCGACAACATCGCTGCCAACATCCCAGACTTGGACAAAACCAAGTACGGGTATGCTATTGCGACGGAGGAAGAGACACTGCAGGACTTCAGCCGGGGTGCTTTTGGAGCACAGTTCCGCCATTCCGGTGGTTGAGCAGCTCGCCGCGCAGAGGAGCCCGCTCAGCGAAGGGGCTATTCGGCGATGTCCCGTTGACAGGTACGAACTCCTGGAGATGGTCATTGCCGACCTACTGAAGAGGCCGGTTACAAAGACCACCGAGGAACCTGCTCGCGACGACCCCGAGGAGCCCGAGGTCGAACCAGAGGTCGGCCTAGAAGGAGAAAATCGTGATGGAGTCAATTGACACTTTTCATGATTTTTGGCTTCTTTCCCTCTCTGTTTTTTTTTTTTTTTGTACTTCGTCACCATTAGGGTGGCGTTTCATTTGCCGTGTTCGGCTATTAATAAAAAAGGCTCTCTGTTAAACCTTGCTTGTATTTATTCTGTAGCCTGCCCCTGAGTTTTACGATGCTTCCCACCTTGTTAAAGAAATATCCGAACTTCGCTGAGCTGTAGAAGTAGCCGAGCTCGATGCTTCGGGCTGGAAGAAGCGAGCTGATAACATCGAGATCGAGGCCGAGGTGAAACTTCGGGCCGCTCAGGAAAAACTTGATGAGATGCATGCCAGATATATGGAGCTTGAAGACCAGTACCAACGAGCTCGGGACGACATCAAGACTTGCAAAGAGATCGTCGAGGAGCATATGGAGTACGAGACCATAATTCACCGAGCTGGGGGATCCACGATTTCCGAGACTTACGATAAGGTCAAGGAGCTCCAGGCCCGATGCCGAAGCTACAGGGAACAATATTGAAAGAATCCTGGCAGGTTAGGGGTGAGTTTGAAGAGCTCATTCGTGTGGCGAGCATTTATGAGACAGTCCTTGATCGCTTTCCGAAGTTGAAGTGACGTCTGTCTTTAGAGGCTAGATCTGCGACTTCAATTTCCTCCGATCTGGATTCGAGGTTGCTCGACCGTACTTCTAGAGAATTTTTGGAAGGTGAATCTTCGAGGTCTGTTGACCCGGACCCGAAGATTGTGACACGTCATTCTCGAGAAATTTATAGTCAAGAGCGGCGATCGGCGTCTGGACGGGGTCGGGGTCGGGCGAGCCAGAATGTCCGAGGTAGAGCCCGAAGTTCAGCTTCTGGACGAGGTGGGGCCAGGTTTAGTATAGACGATGCTTTGAACTTTAATTCTGGCAGGGATTTTGCTAGAGATTGGCTTAGCTTTAGTAAGCCAAAGCCTCCGGGTTCCTCGTCTTCTTAATGTAACAATTGTACATTTATTTCCATTCAAATAAAATAGAAATTTTTGCATTTATGTTTAAGCTTTCTATCCTTGTCTTTGACCGAGGCAGGTTCCCTTATTTTCAACGAAGGCATCTTTCTCATAGTCACTTCGTCTTGTGATGGAGTTTGGGCTTTCGGTTGACCACTTCGTCCAGAGATGAAGTTTTGGCTTTTAGTTGGCCACTTCGTCCGAAGACGAAGTTTAGGCCTTTTAGGTAGCCCCTTCATCTAACGACGAAGTTTAGGCTTTCGGTTAGCCACTTCGTCCAAAGACGAAGTTTAGGCTTTTTAGGTAGCCACTTCGTCTAACGACGAAGTTTAGGCTTTCAGCTAGCCACTTCGTCCGAAGACGAAGTTTAGGCTTTTTAGGTAGCCACTTCGTCTAACGACGAAGTTTAGGCTTTCGGTTAGCCACTTCGTCCAAAGACGAAGTTTAGGCTTTTTAGGTAGCCACTTCGTCTAACGACGAAGTTTTGGCTTTCTAGGTAGCCACTTCGTCTAACGACGAAGTTTAGGCTTTCAGTTGGCCACTTCGTCCGAAGATGAAGTTTAGGCTTTTTAGGTTGCCACTTCGTCTTAAGATGAAGTTTTGGCTTTTGGTTCCTTATTTGTCGAATTTATCGATAGGGGTGGTCCCCTTACGAGCGTTTAGGTGTTACTCCGAGGCGGAGTTTATTTGCGTATCCTCGTCAGGATTTTAAAATCGAGATACTTAATATAAACGAGAGAGAGAGATGTGCAAAATGCATGCAAATTATTTAAACGAGTAAGTGAAAGCTAAAAAAATTTTAATTGAACGAGGTCAAAATAAGACAAAATTTACCAGGACAACTCGATTCCTACGACCTAAATGAACTTGGGCATCACCCTCTGTTTATACAAAGTACCTTTTGAAGTAGGTAATGTGCCATGTACGGGGTATGGGCTCTCCAGATAGGTGGGCGAGCTTGTACGACCCTTTTCCGAGGACTTCTCGAACTCGGTACGGTCCTTCCCAGGTGGCTTCTAATTTGCCGAGCTTCTCCGCCCTGCTGACCTCGTTATTCTGAAGTACGAAGTCGCCTACTTGGAGCTGCTGATGCTTCACCCGGCTGTTATAATACCGAGCTACGTGCTGTTTGTATCGAGCTTCTTGTATGTAGGCTTGTTCTCGTTTTTCTTCTAGCAAATCCAAGTTAGTTCGAAGTCCATCTTCGTTGTCTTGGGCCG